>JAOXYA010000022.1:6917240-6932582 GCA_028565675.1 Sorex palustris | reverse complement strand
TTTGTCCATGATCATGCTCTCAACTTATAGTTGAGTATTGTGGTGCTTTGGCCTGGCCCATTTTGATGCCAGGGTAGCTCACAGCTTGCCCTGGTTCTACTGAGTCCCTCGTCGGGACCCTGCTTTTGGGGTGCTAGGAACTAAGGGCAACTGAGTCAGATGCCCAGGAGTAAATATTATTCGGAGTCAATCAAAGTCAAATCAAATATTACAAAACATAATATTAACTGTCTTCCTGTGTCCATACAGAAAGGACATTGCTTTAAGGTAAACTAAGTTCCCTGCGGCAAGGCTGTGTTATCCTACAGGGTCACTCCTGGGAGTGCTCAGGGTTGCCAGATGATGTTGGGGATCCAACCCGGAACTTGAGAGTGGCTCTATCACTTGAGTCACTCTCCCACCCACAACCCTGCCCCGGTTGCTTTAAACCAGGAGTTTCATGGAAGGTTTTAAAGCTGGTACCACTTATATAGACAACAAATGAAAACTTGGTTCTTTCACCTCTCGATTTTCGATCTGCAAGCTGGAGAAGGTATTGGCTTCTCAATCATGATACTCTATACAAAGGCCATTAGAACTTTTTCCCTGCTTAAAAACATGCTTGGAAAAACTATTAGAGGTTGAGTTCGTTGAAGGAAACGTGTTTGTAAAAGCATAGGATACCATGACAGTGAGCCCAGCTATCTGCCAGTGAACCATCCTTCACTGGATCTCAAAGGTGGTAAAGAGGGGACACAGTGGCAGGAAGAGGTTCTGGACAGCAGCTAACTCAGTTTCAGTCTGAAGCATTCTTCAAACTTGGGGCTCTCTTCTCCGCAATCCCTTTTTCCCTATGTCCTCTGACCTGGGAGAACTTCTGTGGCAATGAATAGGTTATCCTCCTAAGCAGGACTGCTGTGTAGAGCTCAACTCCAGGAACTACTCTCCACAAACAGCCAGTCATGACTAGTGTGTCCCAGTACTGAATCCTGCTGTAGAACCCCATGTCCAGTCCCAGCAATGGGATATCCAGCAATGGTGGACCTCAGGCTCAGGAAGTGCCAGTGTCTACCATAGCTCTACTCAAATCAGACGATCTCAGGGCTAGGAAATGGATACCAAGTACCTTATCATTAATCAGGTGTTCTGGAGATTAGATAGGATTTACTTGTTAGAAATTCCAACACACTCTAGAGCATCTATCTAATGAGGTGACTCGCATTCACATTTCAAAATGGCTTCTGGAAGGGCCAACAGTCACTAGGCAGAAGTGAAGTAGGGGATATTTCTATACAATTGCCATGCTTATCTTGCCAAAAGAAAGTACCTGAAAAGTTTTTTTTAAATTTTTTTAAATACAGACCACTCCCAGAGATTCTCAGCATGGTGGTGCCTGTGTATTTGGTGTTCAAGCTGACAATGCAGGATGCTTAGACCTAGCAGTGCTGGGGAGCCACCACAGTCATATCTGGCCATGCTCAGGGTGCAATGTCATGCCAGGAATGAAAATCATGGCTTCACACGTTAAGGAAAGTGACATCTACCATTCTGGTACATAAAAAATTTTGGTCAAATATGTGGTGAGCAGAAGTAGAACTTTAAAGCTTCTGGGTATGTCTTCAGTTACATTTTAGAAAATCCTTACTGTATTGATTCTAATAGGCAGTGACTGGAATGAAAAATTCTAGATTTTGAAATGTCATTACCACTGACTGGTTCATTTGGTTTCAATTTCCTCATGCACATGTGCAGGGCTGTTGTCAATTCTGGGTTTAGAATGACATTGAAGCTAAGGGCACCTTCAAGAATGAAACACCACTGACAATTCAAGTAAGTGGAAGGAAAGGTACACAAATGGGACTACATTGAATTAAGAAGTTTCTGCACCTCAAAGGAAAATGATGACTGGGATACAAAGAGACTCCTCTGATAAAGGGTTAATGTCCAAAATATATAAAGCACTGGTAGAACTACAAATATAGACACGCACACACACACAAATACAACCCCATCAAAAAATGGGGAGAAGAGATACAAATCAAAACCCATCAAAAAATGAGAAGAGATGAACAGAAACTTCTTCAGAAAAAAATATAAATGGCCAAAGGGCACATGAAAATATGCTCTACATCTCGGATCATCAGGGAGATGCAAATCAAAATAAAACTGAGATACCATCTCACACCAGAGAGACTCGCACACATCAAAAAGAATAACAATAATCAGTGCTGGCACAGACGTGGGGAGAAAGAGACTCTCATTTATTGCTGGTGGGAATGCTGACTGTTTTTGGAAAATAGTTGTGGACATTCCTCAAAAAAATCAGAAATTGAGCTTCCATAAAACCAGCAATGCTACTACTGGGACTATGCTCTAGGGATCCTAAAACACAACGCAGAAAAGTCATCTGCACTCCTATGTTCATTAAAGCACTATTCACAAGAGCCAGAATCTGGAAACAACCTAAGTATCCGAGGTCAGCTGAGTGGATAAAGAAACTATGGCACATCTACACAATGAAATGCTGTGTAGCCTCCAGAAAAAATGAAGTTATGAGATTTGCTTATACACAGATGGGCACGAAGAGTATCATGCTGAGTGAAATGAGTCAGAGGAAGAGAGGCAGACGTAGAATGATCACACTCATTTGCGGGATACGAAAAAACATAGTATGAGACTAATACCCAAAACAATAAAATGAAGGCCAGGACAACTGGGCCATGGTAGGAAGTTTGCCACAAGGGTGGCGGGAATGCAGTTAAAACAGGGAAAGGACCACTATGTCAATAATAGTTAGAAATGATAGTTGGAAATGATCGCTTTGAACAAGAACTGAGTGCTGAGGAGGTAAAGTCATATAATACCCTTTCTGTAACCGTTTTGTAAACCACAGTGCCTGGGAGGGGGGGAGGAGGGGTTCTGTCATAGAGCATAGAGATGGGCTGGGATGGGTGGGAGGGAAAACTAGGGACATTGGTGGTGGAAACATACACTGAAGAAAGGCTGGCTGTTGGAACATTGTTATTGTGTGACTGAAACCCAATCAGGAACAACTCTGTAACTGTATTTCTCACTGATTCAATAAAAATAAATAGTCTATCAAATGAACATACTTATGTTAGCAACAAGTAAAGTAACATTTAATGAAAGGAACCAGAATTCCTATAGTGCATATCAGACCAATTGGCGATTGCCATATACACACATGAAACAAGGCAAAACTACAGACCCCAAAGACCTTCTTTAGAGAACAGCAATATGAGAACTACAAAGAAAAAAAAAAGTACTGCCCAGCATCTGAGTGCTAATAGAGGTAGGAGACTTTTCTCTTTGTGGTTGACTCTTCCCTCTTTCTTGCTTCCAGCTTTTAGAATTCTAGCTTATCGCAAAGTCTCTCTCTTCACCAAGGCCTTGGGGCGGCAGGTTCAGAGCTGGAGGTCCTTCTGAATGCCCCACAGCGCGTTGGCACTCTTTTGGAGGCCTGCCTCCTCCTCAGCGCTGAGAGGCACTCGGACGTGCTCGGTGACGCCATTCTCCCCAAGGACGCAGGGGATGCTGAGGAAGACGTCCTTGCTGATGCCATAGAGGCCCTTCACTCGGGTGGAGATGGGGTGCACGCGCCGCAGGTTGCGGAGGATGCTCTCCGTCAGGTCGGCGATGGACAGGCCGATGGCCCACGAGGTGTAGCCCTTCATGCGGATGATCTGGTAGGCGCTGGCCACCACGTCCTGGTGGACGCGGCCCCAGGCTTCTGGGTCGTCCTTGGTCCCCAGGTGCTTGTTCAGGCTGCGGAGCGGGACGCCCGCCACGGTGACGCCGCTCCACACGGGCACGCTCGAGTCCCCGTGCTCGCCCAGGACCCAGCCGTGGCAGCTCTCCGAGTGCACGCCCAGCCGCTGCCCCAGCAGCACGCGGAAGCGCGCCGTGTCCAGGTTGCAGCCGCTGCCCAAGACGCGGTTCGGGGGGAGGTCGCTCAGCTTCCAGGCCACGTAGGTCAGGACGTCCACGGGGTTGGACACGACGAGCATCTTGCAGTGGGGGCTGTAGCGGACGATGCTGGAGATGATCGGCTTGAAGATGTCCACGTTCCGCTGGACCAGGTCCAGGCGCGACTCCCCCTCCTTCTGGCGCGCGCCGGCCGTGATGACCACGAGGCTCGAGTGGGCGGTGAGCGCGTAGTCGGTGCCGGACACGATGCTGGGCATCCTCGCGAAGGGGCTGCCGTGCTGCAGGTCCATGGTCTCGCCCTGCACCAGCTGGGCGTTGGCGTCCACCAGCGCCAGCTCGTCCCCCAGGCCTCTGAGGAGGATGCCGAGGGCACAGGCCATGCCCACCGACCCCGTGCCTATGATGGAGATTTTACTGTGGCACTCGGCCTCCTCGCGGGCAAACGTCTTGAAGAACTCGGACTGGATGGACATCCGGCGGGCGGGGCTGCTGGGCCAGGCGGCGCTGCGTGGGGCACCTGCCGGCGAGCGGGGCCCCGGGCCCATCCTGGGGGTCGGGAAACGAGCACTCGCGGTGCCCACTCTCCCAGCAGCCCGCACAACTCCCGCTGCCCGGCTCATGGCCACTAGCTGCTGAGACCACGGGAGAAAATGTATCAGCCCCCGCCCCATCAACGAGTTCCTGGGTGGGCGAGGAGCCGTTGAGCTCGGGACTTCCGGTCGGCTGGCTGTCGCGCGCCTGCGCACTGGGCGTTTAGACGTCACTTCCGCCTCCCAGACGGCTTCCGGCGGCCTCGTGGGGTCCGCATGGGGCTCTCGTCGGGCAGCGGCTGGGCGGCTGGATGGCGGGCGTCCTCTGGTAAGTGAATTCCACGGTGTTCCCGAACACGATTCGTGTCAATAACTCTCACGTGTGAGGACTCTGTCCGGGGCCCTGGGTTGCCCGGTTTTCAGTGTTTCAAGAAAAATGGGGTTCCACCCTCCGGAGGGACCCCCAGCTCCTGGGTGGGGGGGGTGGACGGGAAGCGAGCAGCTCGTGCTGGGCTAAGGGTGTTCTCCAGCACTGTTCTCCTGCCGAGAGAAATGGGGGCTCCTGGCTTCAGGGGTAAGCAGTTCGAGAACCTTCTCTCCGGGCAGGCGCAGGAGCCCCAGAGGGGGCGTGGTCCCTAGAGATGCGGGAGGCGTTGGCGCCTGTGGGCAGAGCGCGCAGTGTCTCCGGAGCCCGGCCCAGGCCTGCAGCTCTTGGAGCCCCCCCCTCCCCCCCGGTCAGGAGCCCTTTCCTGAGACCCCGTGATGCGCCCGCGGGAGGTGGGAGTTCTCTCCACCTGCAGAGCGCCCCACCCCAGCCCCAACCCTTCTGGAACGGGGCCCTCTGCCAGCACACAACAGAGCTCTGCTTTACACACAACAGAGCTCTGCTTTAGACTACGAACCTTAGGGGGGATTGGGGAGCGCATGTTTGTGGGGGTGGATGGGTCTGGCGGGGGTGAGGGAGGCGCGGATAAGTCTAAACTGGGGCTCAGGTATTTGGAGCCCTCCCCCCACTTTAGAATTTGGGGTGGGGGGTTGGGACCATATGCTCAGGGCTAACTCCCAGGTCTGTGCTCCGAAACCACTCCTGGGGAGTTGGGGATGCCCTGTGCAGTGAACCAACCAGGTCAGCTGCGTGCAAGGCCTGGCCTCACTCCTGTACTATCTCTGGATCCTGGACTTGGGCCTTGACATGGTTTTCCATTGAGGATTTGAAAGTGGCCTCCTCCAGCAGCCGGTCCTGGGCCAGGCCGCAGTATATAATGGAATTCAAAAAAGGGACACTCTTGAATGAACCCTAGTGCCACGCCGTAGCCTAGGGGTTCGTTAACAAGAGCCACACGGACAACTGTCATTTCCTTGATTCTGGTCCTGACAGGGCATGTTTTCACGTGCTGCCTGGCCCGGCGTTCCTATAATGACTCCTCTGACCATTCAAGTCATTTTCTAACACAAGTGTTCTTGAGGCTGGAATTCAAGGACCAAAATACTCTTACCTTCTTGCTTCAGATTTTCTTCCTAGAGTCTTAACATCTTGAGAAATATAATCTCTCTGGCAGCTGCCTCTTCAGGCTTTCCCCTGAGTCACAACTAAATCAACTTTGGAGGGGTAGGGGGAAGGACACACACAATCTCTGAAATAAAAATACCTCAAACAAAGCTGCTTTTTATTTACAGTAAGTCTTGAGATCCAGATCCGAAGGGAAAAGGCAACAAAGATGAAGAGACACACGGGCCTGGGCCCTCCAGAGTAGACTGGGGGCCGTTCAACAGTGTGAATTGCCAAACATAGCTCCTAGCTCTTTCATAGAATAAAGGCAGAATGACTGTCTGGTGCTGTCTCCCCTTGCCATGCCTATTCTTCGTCGGGAATAGACTGTAGTCAGATGACTGGTTCAAAGTGCACTGTCACAGCTGATGCCATCCCATCCTATTGTTGGTCACACCACCAAGAAAAAAGGAAGCAGCAGCTGACGATGACCAAGTCTCCAGACCAAGAAAGAAGGATTCGGCTGAGCCCTTCTGCTCCTTCAACCATCTCCAGCTCCACTGGCTCCAGTTCAAAGAGGCCACCCTTTCTGTCAGAGTCACAGCCCCCCCCCCCAAGTATTCATGTTTTAAATTCCTGTGTGAGGAGGGACCCTGTACCTTTCTCCATGACAGGGTTTACATGTGATTACATGAAGGACTTTTTCAGCATACAAGGCATCATCATTCATCTGCCAGTGTGCCCTTGTCCTGTAAGACATGTCTTGTACAGGAAAGGGCTATTCGGTACACCCCTGTGGGGTGGGAGAGCAACTATGAAACTGAGTTGAGTTAAAAAAAGAGCGTGAAAAAATGAAAGATGGGAGACAGGGATGGTCCCAGAATGCTGAGTGAGGTGGAGAATGTGGGTATCCACTTGGGGTTTCTTAGCAAGCTTGAAGTATGTGTTAAAAAAAGCCTATGAATATGAAAAGATTTCTTATTTTTATAACAGATACCTACCTCCAGCTCAGAACATGTTAAAAATCTACAGTACCATGAACACAATAAAATGCGCAGAGGCAGGATATTTTTATCCTTTCAAGTTATTTTAAATGCTTTGTTCTTAGGAAAGCTTTAAAAAACAACTGATGCACGAAACCCCTGATCTGCAAAATAATAAATAAAAAGAAAGTGGTAAGACAAGCTGATCTGAAATAGTCTTTAAACCTGCCAGCATGCATATATGGATATAATCATGTTTAAAGGCTTTGTGATTTGAAAGGCAAAATATAGTTTTAAAACAAAATAGTGGGCTGTGGTTCTACTGCTCACTGATATAATCTGTACAATTTTGTGATCGTTATGTGGGGGTCTTTATCCACCCCAGCCTCTGAAATTACTTATCCCTGTTGGCAGTACAAGGAATGCTGGGAAAGGACGTGAGCAGGTAATGAAGGCAGAACGCCCGTCCCAACAGCAGTACTGGGTCTAACATCCTACTCATGATATTCGAGTACCTGTTTGAGAAGAATTGGCAGGCTCCAGTAAGCTGAAATTTCACTTTAAAGGCACTGTAACTTTTGAGACAGTGTAAAACAAATGCTTGTATTAATCATTCGAAAGGGGGAAGGGAAATATTTTAATGTGCAGTATAAATATAAAACATGAAATGAGAGCATCTGATTACTATTGTAGGCTCTCACTGCATAGGTTAATTCTCTAGAATTAACCTGAGGAACCAATACTGTTCTCGATTAGAGGCTTCTTTATTCATCGAAAAACGTGGCATACAGGATCTACTCGTATACGGAAGCTACTTCTAATGTGAGGTGGCAACCCTAGTAATGTCACCTCTACAAACTCAAAACAGTTGCGGTGGTTATGAAAGTTAAACATTCATTTGCCTCATGCCCACTGAGAAGAGAATGGGCAGCGGGAAGAGGAAGCATGTTCCGATCAGGGTTCGAGGCGGAAGAACGCGGCAGGACAGATGCTTGCAGGAGGCCATACTGGACTCAGCCACAGCACCTGGGACTCTGGCCTGGACTCGGCCTCACAAGCCCTGGCCTGGGAAGGTTCAGTAGGGTCCCTGGCCTTTGTCCACTAGATGCCAGTTGCATCCCTGCAGTTGAAACAACCAAAATGATCTCTGCCAAGGTGGGCACAAGGAGTTAAGTTGGTGCCTGGTCACGGGCTCAGGGACGGAAGGTGAGATGTGACCCGGTATGTTTCCCCTGGCCCTCTGTGCTGGTCTCTGACTAGTGAAAGACACGTGGTCAGTGTCCCTCCCTTTGGCGGCCTACGCAGAAGCAACAGTGCTGGGAAGGAGGAATATCGGGGGTGGGGAATGGGGGATTGCAAAGGGAAGAAGAGGCGAATCTCTTGGCCCTGAAGGTTTGGAGAAGCTTCTCTGGATGTGGGAGGAATCCAGGTGGAGGCTGGCGGGACATGGAGCTCCCTGGGCAAAGTGCACACTGGCCCTAGAGGAGTCTGGTGGAGGGAGGAGGGTGGGCTTGTGAGGCGTCTCTGGTTTTAAATCAAGGAGTGAGACACCCTCCCGGGTAAGGCCAGGCTCCATCCACTGGGAGCAGCGGAGCGGGGAGAAGGACTGGTGAGCTGAAGTACCCTGAGCAGGCCTGGCTGGAATGCAGGAAAGCAGGACTGGATGGAAGATGGCGTGGGGGCTTGGGTGGGAGGCGGGTCAGGGGTAGTGTGAGAGCGACCA
The DNA here is from genome assembly GCA_028565675.1 of Sorex palustris. Classification (NCBI taxonomy): domain Eukaryota; kingdom Metazoa; phylum Chordata; class Mammalia; order Eulipotyphla; family Soricidae; genus Sorex; species Sorex palustris. The sequence continues at coordinate 6,923,930 of JAOXYA010000022.1, read as the reverse complement.
GCGGGTGGGCTCGGCTTCAGGCCAGCGTCCAGAGAGGAGCTGGATGGAGTCATCCAAGACTGGGAGCTGGTGGCAGCAAGACGGGGCATCGGGGAACTGTAGCCTCGGGCGAGTAACCAGCAGCAGGTGCCAGAGGAAGCGCTCAGTGGGGTCCAAGGAAGACAACAGAGCCAAGATTTGGGTCTGGACACCAGGACGACAGGAATGACCCTGGGCTGCAGTTTTGGGGGTTCTGGGGAAGCAGCTGCATCATGGACGTCAGCACAAGGAGACAGTGCCTGTGGGCGCCCTCATCAGACACCTCTCCCAGGCCCAGGAGTGGACATGGGTCGGGGCTGGGGGGTGGGGACGGATGCAGGTTCCCCCAGGCTGCAGCAAGGCTGAAAGAAGTTTCAGGAGTGAGGTCCTCACAGACACCAGGGAGCCCAAACACCCGGGGTAGCGGCAGGAAGAGAGGCGGGAGGGGGGATGGGGAAGATGGACGGGAGCACTGAGCTGTGAGCTGCAGGGCCACGGCAGGGAGAACCAATTAGTCTGGATGATTCGGGGCTCGGACCCAGACCAGGGCCCCTTTAGGAGGGTGACTAACGCAACTGCTGCTGTTCACCGTCAGCGATCCAGGACAAGGCTGGGGTAAATGCAGGTGGGCACACATGTGGCCTGCAGGAGAGCTAGGCGCCAGTGTCCAGTCAGGTGGGCCAGGAACTTTGGGGTCCGGAGTGGACACCCCTGCCGGGCTGCAGATGTGCATGAAGGAAGCCTGGGAGTGAGGGGGCTGGGAGGGAGTGCCTCGCAGGACGAGATCTGAGTATAAGTGGGGGGCAGCGGATCAGGATGGGGAGAGCGGGAAGGTCTAGGATTGAGGAAAACTGCAAAGAAAGAAGGAAAACTCGGTTCCAGGCTGTGGTAGCACACGAGGCAAACAACCGACAACGGAATCACTAGAAAGTGACATTAGGGTCAGCTTCAGGAAAGCTTCCTGACAACTGCTGGCCTGTCAGTCAAAAACCCTCGCAGAAACACTGTATTTCCAGGCCCAGTAGGAAGTGAATAGTGATTGAAAACCTGCACCGCAGGCCTGGGCAGTGTCTCCCAGGGCACTCGAGAGGCAGCAGGTGCAGCACCAGGGAAGGCTCTGCACCCGACTGACCCTTTGCCCCCCCAAGCTGCAGGGAGCTGCCCGAGAGGCTGCCAGGCTCAGCTCAGTCTCAGCTCACCGTGAGAACCAGGACCAAGAGGCAGACCCAGTGACCACACTGACGGCGACTCTCTCACAGAGGAAGGCTGGGACCTTCCCCCAGGATACCCCTAATTGGTGTCAGGCCTGGGAACAAGAAAGCATCACACGGGTCTTATCTGCCGGAAACTGTTTAAGACCTGGAGAGGCAAAAAAGTAGTCGAAATGACATCCGCGCCTGTATGTTCATTGCTGCACTGTTCACAACAGCCAAAATCTGGAAGAAACCCGAGTGCCCGAGAACAGATGACTGATTGTATAGATGAGAGCTGCATCTACACAATGGAATACTATGCAGCAGTTAAAAAGGTTGAAGTCATGAAATTTGCAAACGAGTGGTTCTACATGGAAAATATCATGCTAAGTGAAATGAGTCAGAAAGAGAGGGAGACAAATAGAAAGACTGCACTCATCTGGGGAATATAAGATAACAGAATGGGAGATGAATACCCAAAAATAGTTGAGATAAGTACAGGAGGTCTGCTCCATGGCTTAGAAGCCGGCAGCACATGCTGGGGGAAAACGCAGTTCAGACAGAGAAGGGAACACCAAGTAAAGGGTGTTTGGAGGACTTGCTCGGGATGCGAGACGCATGCTGAAAGTAGACTATAGACCGAACACCATGGCCACTCAATACCTCTATTGCAAACCACAACAGCCTAAAGGAGAGAGAGCAAAAGGGAATGCCCTACCATAGAGGTGGGGCGGGATGGGGCGGGGGGGAGAAGTGGGTGGGAGGGCTACTAGGTTCATTGGTGGTGGAGAATGGGCACTGGTGGAGGGACAGGTACTTGATCACTGTATAACTGAAACCCAAACACGAAAGTTTGTAAGTCTACAACTGTACCTCATGGTGTTTCACTAATAAAAAAAAAAAAGTGAAAAAAAAAAGACGCAGGGACCCTGCTTTACCTCTTGAAACCAGTAGGTGTCAGATGTATCTGAGCAACAGGCCAAACAACGTCCCAACCCCCAATTCTTCCTTAAAAAAAAAAAGTGCATTGGTCATCCTCTCCTATTTTAAACAGTCCCTGGGAGTCATCTGTCACCAAACTGCCCCTCCACCACTCACATGCATGCCAAGCCCATGAGCGCTGCAAAGGAACAGGAAGTTAAGGCTTAGATGTTCTTGTCACCTGTCACCTCAATTTAATGGATGCCGGGTGCCGCTTCCAGTTGCTTTTAAAATGATGGAGGGAAGTATTTCTCGCTGCTTAAAGCTGTTTGAAGACTGTTTTGGCAAGAAGCATACTGACTTGCGTTCTGAGTATTCTAGAAAGTACTATTTGTAAGAGGAGGCAAGGAGGGGTTGGTTGGCTGTGACAACCAGAGGAAGCCATGGAAGGAAGCTGGGGAGATCTGTGCAAGAGTGCGATGAGATCAGCGAGGACACGGGGAACCCTTCCAGCCTCCTTTCCTACTTCCCTGCAGATCGCTGACTTGCCGCGACTGTGAAAGAATCTTCCAGAGACTTAGGTTTATGCTTCATCTTTGGCCGGGACCAATGAACAAAGTGTGAAATCCACTTGCTTTGCAAAGATCTCAAAACTAAAAAACTTCCGAGCATTTCTAATTTTACTTTACTTATTCTAACATTCACCCTACACTGCTATTTCACTCATCAAATGAGTAAGAAAGAAAGTGTAGGAACGGAAGTGCTTATTATGAAATATACAGGAATGTTAGTGAATCCAAAAGAAACAAAATGCAAAAGAAAAAGACTGGACCATAATTAGTAGAAGCCTCCAAGCTGCTCACAAGGTAATTGAGAAATGGGTCTGAATATTAACACCAACAGTATGCTTACAGTAGCTACCACAAAAGGGCTGGACAAGAGAAACTTCGTTAGAGGGGATCCACTACTGTCCTAGAGGAAAGGCTCATCACCTCTCTGACAGGACCCTTCTTTGGCCAGGTGTTGGGGTCTCAGTAGCCAGCCTGGGACTTTGACCAAATCCCCTGCCCCTGGAAGAAAGAGCTGGCCTTGTTCACAGGGGCCCAGGGGCTGGCTTCAGCCCTCCACACACACATAGGTACTCTTGTTAAGGATGAGGGATGTAATAGTTACCATCTACGTGAGCTAATACACCTGGCCCTGAGAGCAGGAGATGTAAATCATTAACATCTGTACTGAGCCTGACAAGGTAAATGTGATACACGTGGACTGCCCCCTGAAATGTATGTATAAAAACCCCTGAGAGCTAATAAATGGATTGCTGATTTGACCACCAGCTTTCCCCCCTCCACGTGGTTCTTTCTCGGTGGCAGCGGGAGTCCGCAGAGGCTTCTCCCCTTCCCACTCCCTCTCCTATAGGGATGAAGTCCGGCGACCAGGGGGATCGTACTCCAGAGTGCCAGGGTCGACTGGCAAGGACCCGACAGCCAGAAAGGTCAAGTGGCAAGTTCTAGAAAAGTATGCATATCCACTAGCTTGACAATCACACCACAAACTGCCCCCAGCACCATATAATCTCATCAACAGCCAAGACCCAGAGATTATCAAATAAAGCTCCTGGAAGAGAGCAACACAGAACATCCTGACCCCCAGCCAGGCTGTCTCCACTGGGGCACCTTGGAGGGGGAGGGCAGGCTGAGTTTCCCTCCCCACCCCAAGCAGCACCCCAGTAGCCGAAAACCTCCAGAACCCAACCGCAGCATCCTCAAGGCCCCTCTCCACAGGCTTGGACAAGCCTCACCTACAGGGGAACCTGCAGAAAAACCCAAGTATGCGGGACCCGTGACTGAGATCCCCAAGCCCACTCAGAACGGGACTTGGCCTCCTCCCTGTAGCTTGGGAGTCACACCACAAACTGCCCCCAGCGCCATATAATCTCATCAACGGCCAAGATCCAGAGCCTGTGAAATAAAGCTCCCAGAAGAGAGAACACAGAACGTTCTGGAGAACAGCCGCGAAGCCCTCTTACACTCTAACCCACTGATGCACCAAAAGTAGCACCCATTTGTTTGATTTTGATATACATGCTTGTAATCTCTTACATAAGGGCTTAGATGGCTCCAGGGTGAAATACAACAATCTTAACACACTTTCCTCTTGTGGTGGTAGGAAGGTGCACGGCGGTGGAATTGGTGTTGGAACATTATTTGTAATGAACTATTGTGGACAACTTAATAAAAATAAAAATAGAAAAGTATACATGGGTCTTATCTACACATCTTGTTATTAAAGAAAAAGGGCACTTGAAAAATCAGCAGATTGAATCAGGAAGCGAGATGGCCCAGGGGGAAGGCAAGACCCAGTTTGCAAATTTCTGGCAGCAGCAGGAACCTCAGTCTCGGTAAGGGAAGGAGAATTGATTCCATCTAACCAACGGGCAACAATTCCAGAGTCACAGAAGCCACGGGCAGGGGACTCTCGGAAGAGTGTGTGTTATGGGTATCAGCAAAACTGTCTGAACTTCCTCTGGAGGCTGGTCAGTGACATGGAAACATGAAAATGCACTGACTCAGCAAGGATGTTTCCTGTCTTGAGCACTGATTCCGTGACCAAAATACACGGAAGGAATGCTTTGGACTTCACTGTTAGGTTTTAGAGTGAAAAATCACTGGGGCACACAGCCATCATACAGAGGTAGGGTGCTTGCCCTCCATGAGTTCAGTCCCCAGCATTCCATATGGTCCTCCAAGCACTACTAGGAGAGATCTCTGAGCGGAGAGCCAGGAGTAAGCTCTGAGCACCGCTGGGTGTGGCCCCCAAACAAAAGAAAACTTATTGTCTGCATGCCATTGGCAGGAGACTGAGGGAATCGTACAGACCGCAGGGAACTACATGGCCACTGCGGTGGAGATTCCTACACTCCGCTCCGCAAACAGGCTCCTCTGCTCGGACCTGGGCAGTGCAACAAAGCCATGTTTACATACCAGCATGCCTGTGGCTCTCAAAAGAGAACAGAAGTGATCACAACTTAGTGAGACTTTTGTGAATTTTGAAAAAACTTCCCTATTTCAAAATTTTCTACATTGATTTTAAAATTTAATAGTGAATACCTATTTTCATAAAAATTAATGTCATCTTTGTTAACATAGTGTAAAATTTTCATTCTTAAAAAATGTGTATGCACACTTATATATGTGTACATATGTCTTATCCCAGGTAAAATCAACAAAAAATGACCTCAACTAAAAAGTATTAGGTTTTTTTGTTTTCTGGGCCATGCCCAGCAATGCTCAGAGGTTACTCCTGGCTCTGCACTCAAGAATTCCTCCTGGCAGTGCTCAGGGGATCATATTGGACGCCAGGATTCAAACCTGGGTCAGCCGTGTGCAAGGCTCCATTCTATTCTATTGCTCTGGCCCCAGATCCCTCTATTTCTAATTGACTATTAAGTTCAAGTGTCTGGAGAAATGGGAATATTTCATAATAACAGATTGTATGATCCTATGAAGCAACATCTGTCTATTACCTACAATTCCTAACTATTCCTGTCTATTAAATGGGAATATTTACCTGTCTATTATCTAGACAGGTATATTTACCTGTCTATTATCTAGACAGGTATATTTACCTGTCTAGACAGGAATATTTATTCCTGTCTATTAAATGGGAATATTTACCTACAATTCCTAACTATTCTGTCTATTACCTACAATTCCTAACTATTCCTGTCTATTAAATGGGAATATTTCATAATAACAGATTGTATGATGCTACGAAGCAACATCTGTCTATTACCTACAATTCCTAACTATACCAGGCGTCATAAATCTCTATGTAGATGCAAGCCACAGTCGGTGTCCTCAGTAGGTGCTTCTGACTGGTGCTGTGGGAGACAGCCTCAAACAACAGAGCACACTCCACACGTACGGAGAGCGAGGACGCTTCCCATCACATAGGAACTTTTTATACACCTGAAGGCATTTCTACTAAGGAGAGGAAAAAATAACCGAGTCTAACCACAAACATACTCTACCTCTTTAGAAGTCCTTCAAGTGTCAATACTGGCTATAAATAAGAGGTGGAAAATACAGGTCACTTCTGGGGGAGTGACAGTACCACATCATGAACAGCAGGGGCCAGAGTTTTCCTTTGGTGCACAGGGAATGGTTGTTTGGCATCAGCATCCCTAGATTGGAAACTGTGAAAGGACCTCACTCCGCCCTGCCCTGCGCTCACCGACACAGTACACGAACATCTGGACAGCAGCGTTAGGGTCCACGACCCAACAAATGTTCAATCTTTTCAAGCTTAAGCTGCCATGTTCATGGCTGCATGGTGTCACCAAAGTCATAGATGAAGCAGAGACACCATCAGGAACTCCTGCACAAGACAAGGGGGTCCCGTGTCAACCCCAGGCACATTTAGTTGCTTTGGGTCAATAGCAGTCCGTTCTCTGGAACCTCTGATTAAACAAGACACCACTGCTTAAAATAAAGATTTATACCCAGATATATATATAACACAAATGCAAGTTATTTGTGAAACAAATTCCATAATT
>JAOXYA010000022.1:6900995-6917140 GCA_028565675.1 Sorex palustris | reverse complement strand
CGGCGCGGGGACCGGGCGGGGAGGAGGGGCCGGAGGAGGAGCCGCGGGCGAGCGCGGGCCGCCGCCCACCGGGCCGGGAGCGGGAGGCGGCCCCGCTGCCGCCAGCGGCTGGCAAACAAGTGTCCGCGGCGCTCGGCCCGCCGCGCGCCACCGAATAACGTGCCGGGTGTCCCCACCCCTGGGAGGGGTTGCCGGGGCCGCGAGCCGCCTCCCAGTTGCCACCGCTCGCTCTCTCCCGGGGACGATCGGCCGCCCCGCGCAGGAAGGCTCGGAACCGAGCCGGCCGGGGCGCTCCCGGGGCGCCGCCGCCGCGTGTCCCCTCGGGGCGCGGCGCTCGGGGCTCGGCTGGAGGCGCGCCGGGGCCAGGGCGCGGCCGTGCGCGCGTGGCGGACGCGCGGGGACCCTCCTCCTGGCCGGCCCCACCGGGACTGGAACGCGAGCGATCGAGCGACCCTCCCCCCCCACCCCACCGGCGATGACAGCCGGCGGCCCCGGAGCGTGAGCCCGGGGGGGTCCCCCGGGCAAAGTTGTGGGCGGGGGCGCTTGCCCCCCGCCGGCGGCGCGCGCCCATGCCTCCGAGCGGCGGCGGGCCCCTGCAGGACTGCGAGTACAGTCAGATCAGCACGCACAGCTCCTCCCCCATGGAGTCGCCCCGCCAGAAGAAGAGGACCGCGGCCCGGAGGAAATGGGAGGTCTTCCCCGGGAGGAACAAGTTCTTCTGCAACGGGCGCATCATGATGGCCCGGCAGACGGGCGTCTTCTACCTGACGCTCGTGCTCATCCTCGTCACCAGCGGGCTCTTCTTCGCCTTCGAGTAAGTGGCGCCCGCGGCGGCGACCCCCCGCGCCTCCTCCCGCCCGCCGCGGTCCCCTGCAAGCCCACGCGGGGCGGCACGTGCTTATGTAAGACCTGACCCGCGAGCCCTCTCTCTGGCGGGGTCCCGCTCCCCGCTCCCCGCTCCTCGCGCGCGCCCGGGATGCGGTTCTGGGTCCGGCCCCCCACCCCTCGGGAGGAAGGGAGGAAGGCGAGGCTCGGCGAGTGGGGACACTTGTCAAGTGTGCTGGCCCCTGGCAAGTCACTTGGCGCTGGCCCCCGCTGAGTTTGGGGGCTGGCCAGCTAGGACGAGGGGGCGGGAGCAGATGCAGGAGGTGGAGGAGGTGGTGGAAGAGGTGGAGGAGGAGGTGGAAGAGGTGGAGGAGGAGGAGGAGGAGGAGAAGGTGGAGGAGGAGGAGGAGGAGGAGAAGGTGGAGGAGGAGGAGGAGGAGGACCCACCTGGCGTCCAGCTTCCAAAGCATCAGGGACCGCCCGCCTGTTGGCTGCCTTGGCCAAGCTTGATGCGCTAGCTACCTCGCTGGAATAAAGGGAATCGGGCTTGGGGCTTTCAAAGGGCACGTAAGCCCTCCCACCCCCACCCCATGCGGTGCCGAGGGAGGAATTCAGCTTTCCATGTTCCTTAGATCTTCACTCTTGATGGGCCACTTCTGATGTACCAGGAGGTCTCTGAATGCTTCACTTTTTCAAAAGTTTCCCTAACAAAGGTTCCACCCTGGGGCACTTCCCACACCCCCCACTGCCTCCAGGAGCAGGAGAAAGAGAGTGAGAGAGAGAGAGAGATCTTAGGGCCAGCCCAGGAACTGCGGGGGCATCTACTTCCAGAAGCAAGTCCCTGGGGCCGCAGCAGGGCTTTGATGGAGAAAGTGCAGGTGCGTCTTGGCCATTTTCAGGAAAATCAAGTTGGCAGGGAGCGCCGTCCTCCTGCCAGCTAATGAATGCTCTTAGTTATCGATAGCATTAGATAGACGGGTAATCGCATCCAGCGGATATTACTGGACCCAGCGTGTCCCCGCAGCTTCTTATATAATTCCTGGGGCCTGGTGCTCAATGAAACTTGTAGCTGTCGTTCCTCTCCAGCCCCCCAGATGAAAAGGAACAAAAGCAGTACATCTATAGGGCATTTGTTACACCCCCATCTCCTGATCACCTGGGGCACGACCCTCTCGCAGGCTCGTCTATTTCTGTGGGATAGGGTTAACTCGAGTCTTGCATGTCTGTTTATTTTATGTCTGATAAGAATGAATAGGCCACAACGGTGTGCCTGGAAGGGAAATGGTTTGTATGGGGACGGGCACCACGGTTTAGGCAGGAATGACAGAGAGATGAGGGAGGAGAACTGGTGAGCGCTGAGTTCCATCCTCTCTCACACGCAGTTCCAGCAAAGGCCACTTCTGTTCCTTCTGGCAGTGAACTTGCCAGCCCTCTCCTGCTCCGACTCTGGCAGGCCTGAGGCCAGGCACGTTCTGTGTGGGCGTCTGGACATGGGAGACAAAAGGTGAGGAAGGTGTCACGGTGACAGAGTGGTGGTCCTTGCCCAGAACCAGGCTTTCTCCACATGCCTGGGAACCCGAGCAAGGGGCCTGTGGTTGGTGGTAGGTTTGGGTCCTGAGTCATGGGAAGTTCCTGAAAATACAAGTGGCTGAACAGAAGTGTCCTCCCTTGCTCGGTGGCACTGCTGACAGCAGGGCCTCCAGGGAGAGAGCAGCCCTGTGTTCTTCGGAACGTTGGAAAAGTTTCAAGCGGGTCTCACTCTTTATTTTTCTCCCCTGTTTTCTGGGGGACTCGGGGCACACTTGGCGCCGCTCACGGCTGACTCCTGGGATCCCATTCTTGCTCTTGTCAGCTGTGTTGAGAGTGGGGGACAGGGGCACAGCCTCTGTTGGGGTTGTGGAGTGCTGCATGTAGGGTGATGAGGGTTCCCTCAGCTGTGTGACTCGGAGTCATCCCGGGTTAGTCTGCCACGCCCTCCGGCCCCCGGCTCACCCTGATCATCTTCCTTCCTTCATGCAGTGCTTTGTAAAAAAACGTCATCAACTCATTTTCAGTTCTTGCTGCTGCTTCCGAGAGTTGCCGTACTCCGCGAGAGTGGGCTGCTAGGGCTCTATTTCTGGGTGTGCGTCTGTGCCACACTGGCTGCCGGCTGTAGGGAAAACCATGTGTGCTGGTGTTCTGGAAGAGATCACTGGCCCGCTGGGCACTGCTTTCCCCAGACTGTTGGACAGTTCACTTGTCTTGCATGCGACCGAGTGGGTGCAATCTCCAGATTGCTCTATTGTCCCCAGAGTCCCTTCAGGAGTGACTCCTGAGTGCAGAGCCAGGAGTGAGGTGCCCACGCCACCAAAAGAAAAAGAAAAAAATAGGTTCATTCAAAGCATGATCCTTCACTGAGCCATAGCGTTGTGTGACTGTGGTCACGACAGCCTGTGACGTTTGGCAAAGAATATTTGCCACCATCTTGCATTTTAGGTTCATAGCAAAGTGGTAGGGCGTTTGCCTTGCTCGCAGCCAGCCCGGCTGAGCTGGGTTCGATTCCTCTGCCCCTCTCAGAGAGCCCGGCAAGCTACCGAGAGTATATTCAATATGCCAAACACAGTAACAACGAGTCTCAAAATGGAGACGTTACTGGGCCCGCTCGAGCAAATTGATGAACAACGGGAGGACACTTTAATACAACATACACTCACATATGCATACATATACAGCACACACATTCTACAGACACACACATACAATGCACACTCCCACACTCACAGAAGCACTCACCAGACACAACACACTCACACACCAGACACGTAATACACACACTCACACATACTTACCCATTCGCATACACTCTTAGACACACACACACACACACACACACACACACACAGAGCGAACAGGAGGAAAACAGTGAAGGATCTGTGGCAGTCTGCTCAGCAGACAGGGGGTCTGAGAACCCGGGACTTGTCTCTTGAGAGACTCTTTGGGGAGGCCGGGGAAGCTCAGAAGGGGTTCGAGTGGCCAGGCTGGCTGATAACGGTGGGGGGAGGCACTGATTGTGTTGCACCAGCCCCTGCCTGGTGTCCTCCTGCTGTCCCCCGCATCTCATTTAGGATCAGTTGTAAGTTGTGCTGCGGAGCTGACCATGTTACTCTGGTTAAGATGGAGTGGACTGAGGATTTCTCAGGAAGAATCAGCTGATTTATGCTCGAACCAGGAAACTGCAGGTTTCCATAACACCAGTATCAAAGACACCTACTCAGTTCAGCCACGCTTTGGAGGTCTGGGGAGCCTGTGTGGGGTCCCCACAGCCCCAGCCCTTCACTCCCTCTATCTGACTGGGGTCCTGAGGCTCTGGGAGGCCTGGAGACACACCTGGGGTGGGGAAAGAAATGCTTCTTGGAGGGTTTCCCTCCTGCGTTTCCGACCCCATATTAGAGCCAGGGCTTTAGGGAAAGGTTGGGTAGGGGTCAGCTATGCCCTGAGGCCCACAGACAGAACTGCTGTCCAGGGTTGTGGATGTGGGAACTCAGGGCTTCTTCACTGCCTGGACCTTGACTGATCTTTCTGGGGCTTGGGGACCTTGGAGGAAGAAGAGGCCTCAGCTTCCCCCTCCCCCCCAACCCAGTCCCTTTCCTTCCTCTGGTTTCAATGGTACACTTTCTATACCATTGTGATCCCAGCCCCTTCCCTTACTCCAAGGACACCCTGTGAGATGCTGGACTTGCATGTGCGCAGTCACCTGTTCAGGGAAGAGTTTGAGAATCATCTGTCTAATCAATTCTACCGTCATTTTATAAGGAAGTAACTAAGGCCAACTTCAGCCCAGGGTTTTCTGATTCATTGTGGGTCACAGGTCGCCATCCCCAATGTTTAGTTCCCCTGGGCCCTGGGTTAGTGCCTGGTGCTTACAGGGATGAGCCCAGAGCATCCCCTCCTCCCCTGCAGGCTAAGCGTTCTGTAGAAGCAGCTACCCCTCCCCCCTGCACACCCCCGCAGCCGTCTCTGCATCTCTGTGTCTCTGTGTCCGTGGACTCTCAATGGCAGGCTGATTATTCAGCCCTCTTGAGCTGTTTCTAAAGAATCATCTGCATGCACATAATAACAGCAATCTGCATAATTAAGGAGCCTCATAAAGAGTATTCAATTGTCTACCGAAAAATGGAATTTAAGTTGCAAGAGAATAGGTCAGGTCTGAAAGGTGACTCAGAATTGGAAAGTGTTCCAAGCAACCAAGCGGAGCCTTCAAAGAAGCCCTAACAGGACACAGTGGCTTAGCCACGTGCACTGCAGAGCTAGTGGGCAATGACAGGCAAGTCTGAGCTCTGGCTTTTTTCCATGAGTCCATCCCGGGAGCCAAAGGTGAGAGGAAGGTGCCAAGAGGGTTTGGGGGAGGCAGCCAGCAACCAAGGTCCCGTTCTATGCTCTGGCGTGCGTTGGCTGCTCCTTGCTTTTAACTCTGTTCATGCTGATGAGAAACAAACACTTTTGATGAAACCTTCCATTTTGGCACTGGTTTGAAATAGATGCATTTTCACTGAGTCCAAACTGCCTCTTCTGTTCATATTCTGAGGAGGCTGAAGCTCAAACTTGCATGTCAAGTGCACTGTCTGCACTGTAGCACAGTCCTCCCGTTCATCGATTTGCTCGAGCAGGTACCAGTAACGTCTTCATTGTGAGAACTTGATGCTACTGTTTTTGGCATATCCAGTACACCATGGGGAGCTTGCCAGGCTGTGCTGTGTGGGTGGGATACTCTCGGTAGCTTTCCGGGCTCTCCGAGAGGGGCGGAGGAATCGAACCCCGGGTCGGCCATGTGCAATGCAAACACCCTACCAGCTGTGCGATTGCTCCAGAGCAGTCCTGATAATTCCCTTTGCCAAGGCTAGGCAGGATGTAGAAGTAGGTGTGAAGGGGCAAGCACTCAGATCTGGCAGCTGGTTCACCCACTTTCTGTGCCTTCATGATCCCAGCCCCTTCCCTTACTCTAAGGACGCTCTGAGACGCTGGACTTTCATGTGCACAGTCACCTGGTGAGGGAAGCGTCTGAGAATCATCTGTCTAATCAATCTTACTGTCATTTTACGAGAAAGTAACTAAGGCCAACTCCAGCTCAGTTCTTCAAGAGCTGTACCACTGTTCCTTGTTTAACACTGGGGTGGTGGGGGGTGTTGGCAATTTAAAGTGGAAAAGACTACGGCTAGTGAACAATTTAAAAATCACTGAACTTGAAAAATGCCCTAGTTCATTCTCTGTTCGTCTGCCTAGAAGCAGGGAAATCAGTCTAATTTACTCCCAGTTGATGGAGTCACTGTGAAAGTGTGATTTAGGGGTTCCTAGGGAAATCTAGGTCATGAGACCCATATTTTGTTTTCACATAATGCTGACTCTTGTCTTTCTGAACCCTCCAGCTACAGCAAAGGGACAGTTGCCCAATTATCTCAACATATAAACATAACAGAAACCTAAAAAGTAATAATAACAATAAAAAATCCTGGCCAAAGAGATAGTACAGTGGGTAAGGTGCTTGCTTTGGGCCAACTTGGGTTTGATCCCCAACAGCCTATATGGTTCCCTGAATCCCACCAGTAGTGAACCCTGAGCAGAGTCAGGAGTAAGCCCTGAGCACTGCTGGATGTGCAACCCAATCTCCCCACCCCCAAAAGTATTTTGTTTCCTATTCTCAATCTCTTGGAGGGGAAAAAAAAAAGATTTATGTGAACCATTTCGTTTATGACTCTTCCAGCTATGATGTTTGTTTGGACAAAATGGCAACCAGGACCAAATGGCAACCAGCTGATGAGATGGCAACATTCCCAGAATAAGGAATAACCCTGTCCCCAGCGAGGAAGACAGGACTTATGGCCCACCTGGAGCCAGGAAGCCACCATACTGTATTCCGTGCCTCCTCACCATCGCCCCCCACCCCAGATAACGGGAGCCAGACCAAGCACACCAATTCCTCTAGTCATGGTTCCCTTTTCCCACCCAAGACAACTTAAAAATTTCACTTAGTCTCTCCTAGGGTGGGGCTCTACTTCAGCCTCAACCATGGTTCGTAGAGTCCAGCCGGGAGCAACCCCCAAGTAAACTTCTATTTCCTTCATTTACTCATCTGTGTCTGTGCCTGCTGAGGGCATGGACCTATCACCAACTACTCTCTCTGCTTCTCAGGACATATGGAGATAGGCTTTCTCAAAGAAAAAGCTGTAGTAGTCTTTTGTGGCCATGCTTGCACCTTGCTTTGACCACCCCATGGCTTGCCCAGCTATCTGTTTTTCCATATTAGTATGTCGAGACTGATCCCCTCATTTTTCATCCTTCATCCTTCACCAAATGCCTTCCCCTGAGTGTTCAGTTTGAGTACAGGAGAGTTGCGTGACTGTAACTATTGGAATTTCTTATTTTCATTCAGATTCTTATTATCAGAAGAAAATTTTTTTATTTTTGCCACACCTGGCAGTTTTTAAGGCTTATTTCTGCCTCTGAGCTCAGATATCACTCCTGGCTGGGCTCTGGGACCAGCTGAGGTACCAGGGATCAAACCCAGATCTCCCACATACAGGCGAGCACCCTTCCTTCCCACTGTGCTCTTTCTCTGTCCCAGGGAAATGTTTTTTCTCCATTTCTTTTATTTCTTCTCTGTTTTTGCTGAGTGTTTGTAGAGGTGCTGCAATACCAGGCTGATGCACAAGGTAGCTGGGACAATTCCTTGTAGCAAGTTCAATTCCTTGGAGACAATACAGTGGTAAAGCATTTGCTTTGCACCTGGCCTTCTCTGCTTCAGTCTCTCGTTACTACATAAGACAACCCCAGGATACCACCAGGAGTAATAGTCTGAACACAGAGCCAGGAATAAGCCCTGAACATTGCTAAATGTGGCCCATTTATTGTCCTGGGAGAGAGGATGGATCTGGATATTAAGCTGATATGTGTGAGGCCCTGGATTTAATCTTCTGTACTGCATGCCTCCCCAAAACACTGCTGGAAGTGGCCCCCGTCACAGTGGGGGGAAAAAGAAAACTCTATTAGCCAAAAAGCTGAGCAGCATTTCTGGCTTTCTTATGGCCACATCTTTTCATTCTGTGTATTTCACTGACGTACAATGGTAGCTAGCCCATTTGTTAAAGGACTATTCCCGAGAGAAGATTAACACAATTTCCTGGTAAATGTCTAAATTGACCCTTCCGAGAGTATTCGATATGCCAGACACAGTAACAACAAAAGTCTCCAATGGAGACGTTACTGGGCCCGCTCGAGCAAATCGACGAACAACGGGAGGACAGTGACAGAATTTTAATCCAATATAATATTCCTATTCTCATATAAAAAAGTTCTTAAGCAAATTTGTTTTAAGTATAGCAGTTACGGTGGATATGGGCAGGAGCAAAAATGGAAAAGACAGAAAGCAAATAGAAAGCTGTTGCATATAAGAACAGAAAAAGAAGTATTACAGATGTATATGAGCAGGTCTGAAAACACTGTCACGTGACATGTGTGGAACGGACTGCTGAACAAGGTTCAGGAAAGTCAAGCTTGCTTTTCTCTCTGGGAAAGTTCAAACTAGTTTGAGTACCTGTCATGCTCTCTCTGGCTGATTCTCCTCGAGGTGCTGCTTCATCTCCTTCTGCCCTCTAAGTACCAGGGTTGAAGTTAGGTTCACAAAGTCAACATGTTTTTCCCTTCTCCTCTTTACTCTTTACTACAGTTGGATCTTGATTTTCGTCTTGGCAGCCCCCCTCTCAGTTGTTCCCTGTGATGCTCATGTTGTGAGGGCACAACCAGCCCTGGCGGCTTCTCCGGCTGTGGCAGTGCTGCAGGGGCCCCGGGGCCTTACCCAGCATCTGCTGCCCAGGGGCCTGTTTGGGTCTTGGGGTCAGTCCCAGGGCCTTGCATCTCCAAGGCTGGTGTTTTACCACCTGGGCCACTCCCGTGGCTCCTAGGGTACCCCTCCACTCCCCACTTTTTTCTCTTATACTTGAATCACTGACTCCGGGTTCTCTGGCTTTCGGAAAATAAAATTCACATGAGGACAGAAAACTTTTTCCAGACCGCATTTATCGAGGAAAGGGGGGGCTGCAGAGCACAAGCCAGGCAGCGAGAAGAAAGCACTGTGAGCCGAGGGAGGGTGGGGGGGTGGAGGGTGAGGCAACGACAGTGAACAGTGCAAGTCGTAGTCTAAGTCCTTGCTCCCATCGCAGTGTGTGTTGTCCAGTCCCTTGTGACGAATCCTCATCACACTTGCCAAGCACTTTTAACCCTGTACTATGTATGTCTCTAGCTCCTTAAAAAATGTATTTTCTAAAGCAGTGTTTTTGGGAAGAAAAATATTTTAAGGGTAAAACTGATCTAAGTTATTAATTTCTTTCCAGATTGTATTTCATATAAAATTTGTTTTTTTTTCTGCCCATCAGATTTTTAAGGTAATGAACATAAATGCTAATGAGATTAAAATTGCATGGGACTAGCTTTAGAAGGTTTCTGCTTTTGCTTTAGGTTAGTGATAGAATTGTCATTTCAGGTTTCCTGATATTGTCGTCGCGTAAATTTGCTGTCTCTTCCCATTGATATTCTATCGTTACCAGCCATTCATATTTTACCATCACTTCTTTGTGAGACCTCTTTGCCCCTTCCCTGAGTTTAGATATTGTATGTATCAAAGTGCTGTTTGTTCAGGTAGGATGGGAGAGAAGTATTTAATGACCTGGAGGTCATTTGTGCTTTTTGACAAGGGGCGTTAGAATTGTAAAGCCTGAGGTTGGATTTTAGAGAGAATGGAAAAATTGGGGGCAATAAAATGGAACTTTTTTTTTCCTCTCCTGAGTTTTATTTTGAAAAGGAGCATAAAAGTAATGAAGGTGTTAATTGGGAAATTACTGATTTGAATAATACTTAAAATTGTTTTTTAGAAAAGTCACATTAACAGTAATGGCCTAATTTTCTGATTATGTGTTGGGAGAGTTCCTTCACAGGCCATTCACAAGAGAAAGGGGTTGGTGCAGCCAAAAGCAGGTGGTAGACTTGCCTTCAAAACCCAGCTTCCTCCAAGGTTGGGTTAGAGGTTTGTGTAGGGCTGGTGGGAAAAAAAGTCAGGTCCTGAATCAACCGGTTGGTGTCAGTAGCTAATCCCCAGGGAATGAGGGTCAGGGCTTTGTAAAACTTTGAGATAACTTGGTTAAACAACCTCTGTGTCTAGGGTTTGTGTGTACGTGCAAACCTTGCAGAACCTTTCCAGAGGGCTTGGTGTTTGCTTCCTCCCCCCATTCTGTAATAATGCATGAAACCATCTTTTAAGACTGGGAGACAGGGCAAAGGCCAAGGCCGAGTGAAAGGTAGTAACAAGTACTGATCTATAGTGTTAGTTTATATAAAGTTAGGAGTTTTACGTTTACTAGACATTTTGTATTTTATCTATGAATCTAATCTCTGGCAGGGGATTGAAAAGTTGGCCTTTAGACACTGTTTATGTCAGTAAAGTTTTATTAGACCACAACCACATGCACACATCCTTAAAAAAAGATCACTATGTATTTTTTTTTAATCATTGATTTTTTTTAACAGAAAAAGTTAAGCACAGAAAGAAAAGAGACCCCATGTTCTACAAGACTGGGATGGGGGGGAAGGTTCATCAGTCCTTGATGTAAAGCAGCTGTTTTGCATTTAGGCACCATGATGTGATTGACAGTCACTGTCACTGTCACTCCCATTGTTCATAGATTTGTTCGAGCGGGCTCAGTAACATTGTGAGACTTGTTACTGTGTTTTGCATATTGAATACGTCACAGGGAGCTTGCCAGGCTGTGCCGTGTGGGCGAGATACTCTTGGTAGCTTGCTGGGCTCTCCCAGAGGGGCGGAGGAATTGAACTGGGTTGGCCAGCCATGTGCAAGGCAAATGCCCTACCTGCTGTGCTATCGTTCCAGCCCGTGATTGACAGTAACATTTCAGAAATAAGTGTGGCTTCTCCACACCCACTGCCAGAGTATTAGCATCCCTCTAATACTGGAGGACACACCTCCCCAACCCCCACACTCCTGTCTACCAAACCCTTACTTAGTAGATTCATTTCTGTAGATAGACTCTCAGGGTTTCTTGTCATTAGCCATGACAATGTTTGTTTTTTTTTATACTTCACATGTGAGAGAGAGAGAGAATTTGGCGTTTGTCCTTCTCCTTTTGATCCACTTCACTCAGTATGACATCCCCTAGTTCTATCCAGGTTGCCACAAATGACAGGATTTCATCTTTTGAGTGATACTCCAGTTTGTATGTACCACAGTTTCTTTATCCACTCATCTCTTGGCACTTGGATTGCTTCCAGATCTTGGCCGTTGTGAGTGGTGTTAAAGCAGCCATTTTAGCCAAATTTTCATGGACTGAAGTTCCATAAAGAGTTATAATGAAAATGGAAAACTGACTCCCTAATGTAAATTTTGTTTTTTATATTCAACAATACACTTTTCCAATATTTGATTGACTCTTAATAAAAGTAAGTCATGGGGTAGTGATCAAGCATTTACTTTGTCTCAGCTCTTTCCCAAAGCTTCAGGGTCACCAACTCTTAAAGAAGTGCTTCCTTGCTTTTAGTGCATTTTCACGTCTGGTTGAAATAGTACCATGTAAAAGTCCTATATGAAAATATGCTAGTGACCTGAAAAGTGAAAGCAGAAAAATACCTGCAAATACATTGTATTACTGAAAAAAAAATAGGTAAGATTTTGGACACATTTCAGGAATAACAAACTACTTGAAAATTTATATAAAAGATGTCTCTGTGTGGGCCTTTGATTATTTTTTAAAATTTATTTTTATAAAGTTGTTCACAGCAATTCATTACATTCGGTATTCAAACACTAATCCCACCACTTTTGCACCTTCCCACCACGATAATGAGGAAAGTGTGTGAAAATTGTTTTATTTAATCCTGGAGCTTTTAAGTCCTGGTATAAGAGATTACTAATATAGTTTGTTAAACCCCATCAAATGTGTGTGACTCGGTATATTAGTGCTGTAGAGCATGAGACGTTGTTCCAGGAACTCTGAGATTTAGAATGCGATCATAGAGCAGAATCGTGGGTAAGGCCTATGAGTGATCAACTCTCTTCCGGGAGCTTTATTTCTGAGTCTCTGTATCTTGGCTGTTGAGGAGATTATATGGCACTAGGGGCAGTTTGTGGGTGTGACTGCCCAAGCTACTGGTAAACTTGGGAGCAGGGGGGAGGAGGCCCAGTCCCACTTCAAGTGGGCTTGGAGATCTCAGTCACCGGTCTCCCATATCTGGGTCTTTCTGTGGGTTCCTTTGTGGGTGAGGCCTGTCCAAGCCTGTGGAGAGTGGCTTTGAGTATGGAGGTGGTTGGGCTCTGGAGGTTTGCAGCTGCCGGGGTTCTGCTGGGTCGGAGAGGGAAACTCAACCTGGCCCCCCTCCGAGTTGCCCCAGTGAAGACAGACTGGCTGTCAGGACATCTAAGGATCTTTGATAATTCTGGAAGTAAATCATCTCAGATTCTCTAAAGTTTTGTAGAACACACACACACGCACACACACACACACACACACACACACGCACACAAAGGGCATCTAAGGATCTTTGATAATTCTGGAGGTAAATCATCTCAGATTCTCTAAAGTTTTGTAGAACACACACACACGCACGCACGCACACACACACACACACACACGAAGGGCAAGAAAGAATCTTGCCTTTGGGCTGAGAGATGATGGTGCAGGGGTTAACGTGCTTGCGTTGCACGTGGCCAAACCTTGTTTGATCCCCAGCACCACATAAGGTCCCCTGAGTACAAGAATAGGAGTAAGCCAAGAGTACAGCCAGGTGTAACCTGAAAACAAAAGAGAATCGCTGTAGACCTTGTCAATAATTTTTTTTATCCAGAATTCTTTACATTAAATAAAATTAAAGCATTAATATAAATGGTTCTAAAATCCCAGAAAGAATTTTAATGTGTTGCGAATTCAGCCATATCTTCTAAACATTTGGAAGCCAGTAGGAATTGGGTAATAGAGGAAGTTACTGAGTTTCAACTCAGTTATCTCAGTCTCAGCTCCATGTACCAGGCCCAACCAGGTCAGTTTGCTCTACTGTGTTTGGATGATCTGACTTGTGTAGGAGCTATCACTAACACATAACAGATTTGTTTTGGATGGTATGATGATTCACTGAAGACATGTAAATTTTCATCCAAACAACCTAATTACTTTTGTGTCTCTGGAAATTATGGGGACTGGGAAACTCAGGAGTCACATCCCTCGGTATTAAAATTGTGAAGATTTGGAAGCCTATTATTTAGAAAAATGCCTTATCGTGAGTTTGTAATTGTTAAAGTAGCAAAATGTATTTTCATTTCATTGAGACTGGGATTGAAGGATGAGATCTTAAAACCATTTCTGATGAGGTGCCAAGGATGTGACTCAACCAAAAATTTGTGTGTGTAAGGCCCAGGGTTCAGTTCTAGTACTACCAAAACCTGGAACCTAAAACAAATACACAGACATTTCTGTTGACCCACAGGGTGGTAAATGGAAAGCTAATTTCCTAATACTCATTAATTTTAGACTTTAAAAATTGTCTTAGTAATTTTTATGATGTGTTAGCGATAGCACAGAGGTAGGGCATTCGCCTTTTGCGCAGCTGGCCCGGCTGAGCCGGGTTTGATTCCTCCGGCCCCCTCGGAGAGCCCGGCAAGCTACCGAGACTATCTCTCCCACATGGAAAAGCCTGGCAAGCTCTCTGGGACGTATTCGATATGCCCAACACAGTAACAACAAGTCTTACGATGGACACGTTACTGGGCCCGCTCAAGCAAATCAAGCAAATACATACTTTTATGGCTTTTTGTTCAGAGTTAGCCATGTATAAGGCAAGAAACGTAACCCGCTGTACTGTCTCTCTGCCTTCTTTTATTATAGCTTTTTAGTTTTATCCTGGGGTGAAAATTTTGTGAACGCATTGAGTCATTTTGATTCTGGCCATTGCTTTTTTTTTTTTTTTTTTTTAACATAAGGGTACTTAAAAATTTTCAGCCTTGAATTACATTTCCAGGTCTGTGAAATTAAAATCCTGGTGTTTAGAGAAGAAATGTCATATCAACATTTTCACATAGTGCTCTGTGCCATGTCATTAATTTTACTTGTAGAGTCTGATGAAATCTAACAAGCCATTGGGAGCAAGTTGCAGTAAGAGCTTTCCTATTCCTTTTTGTATGAACTATGCCAAACCATTAAAATAACTTCATGATTCAACCTTGGCCAAAGTATGAGGTGTGTTGAATTTGCCAGTAGTTTGTAATTTTTGAAATTGCTGCGACCACTCTTTTTCAGTTTTAATCATGACTCTAAAGGACTCTTTAGTGCTTTATAACAGCTTTTGCATTTTCTTAGTCTCTTGCAAATAGAAAATGATTGAAAATTCATTGTTATAAAATCTATACTTTTGTGGATGGAGCGATTGTTTAATAGGTTAAGATGCTTGCATATAGTCTGGGGCACTTTCTGGCACCTCATGTGTTAGGGGCGAGAAGGAGGTGAATTTTATCCTAAGAGCACTGTTGGAGTGATCCCTGAGCACAGAGCCAGGAGTAAGTCCTGAGCACTGCTTGGTGTGCCCCCAAGACCTAAATAAATAAATGATAAAATGAAGGCTATGCTGTTGACTTTGCTTTTCCATGTAAAGAGATTATTGTGAATTGACTGGCCATTCATAGTTACTAGTCCATATTCCTTTTTATATCAGGGTGCATATTTCAGACTTTTGATTTTGCAAAAAATGATTAGCTAGATGGTTATATAAAAATGATCAGATGGTTTGTTACGGTGAACTTTTATGAGTTCTGATATGATTTCCCTCTTGTTTTATTTTAGTAGAAGTAGAAAGTCATGACAAGGACAGCAGCAAACCCGAGGAAGATGAGCGAGCAGTACAGGAAGATGAAAGACCTTCAGAGAAAAGTAAGCATGTACAAATAAACTGTGTTTTTGTTTAAGGTAACAGTTATTCATTGTTTCTGCTTTTTTAGACAGTGGAGTTTACTTTTCTGCTCATGAGATGACTACAATTTTGCAACTTAAGCAGGCCACAGTTATGTTGATGACTAATCAAGGATCTTTGAAAGTAATTATAGTTATAGTTTCATTACATTTAATTTTGATTATACCACAAGAGTTATTAAGCTTACTGTTTAGCAGGGTACTATCTGAAGGGCTTGAAAGAAATGGTCTTAGATGTATATTTAGAGCATGTGTTTAAAAGGGTTTTGTCAGGAGTGATAGAAGTGAATGGAAGTATATGTCTCAATATTCTCAAAGTTTCCGTGCTGCCCGAGAAGAGAAACTATTGGGAGAAGAAACTAGATAAGGTTATAACTGGATGCGGTGTCATGAATGTTTCTAGTCTTAAATGTCACGAATGTTGACAGTATTTTGTAGTAGAAATTTGAATCTTTGACTTATTTACTTATTTCTGTCTCTGAGCTACACCCAGCGGTGCAGCTTTTTCCATTGTGGGTGTTGCTTCCTGGCGGTGCTTGGGGCACCTTGTGTACTGGGGATTGAAACCTGGAGCTCCTGGATGCCGACCAGGTGCTCCAGCCTTCTGTGAGCCATCTTCCCCCACCCTTTTGGACTTTTGGATGAATACTATTATTCATGAATGTTATTTTTAAGTATTTGAGATTTGTTTAAAATATACTAGAGTAACTATTGCTGTGTGCCTAAGGCTGATTTATTGAGAATTTTCCCAAATTTATCAAGGAAAAGATTTACTAAGGAGGAACAGAAATGTAAAGCTACTAAACACAGAAATCTGGGGCATAAGAATGAATATTGTTTTTTGAGAGAAAATTCATGTGTGCCCTAGATATAGAATAAAAGGAGTGAATATGGGGCAATTTCTCATCTTGTATTCATATAGCTAGTCCATATTGTTAGTTCATTCTCCAGCCTATTGTAAGATGTTATGGATGGGGTATTCTGTGTTCTCATGTTCACATTTTCCATATATTACTTAGCCGTTAGGAAGCTCTTTTTTGGTTTGTTTGGAAGGGTCACACCTGACAGTGCTCAGGGCATACTCCTTACTCTGCACTTAGGGATCACTCCTGCTAGTGCTCAGGGGACTGCATTTGGACTGCATTTGGTGCTGGGGTTTACTTAGACACAGATGTGCAAGGCAAATGCCCAACTTGCTGTATTGTTGCTCCAGCACCATCAGGAAGTTCTTATTGAATCAATTGAACATCAGTTTGTTTTTTTTTTTGCTTTTTGGGTCACACCCGGCGATGCTCAGGGGTACTCCTGGCTCATGCACTCAGGAATTAC
>JAOXYA010000022.1:6874884-6894079 GCA_028565675.1 Sorex palustris | reverse complement strand
TCTCTCTCTCTTTTCTGCTTTCTCTCTCTCTCTCTCTCTCTCTCTCTCTCTCTCTCTCTCTCTCTCTCTCTCTCTTTCTTTCTCTCTCTCCCTCTCTCAGTTGTGAGAGCGAGCTGACCCAGCAGTGCTGGGGACAGAACTCGGGTCCTCACATCTCCCACCTGAGCCCCAGCTGTTAAGTCTCTTTTTTCCTTTTGCTTTTGAGGCTTTGTCCCAGGCTTTCTCCTGGCTCTGCCCTCAGCATCAGCCTCGGGGGGGAGGGGCACCCCCCAGTGCAGGGGACCTCTTGCAGCGCCTGGGATCAGCCCGGGTCGGTCATGTGCATCCTTGAACCCTAGTTTTCCATCTGCCTTTTTGCATCTCAGACCCCCCCCTTTTTTTTTAACAAAGAGAAAGGTGGGGCCCCCGACAGGCCTGCCCGGCTCTGTGGTGGGGAATGTCTTCCTGAGGCTGGGCTTTGCTTGGGCTTTCTCGAGCCTGGTGTCTGCGGATCTGAGAAGGAAGGGCAGGTGAAACTCAGGATGCATCCTGGGACATCCCTATGGCCTGCCAAGGTGCTGTCGGGTCAGGATGCCCAGTGGCACCTTCTGGACAGCCCTCCCCACTGCAGCCTGTGACGTGTGCTCACGGCATATGGGGCGCTCGAGCCCTCACTCTGCGGTAGACGGACAGACAGACTGATGACTTGCCAACGCGCAGACAGGGCGGGGGCTGGCTTTCCTGCCACCTGACGGGCAACCTGCTCTCTGGCAGCGGGGCTGGGGCGCGGGGTTTCCCCAGCCCTGGGTAAGCATGCGGCCGGCTCCCCCGCAGGCATATGGTGCTCCTGAAGGAGCAGTACGGGAAGCAAGTGGTCGTGAACCTGCTGGGCAGCAGGGGCGGCGAGGACGTCCTCAACAGGGCCTTCAAGGTAGGCGGCCTGCTGGCTTCCGGGGACAGGGTGGGGTCAAGGTCAGCGGCCCTGCTCGCTTCCAGGGCAGAGGTGGGGTCAAGGTCAGAGGCCCTGCTGGCTTCTGGGGACGGGGGTGGGGTCAAGGTCAGAGGCCCTACTGGTTTCTGGGGACAGGGTGGGGTCAAGGTCAGCAGCCCTGCTGGCTTCTCAGGACAGGGGATGGTAAACTGCCCTGCTGTCCTGCGGGACAGGGCATGGGGGGAAGGTCAGTAGCCCCGGGTACAGGGGTGAGAGAGCTGCTGTCCCTGGGGAGGTTCCTCCACGCCCGGGCAGGAGGGCTGCGGCTCCAGGTCTGTCCCCCCACTGGCTCCCCTGTATCCTCCTCGGGCCCTGGGGACCCAGGACAGCCGGCCCTTCCCATGCTCGCTCTGGTGGACACACATATCCATAAGGCTGTGCAGGCATGAGAACACAACGTACGTACAAACACAGCACAAAGACACATGCTTCTTCTGCACAGCACACGGGTTAGAACAACACTCAGGCATGCACAGACAACATGTAGGCATACACGGCACATGTTAGGCATGATACACACAGGCAGACACACAGCACACGTGCACACACACACACACAACAGATGCACACGAGCATCATGCATGCATATGTACAAATACAACATGCGCACATGCGTACACACCCAGAGAGCTACATGCAGACAAGACGTGCATTAATTCACAAACATGCAGGCCGACACATAAAATTCACACACACCTAAAATACAGACAACGTGTGTGCATACACAACCTGTGCCTGCACAACATACAAATACGTGCAAACAGACAACATACCTGAGCACAGGATGCATACACATAATGCAAGTGTATGTGTGCGTGTGCGTGTGTGTGTGTACACGCAGCACAGGCTCACAAGCAAAATGCACAGGCAAATAAAACACCTGTGAATAAACCAAAATACCACACCTGGAAACACACATGTTCACAAACAGTGAGACTCAGATTAATGTGCAGGCAGCATGCATGTGCACACAAATAACAGGCATGCTCAAAACACACATGTGCTAGGACACACAAAGTGTGCGGCATGCATGCAAACACAAGTACCTTGCTGGGGGGACCAGCCCCTCCTTTGCCCCCGGTCCGCCCAGCTGCCGGCTGTGTCCTGCAGTCAGAGGCTGCGGCACGGCTGGTTTTGTTTCCCGTTTCTCCCGGGTGCAGTGTGGGGTGGAGCCCGGGTCCCTTGTGTGTGCCTGGGCCACATCCCCGCTGCTGCTGGCTTCCTGCTGACCGGGGCTTTCGCATCTCCCCTGGTGAGGGTGGTCCTGGGAGGCTGCGTCTGTGACCGACCCCCCACGCCTCCCTTGCACGTGACCGGGGTAGAGGGTGCAGGGATAGGCGAGGTGAGCAAATAGAGGTCCTTGCCCGCCCCAAGGTCTGTCCGAGGTCAGAGCACCTGTGTGCTTGCCATCTGCCGGCAGAAAGTTCCAGAACGAACTTCCTTTCCCTGTCACCAGTGTCCTCGGCATTGTGGAGAAGTGGCCTCTGGATGCAGGAAGAGAGAGTCCCCACCCCCTCCCCCACATCCCTGCCTCTGACCCCTGACCTCTGGCTGATGGAAGTGCCTTCAAACTCTTTTCATTTTCGTTCTGCTTAGACAGTCCAGGTCTGGGGGTTCAGACACCTGCCTACTGAGCCCTTGCTCTGTGCCTGACCCTCCCCCCCCAAGCCTGAGCACAGAGCCAGGAGTAAACCCTGTGCACTGCCAGCTGTGGCCCAAAAGCCAAAAAGAGAAAAAGAAAAAAGAAAAAAAAAAGGTTTCCTGTTGGCACCGCCACTTTGATTTGGCCAGACCTGCTTTTCCTGTTGAGTTTGTTGCTGTTAGCAACCAGCCGGAAGAGGCTTCCTTCCACCCACCTTGCCTCTGTGCTGGCAGCTTATTTTAAGGGAGATTTTTTTTTCTTTTTTAAAGAACACCCAGAAGTCTCTTCCGCTGTGTGCCCGAGTAAGGGGGCCAGTGTGGCCTCAGCTCTCTCGTCCGCTGGGTTCTCTGGGCAGTGGGTCGGGCAGGAGGAAGGCGGGGCCACAGTGCTCTCCCGACCACAGGCTGCACCCTCAGGGGTTCTGACGGCTTCCTGTGCAGTTTGGGTGACAGCCTGGGCCAGGGTGCACATTTCCCCCCGGGGAGCACAGAGTGGGTCCGTCCACCTCCATCCGAGCAGGTAGCCTGTGCACCCTCATCCCTGGCCCTCAGACGGTTCCCCCTGTGGAAGACCCCACTGCCCTGCACCGCCACTCCTGCACCAGGCCCGGGTCCAGCGACACATCTCCACCCTGGGCAGCGCCGGTCACAGCAGCCCACTTCCGGGCAGCGGCTGGGCAGAGGCCCTGGACTAGGATCGGGCGCAGCTCGAGGCCCCGCCCCGCCCTGCAGGTCCGGGTGGGGCCCGTTGCCCGGCAGCCCGTCTGGATTATGAGCTCAGCTGGCGGAATGGCACCGACACTCGGTGCCTGAGGAATACGGAGCAGAGAGGTCTGGGGTGCCACAGCTTCTGGCCAGTGCCACCCTCTATGCCGTGGCACACTGGGAGCTGAAGGCCAGCGGGGCCCTGCCCTGCCCTGCCCTGCCCGGCTAGCCTCACTCGTGGAGCCCCACGCTGGCCTTGACGGCCCCGTTCGCCCACCGCTGAGCTGCCAACCTCCACCTCTCCCGTTGCAGAAGCTGCTCTGGGCATCCTGCCACGCCGGCGACACGCCTATGATCAACTTTGACTTTCACCAGTTGGCCAAAGGCGGGAAGCCCGAGAAGCTGGAGAGCCTGCTGGGGCCCCAACTCCAGCTGCATTGCCAGGACTTTGGCGTGTTTGCCAGGGCTGAGCACGGGAGCCCGCGGTGAGTCTGACCCTAGGGGGCGTCCGCGAGGCAAGTGGGGGTGGGGAGTGCCAGGAGCTTGCTTCACATGCAATCTGGTTGGGGTGTTCTGGCACTTTCTGCTGAAGGGGGGAGGGGTCAGAGCACAGGGCCAGAGAGACCATGCTGGCGAGGGTCCCCAGGAATGTGGGGTATGGTGGGCATGCATGGGCAGAGGGGATGGAGCCCCTACAGGGAGCCACTCAGAGGCATGGTGGCTCACACTTGACTGTCCGCTGGTTGGCGTGTACCACCGGTGGTGCACACTTGACTGTCCCATGGGTGGCATGCACCACTCGTGGCTCACACTTAGGTGTCTCTTGGGTGGATGTGCCGTGGATGGCGTGCGACACCAGTGACATGTCCTGTAGATGGCATGTACCACCAGTCACTCTCACGTGGATGTCTCATGGATGGTGTGTTCCACCAGTGGCTCACACTTGGAAGTCCTGTGGGTGGCGTGTAATACCAGTTGGTCAGATATTCCATGGGACAGGCTGTCCCAATGGAGATGGTCATTGTTGCCAAAAATTCGCCTGACGCTTGAGTGCCTGAGTTCGGAGCACTATTCATGAAGCCACTGAAGGAGAACTAGATGGTAGCATCAGTGTCAGTGTGTTGGAATGGTTGCCTGCAGGAGGCTGGGGTTTGATGCTCAGCTCTGAGTGCCCCTCGGCTCCCAGAGCCTCTCGTGCGCCCTGCGGCAGTAAATAAATCAGTCTCGCACAGCAGTCGGAGGGGACATGAGAGTGCACTGCCCTGGGTCCGCTGTCCAGGGCGAACAGGGGACAGTGTTCAGGGGGTGCAACCGCCTCTGCCCCTCTGCTAACGGCTCGGTCCTCTCCCCCAAGCTTCCAGAAGGGCACCCTGCGGGTGAACTGCCTCGACTGCCTGGACCGGACCAACACAGTGCAGAGCTTCATTGCCCTTGAGGTCTGTCCCCTGTCTGGGCTGGCCGTGGGCCCTGACTCCCTGCCAAGCAGCCCCGGGGAACTTTCTCACTGAGGGATGTGGATGGGATGTTGTTCCTGGGCCTCGAGGGGAGCCCTAACTCCCACCCACGGGCACTCAAGAGAAGTACCCTGTTGTTCTGTGCTGCCGGCGCCCCGCCCCCAGCCCTACCACTGCATGGGGAGACACCCCTCAGCCCTCAGGGGTGGGATTCGGGTTGGTGGAAGGATCACGCGTGGGGGTGGGTTGTGGGAATCCCAGCCCCCCGGCTGCGGGGAGGCAGTGCTGGTGTGTGACGCGTGGCCCTGTGGCTGCCCCAGGTCCTGCATCTGCAGCTCGAGAGCCTGGGGCTGGACTCAAAGCCCATCGCAGAGCGCTTCGCCGAGTCCTTCAGAGCCATGTGGTCGCTGAACGGGCACAGCCTGAGCAAGATGTTCACCGGCAGCCGGGCCCTGGAGGGGAAGGCCAAGGTGGGTGCTGGCCAGCAGGCGGGGCGTGGCTGGTGAGTGTGGCATGGGCAGGGTGGGAAGTGCCCGGAGTGAGTGAGGGTGGTGGGCGGGGCGTGGGCGGGTCCCAGCGCAGCGGGGCAGGGCTGGTGGGTGTGGCTAGGAGGAGGGGCTAGGGACGTGATAGGGTAGGGCAGGTCTGGTGGGTGGGGAGTGGGAGGGGCAGGTCTGGTGGGTGTGGCTTAGGGGCGGGCTAGGGACGTGATAGGGTAGGGCGGGGAGTGGGCGGGGAGTGGGCGGGGAAAGTCTGGTGGGTGTGGTTTGGGGGCGGGGCTGGGATGTGATAGAGTAGGGCCGGTTTGGTGGGCGGGGTGTGGGTGGGGCAGGTCTGGTGGGTGTGGCTTGGGGCGGAACTGGGGGGGACATGATAGGCTACGGGGTTGGTGGGCGGAGTGTGGGTGGGGCAGGCCTGGTGGGTGTGGCCTGGGTGGGGCTGGAAACTGATAGGGTGAATGTGTTTGGTAGGCGGGGTATGGGAGGGGCTGGGAACTGATAGGTAGAATGGGGTTGGTGGGCGGGGCATGCACAGGGCAGGCTGGTGGGATGAGCCCCCGGCCAGGTCATCCCACTGCTTGCCTCTCTCACCTCCTGGGCTCGCCTCCCACAGGTGGGCAAGCTGAAGGATGGAGCCCGCTCCGTGTCGCGCACCATCCAGTCCAACTTCTTCGACGGGGTGAAGCAGGAGGCCATCAAGCTGCTGTTGGTGGGGGACGTGTACCCCGAGGACGCGGCCGACAAGGGCAAGATGCTCCTGGACAACGCTGCGCTGCTGGGTGAGGGGCCCCCACCCGCTGGCACAACCCCCGCCTGGTCGCGCAGTTCCCGGTCCCGCAGCTTTGTTAAGGATGAGGACGGCGTCGCGGGGAGGGAGGCAGCGAGGTGGACCCCGCACCAGGTGCCAGCGGCAGGAGGAGGTCCGCGCACGACAGCACCCGGGTCCAGAGCCAGAGGCAGGCTGGAGAGCGCCGCTTCCCTGGCAACTCCTTGGGCGGGTGGGGCTTGGGATCTGCTGGTTGGAATAATTTTAGGGGTGACCTGGGCTCCTGGGCAGTGGTCACTCCGGCTGGGCTACAGTGTGTCCAGGTGACTCGCCAGGTGGCCAGTTGGGGCTGAGTTTGCATTCCAAAGGTGCACTCCAGCCAAGCCCTGCCTGAGGTCTGGGAGTCAGGGACAATTTTAGCTCCGGGAAGAGTTAGGGCTTTCCTGCCTGGGGTGAGCCCCTCCCCCCAATAGTGCTCAGGGGATATTCCCTCTTCCTCCTCTCCTCTAGCCATGCTGGGGGATGCCGGGGACCCCTCCTGCCAATATTCGCTCTGAACTGGCCAGGGTTCCTAGTGAGGGACCCGGGATGCAGAGCTATCAGGGTCCAGCGGTACTGGGGATCATGAGGTTATCACACAGGGCCGCATAGTGAGGGGTTGTCACACGGCATCGTTTGCCTGCCCCATGCCTCTTATGAGCCCACCTGCACTTAGCTGCAGGTGGCCACCTGAGCTGCCCGGGCAGGGGTCTTGAACGCAAGCCTGGACTTGATCTCAGCACTGTTCTTGCCTCACCACAGAGTTTCAGGGCATTTTCCGTGCTGGGAACATGTGAGAGCTCCCAGCACCTCATATGCTCAGGCTGGGATTGTGCATGCTCAGGGCTGACTCCTGGCTCTGCACTCAGGGATCACTCCAGGCGGGGCTCTGGGCACCATCTGGGGTACAGCTGTGAGGGGGTCACTCTCAGTCATGAGGCGGGCAGGACCGAGTGGGGTCCAGTTGCTGGACAGGAAGAGCCTGTGGATGCTGAGAGCTGAGATTTCCACCCATGATGCCTTTTTATCGAGAACTTCAGCCTGGGCACAGACTCAGGATGTTGTCGAGTTAGTTCGTTTTCGGTGGTGGCCATTCAGCCCCTTATGTTCTGGCCACATTTGTCACTGCCTGCCCCCTACCCACTCAGGACACAGCCGCACGGGGGTGGGGGGGTGCCATGGTCTGGGACAGGCATGGTTCAAGTACCGATAGCCAAAGTGCATCCGCGGCCAAATCCCGGGCTGGACAGGGGGACGGTGGAAAATGCTAAAGATGGATGAAATCTTGCCTCCGTATTTCCCTGTGGGGCTTCCTCCCTCCCTCAGCATCACACAACTCCAAAAGCAACTGGAGGAGGGGGTCCTACCTGTCTGCAGGACTGCCCCCTCCCCTCACGCCAGCTCCTGAGCACTGTGAGTCAGTTTCCAGACCCTTCTGCCGCCCAGAGCTCAGGACAACAATCACCATTGACTATCACAGCTGGCGGAGACGCAGAGGACAGTGGGTGGGAGCAGGGGCGGCACCTCCGTGCCCTCTGCCAGCGCCCGGCCCCCGACCCTGGGGGGGTTACGGAGGCTGCAGACCCAGGAACAATTGGGTACTGAGGTTGGACTATTGAAGGCCTCCGCGGGCCTCTCCCCTCCCGGCCCATCTGGACAGCATCCTTCCTCTTGGACAGCCTTGGGCTTGGGAGGCCGTGAGGCGGAAATGGGGCCAGGCCAAAGAGGTGGTTGTTTCGGTTTGTCTGGGGCACAAAACCAAGAGTGCTAAGGTCTCCCCTTGGGCCTCAGGCCCTCTCCAGTCGAGGGGGATGAAACCCAGCCTGGCCGCTTGCCGTCAAGCGCCCGCCCCTGTGCGCACTCTCCAGCCCCTCACGGGTCTCAGTGTTTCAAGTTTTTTGTAGTATTTCAAGATTTTACTTTTTGTTTTGGTTTGGGGGTCACACCGGCGGTGCGCAGGGCTTACTCCTGGCTCTGCGCTCAGAGATCACTTCTTGAGGATTCAGGGGGACTCTGGGGGGGAGGTGCCGGGGATCGAACCTGGGCCAGCTGCATGCAAGGTTCCCCGCTGTGCTATCTCCCTGGCCCCCTACTCAAAATCTGTTGAGGCTGCGAGGAGCCAAGTGGCCCCTTTGGGGTTGCTGGCCGTGACCCGTGACCCGCCCCTGCTGCGGGGAAGGTGTCGCGGGCCTGGGTCTGAGCTTTTCAGTTATGGGGGTGCCCAGCCTCTCCGCCGTGACTCCCTGCGGGTGCTGGGCACCTGGGTCTGGGGAGGGGTGCTGTCCAACCGGCCTTCCTGCTCGCCCTGGCAGTGACCCCCCGGATCCTGAAGGCCATGTCGGAGCGCCAGGCGGAGTTCACCCACTTCAGACGCATGCGTATCGCCATGGGCACGTGGAACGTCAACGGCGGGAAGCAGTTCCGCAGCAACCTGCTGGGCACGGCCGAGCTGACCGACTGGCTGCTGGACACGCCCGCACTGGCCGGGGCCACAGAGTCACAGGGTGAGTGAGCACGGCCCACCTGCTCCATCCCAGCCCGCCCCTCGGTCACCACTGTCCTTGTGCTGACCACAGTCACTCACACACGTGACCAGGGTGCACGCTCAGGTCTGTGGGCTCCCCGTAGGGACCCTGTGGAGCCGCTGGGGGTTGCACGCTGTCATGCCTGTCCTGGAGAACCCCACGCACAGCTGTGCTGCCCCCCCCCCCCGCATGTGGGCGGCCTCTCGGACCCAGTCCGAGGGCCTCAGTGTGCAGGGCTACGAGCTTTGGACTCAGCCCACACCCTGGCCTTTGACCTCTCCCTGGAGTGACTGGCAGGCGCTGTGCTTTGACTCTAGAACATGCCCGGCCAATTACCTGCCAACGCCCCTCGGAGATAGTCGTCCCACGCCCTCTCTCTGCCACCTGTGGCTGGGGAAGTTGACTCCAGACCATGGCGAGACACCAGTGGCTTCTCCTGTCTCTGTGACCCTTCCAGATGCCCCCAGGCCTGGAGTGCCCCGAATGTCTGTTCAACCTTGGCTGAAGAAACTCCCCAGTGGAGTTCATGCACAATTCAGTCAACTAATCAGTGGCTGAATAAACAGCAGTACTCCTACATTAAAAAAAAAAAAAAGAAACTCCCCACAACAGGGTCCCCACTGTGACGAGCCCCCCTTGGCCTGCAGGAAGTAGGGTTCCTCTGCAGGGCTTCGCGTGTGGGCTTCACTGGAGCATTTGTGGACACAGTGACCAAGGGGTCCAGCCCGAAGCAGCTGCTGTTTCCCTAAGAAAAAAGGAGGAGGGTCTGAAGAGATCGCACAGCGGGCAGGGCACTTGCCTTGCATGAGGTTGACCTGGGTTCCAGCCCCAGCACCCGATATGGTCCCCTGAGCTCCTCCAGGAATAATTGCTGAGCTCAGAGCCAGGAGTCAGCCCTGAGCCAAGGACAAAAAAAAAAAAAATTGAAAAGAAGTGCCAGAGGGATAATAAAGCAGGCCAGTGCTTGTCTTGCACATGGCTGACTCGGGTTCAATCCCCCATCATCCTGTTTGGCCCTCTGAGCACTGCTAGGAGTAATTCCTGAGCACAGAACCAAGAGTAACCCCTGAGCACCACTGGGTGGAGAGAGAGAGAGAGAGAGAGAGAGAGAGCGAGCGAGCAAGGGAGCACCCTGGGGTCTGACTTGAAGGGCGGGCTCACTTGCCTTCACAAAGTACCACCCGAATCTCCCCCCAGCACGGCATATCAGACCCCAGCAGCCCTGGGTGTGGCCCTGCGGGAGAGAAGGGGGCTCCAGGCTCCCAGGCCGGGGCTTGGGGACTCGGTCCCTGCTTCCCCGGTTGGGGTGCAGCCGGCTGGAAGGCCCCGAGCCAGGTCAGTTCCTAGCGGGCCTCTCTGCCGGCTGCTCCAGCTCTGCCTCTGCACCCCAAGAGGCCTGGAGGGTACAAGTGTGAGACCGTGTCTGGTCGGGAGATGGGTGGGATGACGTGGAATGTTCTGGAAGGAAGCGGGATGAGGGGCCACTTTAGGGTCCACAGCTGCCTCCAGGCGACCTGCGGCTGAGTCCCCTCTCCCTCAGATGACAGCAACCCTGCTGACATATTTGCTGTGGGCTTCGAGGAGATGGTGGAGCTGAGCGCCGGGAATATTGTCAATGCCAGGTAAGTGGCCGGCAGAGAGCGCGGGGCGCCCGGCGGGGAGCGGGAGCCGGACACGGGGGTCCTCACACCCATGCCTGCCCCCCTTTGCTGACTGAGAGGCAGAGTCAGGTGAAGGGCCTGGGGGCAGGGGGAGCATGAGCACAGGCGAGGGTCTTGCCCACAGCTCCCCAGGGACAGGCCTGCTCCGAGCCACCCGCCCCTGTCCCCGCCCCGACACTTCTCTCTCTTTCGAAGGCCACCAGCAGGCCCATGAACAGACGCGGGGCAGGTCTGTTAACAGGAGCGCAGCACAGTCAGACACGGAGGCAGGGGCTGGAGCAATAGCACAGCGGGTTGAGCATTTGTCTTGCAGGCGGCCAACCCGGGTTTGAGTCCCAGCATCCCTTATGGTCCCCTGAGCACCGCCAGGGGTAATTCCTGAGCGCAGAGCCAGGAGTAACCCCCGTGCATCACCGGGTGTGACCCAAAAAGAAAAAAAAAACAGGCACGGAGACAGTGTGGGGGACGCAGCATGGGGTCCCTGCATGGGGGACCTGTCGCGGGGAGTGGTCGGGTGGGGGCTTGCTGTCCACACCTGCCCCTCTCTTTGCAGCACCACCAACCGGAAGATGTGGGGCGAACAGCTTCAGAAAGCCATCTCGCGCTCTCATCGGTACATTCTCTTGACCTCGGCACAGCTGGTGGGCGTCTGTCTGTATATCTTTGTGCGTCCATACCATGTCCCCTTCATCAGGTAAGACAGTTCGCAAACCTCGGCGGGCACGGGGATTGCTCATCTGGGGGGTTGGTTCTGTCTCTGCTTTCCTCCTATGGCAGGGATTCTGGGGGGATGCAGCGAAGCCCCCAGGTGGGGACGAGGCCAGAGCGCCAGGCCTAGCGGGAGCCCTCGGCTGTTGCTGCCAGCCCCCCATCAGCTTTGCCCAGAGAAGGGGGTTCTGGTGGATTGATGTCCTTGTGGAAGTTTTGGGGCTAAACCTGGCAGTGCTTGGGGCTTGCTCTGGGCTCTGCACTTGGGGTTCACTCCTGGTGGGCTTGGGGGACCGTATGGGGTGCTGGGGATTGAACTTTGGTCCGCCTCATGCAAGGCAGGTGCCCACCCTGCTCACTATGGCCCCAACCCCTTGTAGAGGTTTTATTTTATTTTTTATTTTGCTTTTCTGGGTCACACCCAGTGATGCTCAGGGGTTATTCCTGGCTCTGCACTCAGAAATTACTCCTGGCGGTAACTTGGGGGACCATATGGGATGCTGGGGATCAAACCCAGGTCCGCCACGTGCAAGGCAAATACCCTGTCGATCCACTGTACTATCGCACTGGCCCTTGTGGAGGTTTTAGACCAGAGCTAAGTGACTCGTTAGGAAATGCCCATTCTCAGGTTTTTGTCAGAGAAGACTGGGGTGGGGAGCCTTTTCCTCGTCGCCCCCTCAGCCACCTGTGGTCATCTCTCCCAGGGACCGGGGTGTGAGTGTGGAAGCAGGAATCTGAGGAAGATGTGTCCAATAAGAAAGGGTTTGTGTGCGTGTATCTGTATGTGATCGTGTTTCTTTGTGCCTGTGAGCACATGCATGTGAATTCATGTAAATGTGTGTGTGCACGAACGCATGCATGTGTGTGTGAGTATGCGGATGTATGGGATGTGTATATGTAGATGTGGATGGGTATGCATGTGTGTGTGTCTGAGCATGTATGTACATGCATGTGGATGTGTGCACGAGTGTGTTATTGTTCGTGTGTTACATGCATGAGGATAGATCTGTGTATACTTGTGTGTATGTTTATTTGGCGGATGAAGGCATGTGCATGTGTACATGTCCTGGTGTGCGTGTGTATGTGTGCATGTTTGGGAGTGCATTTGTGTGAGGTATTCATGCGTGTGTGTGTGTGTGTGTGCGCGCTCGCGCGTGTGTAGGAGTGCATTTGCATGAGTGAGTATGCATGTGTATGTGTGAGTATATGCGTGAGTGCGTGTGTTTGTGTGCATGTGTGTGCTCATGTGTGTGTGTGTGTGTGTGTGTGTGTGTGTGTGTGTGTAGGCCTAGAGCTCCGCCTTCCCTCAGCCCTAGCCCCTGGCGCTCAGCCCCTGCTCAGCCCCCACTGCCTCTCCTGAACACTGGTCAGCCTTGCTGAGTGGGCTCTGAGCGGTCCACAGCTGGTTGCGGCCCTGCACCCATTTCTGAGCACAAGGGAGACCGTGGGTGCCCATGGGGCACAGCTCTGTGCTCACAGCCTGCGGGCTCTGGGCCTGTGTTGTGCGGCTCCTGAGGTCTGTCCAGTGCGTGGTCAGTGCTGGTGGAGGGCAGCGAGCAAGCGGGGTTGGGTGGAGTCATGTGGGGCTGTCAGGAGGCTGGAGTGCCCTGGGCTCCCGCTGCCCAGCTGCTGCCCGGTGCCAGCCTGGAGCTCTGCTCGCTGTCCGAGTGAGGCGCTGCCTTCCCACTGGGCGGACACTGTCCCATCTATCGTGTCACACCTGGAGGCTTCTGTCACTTCCTGTGAGGCTCTGCCTTCTGTCCGGGGCTGGACACTGTCCCACTTACTGTGTCACACCTGGAGTATCTGTCACTTCCCGTGAGGCTCTGCCTTCCTTCGGGGCCGGACACTGTCCCACCTGCTGCGTCACACCTAGAGGCTTCTGTTACTTCCCGTATGCCGTGGGCCTGGTCGCCTCCTGGACGTTGCAGGAAAGCCCCATGGGTGGGGGTGCCAGGGAGACCCGTGCTGCTCTTTGGGGGCCTCAGTCGGGGACTTTGGCCAGGAGAGAGCAAAGCAGAGACCCTCAGAGGCTGAGGGTCAGGGAGGAAGATGAGTATTGGGGGGATCCCCAGAGCCCGGCTCTGGAGGCGACCGGGGAAGGATTCTCAGGCTGCTGGCCCTGCCCGGGGCCCTCAGGAACCAGCTGGCCTGTGCTTGTCCCTGGGGGCCACTGAGAGTCAGCCACGCGGCTTCTCTTCCAGGGAGGTGGCGATCGACACGGTGAAGACGGGCATGGGCGGAAAGGCCGGCAACAAGGGGGCCGTGGGCATCCGCTTCCAGTTCCACAGCACCAGCTTCTGCTTCGTGTGCAGCCACCTGACGGCCGGCCAGTCGCAGGTGAAGGAGCGGAACGAGGACTACCGCGAGATCACGCAGAAGCTCAGCTTCCCCATGGTGAGCCTCTCCGGCCAGCGCTTGTCAGCGCCAGTCAGACCCGGTTGGCACCGGCCTGCTCCGGTCAGTGCCAGTCTGTGTCAGTCGATGCCAGTCAGACCCAGTTAACGCTGGTCTGATCCTCTGGTCACTGCTGGTCAGCTCTGGTCAGCTCTGGCCAGCGCCGGTCAGGGCCAGTCAATGCCAGTCAGACCCAGTTGGCACCGGTTTGCTCCGGTCAGTGCCAGTTTGTGTCAGTTGATGCCAGTCAGACCCAGTTAACGCTGGTCTGATCCTCTGGTCACTGCTGGTCAGCTCTGGTCAGCTCCGGCCAGTGCCGGTCAGGGCCAGTCAACGCCAGTCAGACCCAGTTGGCACCGGTTTGCTCCGGTCAGTGCCAGTCTGTGTCAGTCGATGCCAATCAGACCCAGCCAATGCTGGTCTGATCCTCTGGTCACTGCTGGTCAGCTCTGGTCAGCGCCGGCCAGCGCCAGTCAGTGCCAGTCCGACCCCATTGGTGTTGGTTTGCTCCAGTCAGTGCTAGTCTGTGTCAGTCGATGCCAGTCAGACCCAGTCAACGCTGGTCTGCTCCAGTTGCTGCCAGTCAGCTCTGGTCAGTGCTGGTCAGCGCTTGGTAGTGCTGGTCTGCTCGGGTGAGTGCCATGCATGACTTTCCAGGCAGTTGGGAGGGTAGGGAGAAGGTCTTGGCCGCACTGGGCCGGGATGGCAGGATTGTCCGCAGAGGGGTTGACTCCTGAGCGTGGGGCGGTTTCCCCCGACGCAAGCCAGCGTGTCTGGGAACTGTGTGGCTTCTGGGGGATCCACAGCGACACCAGCGTCTGGGTAGGTGGAGCGGGTCAGAACCCCTTCTGTGTGCGGACTGACACCCAGGCGTCCAGAGGGGAGGCTGTGTCTCCCTGGAAAAGTTTCTGGGGACTTTGCTGGACTGGAGAAAGTGTCATTCAAGACCCGGGGGAGAAGAGGTTCACAGCGTCTCGCCCCTCTTGGCTCTCAGTTCTCTCACGGGCTGCTCCAGGCTGCCAGGGTTGGTCCGGCTCTGCCATTGGGGAGGGTGCTGTGTCCCCCTCTCCCCATCAGAGGGGCAGTGGCAGTGACACAGGATGGGACAGGGAAGCAGAGCTAGGCTGGGACCACCCCCCTGAGTTCTCGCGCTGCCTCCGGGTCCTCATTCCCCTCAGGGGTCTCCGTCTGCTTTCTGAGTTCCCATTCAGGCGAGTGGCCCGAGAAGAGAAGCCCGTGCGTCCATGCCGGGCCAAGCTGCTGGAGGGCTTTGGAGTTCCAGCTCGGTTTTCTCGGCTCCCAGCCTTCACACACAGACTCCCCCTTTCAAAATCCGCATTCCTGGAGCCAGGGAGATGGGCCGGAGGTCAGGGGTCAGGGATCAGGGCTCAGGCACAGGGGTCAGGGGCCAGACACAGACCAGAGTTCTGTCCCCCTCAGCCCTGCTGCATGTGGCACTGGTCGCCTCCAGTGCCGCGTCACTGGCCCCAGAGTGGGGCGGTGCAGCCTCGGGCAGCGCGGAGCTGGACAGTGATCCGACAGGAGCTGGACACTGAGGGGAGCAGAGTGAAGACTCCGCCCTTCCCTGCAGCCGGGGCCCCGCCCCTGGTCCAGCCGGCCGGCTGCCTGTGTCCTGCCGCCCCCTAGTGGTCGCCAGAGTTGAAGGTTGCTGCAGCCCAGCCTGCTCCTCCCCTGCAGAGGGTGGGTGGGCTGCAGCTTGTCTGGCTTCACATCCTGCTCATGTCTGGGTCCCAGGCCACGGGCTGTGGCTCTTCAAGGGCAGCCAGATCCCTCAGACACTGACCTGTTGGGCTGTGTGAACCCTTGGTTTCTTTAGCAGGCACTGTAATCCCTGTTGCCTGTCCTATTGCTTTCTCTGGAGTGTGTGTGTGTGTGTGTGTGTGTGTGTGTGTGTGTGTGTGTGTGTGTGTCTGTATATGTACTCCAGGTAAAGTCTCCTCTGTAGGTCTTGGATAGTGAGCTGAGATACTCGAGTAAAGACTTTTCAGGCGGGACAGCAGAGAGGGCCACAGGCAAGGCACCTTCCTTGCACGCCATCGGCCTGCCCAGCTAGTTATCCCCTGGGCACTGCCAGGAGTGGTCTGTGAGCACAGGTCCACGAGTCATCCCCGAGCACTTCTGGCTGTGCCTCCCAGTCCCCAAAAGAGACTTGAGGAAAGGACCTTGTCTGTGTGCTCTGGGGCGCGCCCGGCAGTGCTCCTGTGTGCATTGAGGCTGCGCGCTCTCAGCCCTTCCCGCTGTCACCCTGGCCACAGAAAAGGATCATTTCTAGGGGCAGAGGCTCGACATGTCCCCTGCGGGGGCTGTTTTCCTCTTGCCCCTCCTCCATCCCCCCAAAGGTCCTGAGTGACCGTGACTTTCTATCCTTCCAGGGGAGAAACATTTTTTCTCACGATTACGTGTTCTGGTGCGGCGACTTCAACTACCGCATCGACCTCACTTACGAGGAAGTCTTCTACTTTGTGAAGCGCCAAGACTGGAAGAAACTACTAGAATTCGATCAGCTGCAGCTGCAGAAAGCAAACGGAAAAGTGCGTGAGTTGAGCCCTGGGTTGGTTTTCTAGCGGTTCCTACTCGCTGATGCTGAGGGGCGGCGGCAGTGCCCGTGGGGGCCAGCAGGGGGGCAGGGTAGCACGCGGCCACCCGCCCAGGAGCTTCTTTGCAGGGACCAAGAGGACTTCACACAGCTGGGCTCCCCTCTGGGTGGGCATCCTGCGCCCACTCTGGCCAGAAGGAAGAAGGGGAGCCCCCTCCACCCTCAGCGCACCTGCGCCCCTCCCCCCCATCAGTGCTTTGTTTCTCGGTTTGGGGGCCACACTCAGCTGTGCTCAGGGATCACCAGGTGGTGCTGGGATGGAACCCAGGTGGGCCGCTCTCAAGGCAGGCGCCCTCCCCGCTGTGCTGCTGCTGCTGCAGCCGGCACAGTGCCGGGCTCTGTTGGTGAGAACAGCTTCCAGCAGGACCCAGGAAGCTTGGGGGCGGGGGCAGGGAGGGGACTGGGGCGGGGAGTGCAGTGTAGATAGGCAGACCCTGTTTCGGGCTCATGAGCCCGGCTAGCAGGCACAAGCTGTCACAGGTTGCCCAAACCACCAAATGACTCTTCAGAGTCTGCTCCAGGGCCAGAGCCATAGCACAGCAGGACGGGCACTTGCTGTGCATGGGACCAGCCCGGGTTCAATCCCTGGCACCCTCTGTGGTTCCCTGAACCATGCCAGGAGCCCTGAGCACAGAACCGGGAGTGAGCCCTAAGCACAGAGCCAGGAGTGAGTGTTGAGCACAGAGGCGGAAGTGGTTCTTGAGCACAGCCAGGAGTGATCCTGAGCACAGAGCTGGAGTCAGCCCTGAGCACAGCCAGGAGTGCTCCCCTCGTACCAAAAAAAGACAGGTCCCTGCCTGTCCCTGCGTCCCCGGGTCCCGGGTCCCCTTTGTTCCATGTCTCTCCCCGGTCTCAGCACCAAGAGGGGTCCCTGGTAAGTTCTGCTCGTGTGGGCCCCTGTGCCGCTGTATCCGGTGCTGCTCTGAGGCCGCAGACCCCCTTTGTGTGCGGGTTTGCCCGTGACACGTGGCTCCGGGAGCACTGAAGCCTCTGGTATCCTCGTTCCAGATTTTTAAAGACTTTCACGAAGGCGCCATCAACTTTGGACCCACCTACAAGTATGACGTCGGCTCGGCCGCCTACGACACGAGCGACAAGTGCCGTACCCCGGCCTGGACCGACAGGGTGCTGTGGTGGAGGAAGCGGCTCCCTTCCGACCGCACCGGTACGCGGGGGCCGGGGCAGAGTCACCCCAGGGGTCCCCAGTACCCGTGTGGCCATGCCCAGGGGCTCCCTCTGGCCTCTGCTGGGGACCGATTCACCAGCAGGCCTGCTCTGGGCGCCCCACAACCCTGCCAGGGAGGGAAAGGGGTGGGACCCGGGGAAGAACGGGAGATGTCCAGGAGGGAAGAAGAGAGAAGGCCCAGGGAAAGGAGGAGAGATGGTCCGGGGGATGGGGAGAGGGTCCGGGGGAAGGAGGGATGGTCTAGGGGAGAGGGGGATGGTCCGGGGGAGAGGGCCTGGGGGAGGGGGATGGTCCGGGGAAGGAGAGATTCTGGGGTCTGCCCCAGTACCTCTTTTTCCTCCCACATTTACTCATTTCATTTTAATTTGAACCCGTGCCACAGTAGAGGAGTGTGCGGGAGGGTGGGTGGGTGGGTGTGTGGGCCTGTGGTCGCGCTCACGGATACGGGTCTGCCTTGCATGTGGGTCTCTCACTGGCGGCGGCCGAGCAGCTGCAGAACTGAACCTGCTGGAGAGCGACCTCGATGCTGACCCCAGTGTCCAGCACACCTGGTCCCCCGGCGTCCTCAAGTACTACGGGCGTGCCGAGCTGCAGGCATCCGACCATAGGTAGGACCTGTGCCCGGGAGACTCAGGGCCACAGGTGGGGCTGCAGCAGGCCACAGGGGCACCTGCCATGCGGCCACCCGAGTTCCGTCCAGGCGCCGCAGATGGGGCCCCGAGCCTGGCCATGGAGACCCCTGAGGGCAGAGCCAGGAGTAGCCCTGAGCGCTTCCCGTGTGGCCCCAAAGCAACCCAGAGTGGCCAGGCCTGTGCGTGGTCCCGAGCACGGGGATCAGCGGTGTTGTGTCTGCCACCAGGTCCTCAGTGGCAGCGTTAAGGCAGGTCCAGGGCACAGCCGGTGGCGTTTGTCTTTGTCAGGGCCCCGGGGCTCCCTGAAGACCCCCAGATAGTCCACGGGAGGACACCATGAAAAATGAGTCGGTGGGGCTCTGTCACGGGCCGATGCAGGGAGCCAGGTTGGGACAGACGGAGAAGGGGGCAGGCGTGGCTGGGCACACGTGTGTTTGTGGCCCTGCCACATGACGGCTCCCTTGTTAGTGGCCGCTGTGCCTTGCATGCACACAGGAGCGTCCCGGGTGCTCACGGGTGAATCCCCCTAACCTAGTGATCCCAGACACTGGGGTCATCTGAGCATTGCATCGAGGACTTTGCTTTTTTATTAAAAGATGCAGAAACTCTGCTCCGGTCACAGTGGGCCGTTCCTCGCCGGAAGGTGAAGTCGTGCCAGTTGGGGTTCCGGGGCTGGACCTGGTGGGACCGAGCCGAGTGAAGTTAGGCAAGACCGTCCCATGTGGGGACACAGAGAAATAGCCGGGGAGTGGCAGGCGGCTGAAGGCGACCCCCCCCCCCCCGAGCTGGGGTCCGGGAGCCCCGCTCTGCCCCACTGCCCTGGGCCCGCCTCCCTGACATGTTCAACGCTCGTCCTTTCTCCCTTGTCATCACAAGAATGTTCTAGAACCAGGCTCAGGCCTGGGGCATGAGCTTTGCTCCTAGTGCGCCCGTGTGTGGGGGGTTCTTGCCCACGCACTCGGCTACCCCAAGATGCTCAGGGCCTGGAGGCTTCTGCAGAGAGAATTCGGCCAGAGGGCTTCCTCAGCGCTTAACCCTGCGCCAGATTTCTCTCTCCCCTTGTTTTTGCCCCTCGAACCTTAAGGCCCATCGGGCATGAGATGACTCTGGGGGGGGCGGCAGTGTCGGTGTCCAGAGAGCCTGGTTGCCTACAGCTGGAGGAGGCGGCCAGCACCCGACCCGTCTCCGCTGGGGACTAGGGCCCCCTGGCATCGGGCGTGGCCCCTGCTTACAGCACCCCAGGGCGTCTCGGGTTAGCAGCAGTAGGTGAGGATGAGAGGTCGTCTTCCAGTTCAGTTTTTTTTTGTTTGTTTTTAGATTTTTGTTAGTGAAACACCATGAGGTACAGTTGTAGACTTACAAATTTTTGTGCTTGGGTTTCAGTTATACAATGA
>JAOXYA010000022.1:6860620-6871738 GCA_028565675.1 Sorex palustris | reverse complement strand
CTGTGGCAGGGCATTCCCTTTTGTTCTCTCCTTTTGGTTGCTGAGGTTTGCAAAAGAGGCATTGAGTGGCAATCATGTTCGGACTATAGACTACTTTCAGCATGCATCTCCCATCCTGGGAGGATTCTCCCAGCACCCTTTACATGGTGCTCCCTGCTCTATCTGAGCTGCCTAGGGGAAAGGGGCTTAGTCTTGATTGTTGGTTTTCAGACACATTTGCTTTGGTATTTTGACAGCGGCATTGTTTTGTGTGTGCGGGACTCCAGGGAACTTGGGACTTAGATATACTTCTTAGATTGTCAATCCAGCCTGTTGGTGCTTTGGTTTCCTCTTCATTGTAGATCCTTAAGACATCTTTGCTCCTTCATTGTTAACAATTATGTCTGGACCATAGTAAAAAAACAGAATAATTTTGGTGACTAATTTTTCTTTTTGTTTGATTGGTTGGTTTTTGGCCACATCTGGTGGTGCTCAGGGCTTTCTCCACCTGGTTCTGCACTCAGGGATCACTCCTAGCAGGTTTGGGGGATAATACAGAGTGCTTGGGAATCAAACCTGGGTTGACTGCATGCAAAGCAAGCATCCTACCTGCTGCACTGTTGCTCTGGCCCCTAGTGACTGATTTTTAAGTTGAGAGAAGGGTACCCTATTCTAAGGGTGCCTATTTGTATGTGTGTGTGTGTTTGTGTGTGTGTGTGTGTGTGTGTGTGTGTGTGTGTGTGTTGGAGGTGGGGGAGGGGTGGTTTGGATCACACCTGACTGTGATCAGGATTTGGTCCTGACTGTGCTTGAAGATTACTCTTGGTGGTTCTTGGGGAAACTTATGTGGTGTCAGGGATCAAGTCTGGGCCTGCAGAAAGCAGTGCAGCTGTACACCTGTGGTCCTGTATCTCTCTAATCTCTGTGAGGAAGTTTTTTAAATCAAAGTAAAGTTAAAATATCACTACTTTTGCCCTTTAGAATCTTGGTGGTGGTTATGCCTGTTTTGTAACTTTTATTCTTTAGGTGAAGTATTTTGTAAACTGTCTTGCATTGATAAATGGTTATGTGTCTTTAGATAGGCTTGAAAATTTCTGCAGCTTTGTTAGCCTGTGGTTAGCCCTGCTTTATGTGAAGATCCATGAATGAAACTTGGTGGAAGAGGTGGCACAGTTATTTAGAACAGAAGCCATG
Organism: Sorex palustris; assembly: GCA_028565675.1. Lineage (NCBI taxonomy): Eukaryota > Metazoa > Chordata > Mammalia > Eulipotyphla > Soricidae > Sorex > Sorex palustris. The sequence goes on along the minus strand of JAOXYA010000022.1, from coordinate 6,870,565 downwards.
TTGGGTGGTTTTACATGTAGATAACCTGGTAAAAATTCCAGCTTTGGTTGAGGGCAGGAGGCATGGGTGTTGCTTAGTCGTAAAACACATACTTGGCGTGTATGAGAACCTGCATTTGATCCTGCAGGCTCTCCCAAGCACTGAGTTAGATAGAATTATTAGCCCTTCGGTGCCAAGCCTGGTATGGCCCTCAAACCAAAACCCTGTTTCCTCAAAAATGCCAGCCAAACTCAGCAAGAGTCCTTAGTGCCTTGGTGCCTACTATCTATAATAACACACTATCTATGGCAGCTCACTCATTAATGTGGGTTGCACCGAGCTTACTCATAGGCACACATTGCTTCTTGTGCGTTGAAATCTGCCTTCTTTTCCCAACCAAAAATACTTGAATCTTTAACCTTTTCTGACTTGCATAGCACTTTCAGATTGCCTTCCATGTAGGAAAAAGAATGTGATTGCATTGCAATGTCTGACTGAGACAGTATCTGGAGTTGCTGTGTGTAGTCCATCCCAACTCTTTGAAACTGTAGCTCATTGGAAAGCCTCCAACTACTGTGACTTTTAAAGCAGCTAGATGTCCATTTATAGATTGTATCTGGTATCTGATTTAGTTTGGTCAGAATAGGAGTCAGTCTTTTTTCTTTTTAATTCCCCGATGGAATTTTTCTCTGTAGCTTGTGACTTTTCCCTTGTAAGTACTAATCATTGGTTACACATCCCTAACATTTAGTTTACAAAGTATATTCTCCTAAATGCCATTTTATTTAGTCTTAAACATTGTATCAAGCACATACTCTTGCTTTCCAGTTTAACAAATTTGATAGTTGGTTCTTGAAAACTATGACCTTTTAAAGTGAAACAATGTATAATAAAAGCAGGTTTTTGAATAAAATAGTTTCATTTCATTCAATCCTAACTGAAATTTTACTTTTTCCTTACCACCAATGACTGAATGATACAATACTATTTTTTGTTTTGTTTTGGGCCAGACCCAGTGGTACTCAGGGCTTACTCCTGACTGTTCACTCAGGGATCACTCCTGCTGGTGTTCAGGGAACCATAATGGGTGCCAAGGATTCCATCCAGCTCAGCCGTGTCCAAGGCAAGCACCCTACCCGCTGACTATTGCCCCTTTCCCAAGAAACTATGTTATTTGGGATATGCTGTGTAATCTTAAAAGAGGAAACCAAAGTCAAAGGATTTGCTTATAGTTCTTTCACTCTGAAACAGAGTGTTGCGGAAATAGTACAGGTGTCAAGGCACTTACTTTGCTGCTGGCTCGGTTCAGTCCTGGCCATCTGATTCCCCAGTACCTGAGGGAGCCACCCCGAGCACCCTGAAGCATTGCTGGGATGTAGTTTTTTTTTCTGTTTGCTCAGTAAAACTTTATTTGTGGGCTAAATATATATTAATATTTACGTATTATGTATTTCAAAAAATTTTCCCCAACTATTAACACATGTAAATGCCTTTTTTTCCCAACTACATTTAGCAGTTCTTTTTAAAATAAAGAACTTGATTTGCGAAGTTTTTGATCGTTGCATTTTAGGCATGCAATATTTTAACACCACCACTAGCGTCAACTTTCTAGTGGCCCCCATATTCCCTCCCCACTTTAACCCCTGCCCCATCCCTTACTGTCAACTTGACAGGTACATTACCAAGTTCCAGTCCCATAACTGCACCTTAGCTCTCATGTTTCCAGAGTTGCGGAGTCTGTTTTTGAATATGGTGGTACCACTCTCCCATATTATCAGTATACTGAAGCCCTGATGCCTGTTCACCCATTACTACATTCTCTTTTCCACCTGCTTGATTTCTTTCTTTCCCTGTCTTTCTCCTCTCTAAACACTGGGGTCAAGGGTGATTTAGGCATCTCCCTCCAACCCCCCTCAACTGCAGATCACAATCGAGTTAGAACCTGCAAATTGAAAGCCTTGTGTTTCTTCTTATCCCTTTGGCCTTACTGCTGAACTGTTTTTTTTCCAGACTTGCTGGAGGTTTTCTTCTATAGATGTAGGTAGTGTTGAATGTCCGTGGAGAGATCCCAAGCAGATAGCTGGGTCAGCCTTTGGGGTGCATGGCTAATGTCTTTCTCCTTTTCTCATAATTGAACTGGGATTATGTTTACATATCCCTCTGGTCTCCATATAACTGCAGAGACGGTAATTAATGCCAGGCTAAGGGTAAATCCTGATTTGTTTCAGCCAGTCATCCCTTATATAGATGGTTGTTGGAGGGATAGGTTAAGACCGAGTTTTGGCTATGAGGTTGTGAGGAAGGAGTGTAGCAGGTTTTGGAAAAATTCTCAATTGTAAAAGGATAATACTGGGAAAGAACGTTTTTGTCTTGAGCCCATTCCCACCAGGGAGATGGCTCAAAGGACGGGAGCACTTTCTTTGCACATGGAAATGCACTAGATTCAGTCCAAGACTCTGTGTGGTCCTCTTGTGTACTGAGATGAAGGAAGCCCCTAAGCACCACCAGGTTTGCTGCCCCTGCAAAGAAATAGAAATCCTTTCCTTCTGGAAACTAACATGCTTGGATGTAGTACCTAAAATTGTTCTAGCCATTTCTACACTTGATCACAAAGCCAAAGCAGGAGACAGGAAATGACTAAAAAAACTCCGTAGAGCTTAGCACCCATGCTGCTCTTAGATTTGTTCTGTGAAGCAGCTTTCTTATTATTTTAAGGCAGTTTGAGTTGGAGTTATTTTGCTATTTGCATTTAAGGAAAGGCATGCTAGGTGATGCAGTAACTATCAAATTCATTCACACACAGCACATACAGCACACACACACAGACATATATACAGTGAAAGGTGATTATCATATATCTAGTCAGACTTGGCTCAGAGATGGCTTTCCTAAGAGCTTAGTGAGGAAAGTGCCTCTTTATGCTTAGTCTTATGTCTCACACAGAAGGATTTTGGTGTTTCCTAGACAAGTAGTAAAGCTACTATACTTCCTTTTGGTGCTAGCAGTGAGGGTGGGAGAGGTGGATACCCAATGGTTCTCAAGGGCTGACTCCTGACTTTGCGCCCAGGAATCACTTCTGGCAGACTCCAGAGACCAAAAGGGACGTCAGGGATCAAACCCAGGTTGGCCACATGCAAGCAAATGCCTCACCTGCTGTACTCTTCAGTTCCGTCACTACTCGAAAAGGATCAAAAACAGAGTATGGCAAGAGGACAGTTAGTTTTAGCCACACCTGTTAAAGAATACCTTGGCTGATGTTCCAAAGAGTTGAATTTGACTTCCTGAGCAGGCCAGGAGTGTGGTAAGGCCCTGGTGTTCAGTAAGTATGTCTAGAAAGCACAAAAGAGTATTTCATCTTGGAATCTGATGAAGTAAACAATGTAGATTCTTTCCTTCCTCATTGTATATACACATACTGCACTTTCATGCTTTTTAACAGTCATGATAAATAAATACTTCACCTTTTTAGAGTTTGATCATTTAAATTAAAAAATTCGCATCCAGGAAATCTAGGTTGGGGTAATAGAAACAGCATACATAGTTATAAATAAAATTTTCAGGATGTATTAGTGTGTCTAAAATGGAACTTTTAGCATCTTTAAAGATTTTCCTGCAGGTTTGTAATAAGAAAATCTGCTCTGATTCTCATACATATGGATATATTAGCAGAGCTGGATAGCATCCCAGTATAACTAGGTGGGGAGCCGGCTCGCACACTTCTGAGTGGAACTGCAATGAAAGCTGCAGTATTCCTGTGATTATATTAGGATGTGATGTGGTCCCTCCTGTGTTTATTAATTAGTGGAGTTGTAATGAGACTTCCCCCCCAGGCGTTTAAGGATGCTGATCAGTGGGCACCTGGGCAGGAGTTTAGTTATGTTTGGGAGCCTTCTGTATATAGGTGGGAAAGGATCCATGTTTTAGGTGGCAGCAGGTGAGCCTCCTGCCAAGTTGGCATAAAGGGAACAGGACTCTTCTGGGCTGCCATCTGTTTGTATCTGATAGGAAACCAGCAGTACTTCTGAAGAAATTTGTTAAAATACTCAGGAATTAGTAGTGCTAAGGCCATGCTGATTGAGTGTTAGGAGGTAGTGAGAAATAGATTGTGTGGAATGAGTTTTCATTATTACTGATTTTAGGAGACTTGCCTGGATTCAACTGTCCTGTTCCCATTCCCACCAAAATAGCACTTCTTTTTTTGCCCACCCAAACTCTCATTTCCATTAGCCTAGTTCTCTGCTGAATTTCCCATGGCCAGGGGAACTCATTATTTACAAGTTAGTCCCCTGGAACCCTAGTTGGTACCTGGTGTGGGGAGGTTCAGGCTTGTGTCTATTTTATGTATCTTACTTTTTGTTACATTAAAACTGGTAAAAGGGGCTAAAGACAGTATAGCAGGTAGGGCACATATCTGAAAGTGGCTTTGATCCCCGAAATCATAGATGATCCACTAGGTACCTCTGGGTGTAGCCCGAAAATAAAAAGTAAAATATAGGCCTACTAATATATATATACATATATATGTATATATACACATATATATGTATATACACACACACAACATAAGAGCTGCTTTATTAGTGATTTATGAAATTTCATTTTAGGGTTAGGGACACAGTACAGTCTAGCATGTTACAAACCTGTGTTTGGTGTCTCTGAAAATAGTGAATGCTGAGACCCATGAGAAGTACAGTGGGCAGGGCACTTGCCTCACACACTGCTGACCCAGCATCAATTCCTGGAACCCTGAATGCAGAGCCAAGATGTAAGTAGTAAGCACTGTGAGATGTGGCCCCCAGACAAAAATAATATGTAGTATTTGTACCTGGGGCTGGAGTGATAGCACAGCGGGTAGGCATTTGCCTTGTAAGCGGCCAACATGGCCGACCTGAGTTCGTTTTCTCCGCCCCTCTCGGAGAGCCCGGCAAGCTACCAAGAGTATCTGGCCCGCACGACAAAGCCTGGCAAGCTACCGGTGACATATTCAGTATGCCAAACAAAGTAACAAGTCTCAAAATGGAGACGTTACTGGGCCCGTTGAGCAAATCTATGAACAATGGGAGGACAGTGACAGTGACAGTGATTTATACATACCTTCTGTGTACTGAGTGTGTTTAAAAAATAAACATACTATGTCTAATGTTCCCTCTATTATTTTGGGAGGTTACACCCTGCTGTGCTCAGAGATCACTCCTTGTTCTGTGCTCAGGGTATCTTATGGATGCCTGGGATTGATCCCAATTCAGCTGTGTACAAGCCTTATCTGCTGAACTATCTTTTCTGCCCTTCCCTTTTTTTTTTTCCAGGCCTGAATTTACTTTTTTTCTGTATTGGAATTGACTTGGTGAAATGGGCATTGCTCTGCCCCCATTTTCTGGGTTTGCTTCATTGCTCTCCCACCTGGGAAACTGTTCTTTAGTCATAAATTGAATTTGGGGGCCTCAGTAGTTTTTGATGGTGTCCTGGGAACTTTGTTGTATGTCCTATGTTGTATTTTAAACAACAGTGTGAAACAACTGCCCATTTCCTCTTTAACGTGGCATGACCAGAGACAACTAGAGTTGTGGCCCTGTGGGGGCCTTTTGAGAGTGCCTGTGGTTGGATTTCTCCTGCTTATCCCTTACTCTGTGTTGCTGCACATAGATTTCTGTCTTGCTGCTTTCAATCTGCAGAAAGAATTGAATAGCCTTTGGTTCCAAGTGAAAGAGACACATTGGATGACTTAGACAGAAAGGGAGTTCATTGAAAAGATTCAAGGGTGCCTACCAGAACTTTTCAGGGATGTAGCTGCCCTCAGGCCAGGCCTTAGAGATAGACTACTTCACTGATGAGACTTCTCTTTGCCCATCTTCCCTTCTCTTGGTGTACAAAAAATCAGTATCCTCTACTCTTCAGCCTTTGGGTCAGGCATTTGTGCCAACACACAGTATGTCTTGTATCTAGAGAAGAGTCTATTTTCTACTGGCTCAGAATTTCCAGGATGAATGGTTTTAGAACATGGTGACTCCCCTGGTAACTGGAGAGGATGGAGAGTACTGTGATTCAGAAAAGATGTCTTTGCTGTAATTTACAAGTGTTAGGTTCTCCCCACTCAAAGGTTAAGTAGTATGAAAATTTCTAGGATGCACCTGCATTTTGCATTACAAATTAAAACAAAGGCTAGAGAGATAAGTCAGTGGGCTGGGAGCACATGCTTTGCATCCAGGAGGCCTTGGTTTGAGACCTGGATTCCATCTTGGGCACTGCATGTCCCTCAAGTACAGCAGAAGTGTGTATCCAAGCACTGTGCCAGGATAAGCCTCTGAGCACTGCTAGGTATGGCCTCCAAGCAAAAAGCAAAATAAGCAAAACAATAGAAAAAACAAAAGGGTGTCCTACTACCAAAAAAAAAAAACAAAACAAAACCCAGTAAGTTGATGGGATAAGCCTGGTAAATTCTGTATTTTTTTCTAAATTTTCTTTTAAATTAAAAATAATTATAGCCTATTTTCATATCAGCATTATTTCAGCTTGGAGAAATTGTGACTGGATTCTAAGCAGGGCAGCTTGTGAGATAGATCCCTGAGGGCCTGAGGATAAATAATGATTTTAAGTTGAACTTTATATATCTTTTTGGCCTCTCAGGCAGTGCTCAAGGGTTTGGATAGTTGCAGGCCTCATAGTATGATACTGCTTGGGCCAAGAGGTGATGAGGACTTCCAGAGCCACCTTCGTAATGCTTGGGGGTTACTCCGACTATACCCTGCTGTGCTCTGGGGCCAGAGGTGCTTGGCATTGAACTTGGGCCTAGTGCTTACCAGGCACGTACGTTAAGCCTTTGAATTTTCTCTCTGACCCCTAAGTTGAATGATTATTTAAAATGATCATGCAGTGCTGGGAATTGAATCCAGGGCCTCACAAGGTAAGTGCTCTGCCACTTGAGCTCCCTCCCTGGCCAAAATAGGACTATTTTTCTTTCTTGCTGCGGGGGCAGTGCAGAGACCTCTCTCCCCATCTGTGCTTGTGATTCTGGAGGCCTCTCCTGGTGACACTAGGCCTGGCTGTGGGGGCCTGAAGACTCTGCACTTGAGTCTCATGGTATGCTGTCACTCGGGGTCAGTTGGCCACTGCAGTCATGCTTCATACAGTTATAGAAATTGAATTTGGGGGCCTCATGTATACGTGGCCTAGTATTTGGGGCCTAGGTCTGTATACTCTTTAATCATCTCCCTGGCTCAGGGTTCAATTAACTTTATTATTATTATTATTATTTTGGTGGTGGGGAGATGGGTGCCTACACCTAGCAGTACTAAGGGGTTACTCCTGGCTGTGCACTCAGGAATTACTTTCTGATAGTGCTAAGTGGACCGTATGGGATGCTGGGGCTCGAACCCAGGTTGGCCAAGTACAAGGCAAACACCCTACCCACTGTACTACTGCTCTGGCCCCCCAGTTCAGTTACTTTTAAATAAGCAGAGAGATTGGCTGTTTTTATAAAGTTTTCCACAAACCGCTAATTTAACTTTGCAAGCTTGAGTCTTCCAGTGGCACATTCACTTAATTCTAGATTATATTGGGAGATTTTTTTCTCTATATACATATCTACAAGATGGTCAGACTTCTTCGTCAAGACCTTAAATGATCGGTTTGAGGCTCTTCATGTTCCTGGAGCAAGCAGACACCATTGGGCTACACTAGCACAAGACAGGGACGAATGGAGACATTACTCGCGTCTGCTTGAGCAAATCGATGAGTAACGAGGTGTCAAGTGATCAAGTGATAGTGGGAGATTGTCCTTTCTTGTCATTATCTTGGTTCATGGCACCTGGCAGAACTCACAGATTTCTTAGGTTATGGAAATTACCATTCCTTTATTCTTTTTTTCTATTTGGTTTTTGGGCCACATCTAACTGTCCTCAGGTTTTACTAACTCATGACTCTGCTCAGGGATTCTCCTGTGGGCTTGAGGGACCACCCAGGACTGTATGGGGTGCTAGGGATAGATCCTAGGTCATCCACTTGCAAGGTGACTACCTGCCATACTATCTTCTGTTCCTTTTGATGTTTGGTTACACACACGAATAATCTGTATGGTTTTGTGAACCCTTTACAAATTATGATTGGGATCAAATAGTCTAGATGAATTGTGAATCTGTGCAATAATCTAAGGGGATTTAAATATGCCCCTGGATTGCAAGGTGAAGAAAGTATAGCTTAATGGTTCTGGGAATAGTGCCACTTAAGAATTTGAGAATTTATAAATTTGATTTTTTTTTTTTTTTTTTTTGCTTTTTGCTTTTTGGATCACACCTGGTGATGCAGAGAAGTTACTTCTGGCTCATGCACCCAGGAATTACTCCTAGTGGTGCTCTGGAGACTATATGGGATGCTAGGAATTGAACCCGGGTCGGCCGCGTGCAAGGCAAACACCCTATCTGCTGTATTATCACTCCAGACCTTATAAATTTGTTTTTTGTCTTCTCAAATGATCTACTTTATTTTCAAATTATTTGTAAAAGTGAATTATTGTCCTTTTGACCTATTTCTATTTTTAAGCTTAAAACAGACAGTTTCCCTCTTCCCCTTCTCATAACATGTAGATCTGTGGAGTTTGACTTACTGCTTGAGTCGAGGTGAAGGGCACCATCAGCACCTGTATAAACATTGCTTCAATGGCAGACACTCTGTAGATTGTGGGGCATGCTCAGTGCCCTACTCAGTTTCCTACCTTCAAACTGTTGGAAGCATTTATTGCTACTTTAAAGGATTTGGAAACCAAGTGCTATTTTAAAATAGTGCTGAAAGAACCCTGCTGTTGAATGAAAATCAGGAGTGCTGCGTGTGGGTTATGGGAATCCCTTTATCCTATATGACCTTACTCTTTCTTGGGGCCTCTTTCTGCACCACCCACCCCCAAATTGGGATGCCCTGAAATGCCACATCTTCAATAAAATACCTTGAACTATACTTCACTCATAAAAATTGCAGAGCCAGGGAACTCTGAGAACTGGGACGGTTGATGCTCGCCTGTTAGAAGTAAGAATGGAAGTCAAAGCATAGCTGAACTAATTGCAGGTGGTAGCTTATAAGAAAATAGGAAATCCAATTAATACTATAAATTTGACAAGGCATGCTCTTCTAGTTCATAAAGTATATTACATTTATTCAGGCATTTTGTAAATAAAGGTGGTCTTGGTGGTGATACTAATGAAGGTTACCCAGGCTTGAGTGTGTCATCTTTCCAGTTTAGGGTGGAGCAAGGGAGTTTAGGTGCAGCTGTGCTTGGCTGCACACTTGGGGCTTCCAGAATGGTTTGCTGAAAGGACTTTTTCCTGTTGCACTTTTTTTTTCTTTTTTTAGGGGGGAGTACTTCCTTCTGAAAAGAATTTTTTTGGAGGGCGGGCACATTGGGCAGTGCTCAAGGGTTACTCCTAGCACTCTGACGTTACTCCTGGGCATTCTCAGGGACTACGTGGGATACCTGGGATTGAATCCAGGCCACCAGTGTGCAAGGCAAATGCCTGCTCAGTACTATTGCTCTGGCCATTGTTCTTTTAGTTTTATTATGTCAATTTTGGAAATAATCACAAGTGCATTTGTAAAATGCAAAAATTACTTGATTGTCCCACTATTTGAACATTTATTGTTACTGTTGTTAATCCCCTTTCCTTCATTGTTACTGTTGATGTTGTGATGTCTGGGGATCCCACATATGGGAAGGCATACATCAGGTGGTGGTGCTTGCCAAGATTTGTGCTTTTTATTTGTGTTACTTGCAGACCTGCTTACCATGCAAACTCTTACTTTTGATGCGGTGCTCACACATTTGCTCACAAGGGCTGGTACTTCCTGGCTGTGGCAATTGCACATCTTTTTAATTTTTTTTAATTTCAAACACTCTTGTTTACAGTGAGAGCCTGGCAAGCTACCGAGAGTATTCGATATGCCAGACACAGTAACAACAAAATCTCCAATGGAGATGTTACT
>JAOXYA010000022.1:6834556-6845996 GCA_028565675.1 Sorex palustris | reverse complement strand
AGGATGAAGGAGACGTTACTGGGGCCTGCTCGAGGCAATCGACGATTAACAGGATGATTTGTGATTTGTGATTGTGATTTTCTTCCAAAGGGATGGGATCAGTTTTGTGCCTCAGTGACCCCTGGTCAACTTTTGTAGGATTCAACATCTGATCCTAGGGCTCAAACAGCAAGGACCTCATATTTTCCCTCCTCACCTGTGTCCACTGGGTAGTACAAAGCCTGCTCTACCCAGAGTCCCTTGCCCATTTATATTCTGCCTCCGTCCCTCTTGCTCTTCCACCAGCTCAGCAGTTAATCAACCACTCACCTCAGAGAGAGAACTGCTAGGTCACTGCAGCAAAGTAGTAGGTGCAGAGCTGATGCTATTTCCTTCTTGGTAAAAGCTGATTTCTGCTTGTGCTTAGGGAAGACTTGCCAGTAGTCAGCTATCCCACCATGCTGTGGTAGCAGAGTCCCCTGAAGGGATTGTTAAAATACTAATCTTTCTCACTGCTAAATTCCTAGAGTCTGGAAGAGAACCAGGAATAGAGTAGCTATTCAGTCCATGTTTATTTTCAATTAAGTCAACATTCACTGGAATCATTCTGAACCACCCATTGTTCCCTCTGTCTAATCTGTGATTTCTAGGTCATTGCTTGTGCCCAAATCTTGTGTTCCCTTCAAGGTCTGCTCAATGTCACCTCCTGCAAAGACCCTATATTGATTCTTCCCAGCTTGCAAATAAAGCTGCCCGTCTGGCTTCCCTAAGGCTTTTATAAATTGCACTTCTAAATAATATGTATGCATATTTATTTATCTCTATCTGTATTATTATATTGTAAGTAGTTTTGAAGGTAAGCTGTATTTCAATCTAGAAAGTATTAGAGATTGAACATGCTGTTTCTAATGGAATATGTGAAAATAGCTCAGAGCTTAAAGACTCTGGAGTCAGATAAACCTGGGTTCAGAATGTGACTATTCCACTTCATCTGCACTTGAGGGCTTTGTGGTATCCTAGGTTTTTGTTTTATTTGTGTGCCATTCTCAGCTGTGCTCTGGGCTTGTTCCTGGCACTGTAATCATGATGTTGGTGGACCCCACAGGTGGCTCTCGTGAGTCGGGAGAAGAGAAAGACAGTCACCTTCTCCCACTCCGCCTCTGCCACCTGGGATCCGCTGGGTCTAGTAAAGTCTGATGATCCCCTGCTTGGCCCGGCCCTGAGCCCTGCCAGCCCCATCAAGTGGCCACCAGGCCACATCTGAAATCCACTTGGTCTTCTCGGTACAAGAGTTGATCTCCATGACCCGATGATTTCTTGGGCAGCCACAGACTTAGGCTGAGCGAGGATTTGCTCTTTGCAGGAAAGAAGAAACCAGACCCAGGCCTTACCCAGAGTTTCCAGGGTTCTTGTCTCACTTGCAGAAAAGAATTTCAGAAGTAGACAAGAAGTGAAGTAAAACAGATTTTATTTGGAGGGCTTTTGAAGGTTTGGAGGGGGAGAGAGGAAGTGAGAGAGAGAGTAACGCGCTCAAGAGAGAACATGAACTTCTCCAAGGGTGGAGAGAACCCTTACACACATCCCAGCATTAGCAGCATTAGACAAGAAAGTATGAAAGTACACATCTCAAGAGGGGAGATTCAGGAGACACATGTGTTCAGATACCACATGTGCTTGGCCATGTGGGCGCAAGCAGCGCATGGGCTTGGGCCTCATATGCTTCCTTTGTTCAGGGTGGCTTTTATAGGGTTTTTCCAACCTGCCCACATGTGGAGCCTCTATCAAGATAAAATTCCATTGCTAGGCTTGTTGCCAAGTGGGTAGAATTGGCTGCAGCCTTTGAAACTCCTTTCCTTGACCTTTTGGTCTTTCTGGATGTTCTCTGTGCTGAATCACTAAAGTTAATAGGACTGGGGAGAGGCCCGAGGGGGTCCAATCTCCTCATGGTCTGCTGAAGGTTTTATCAGGTCTTCTTTTCCATATCCACCGCGTGGATCAGTTTTACAATTTTTCATTTCAGAAGTTTTGTTGACCTAAGTTTCATTGCCGAGGGCCTTTCCTTGTCTACCTGCCTACATCAATCAGAAATTATTCCTAAGGGTCAGGGGCAATATGGGAAGCACAGATTGATTTTGGGTCATCTAAATGCAAGGCAAGTGCCATGTTGATGTGGGCAGGTGGGTAGATTAGGGAAGCACTCCCCCCTCATCCCCCCCGCCCCATCATGGCAATGAAATTCTGGATAGTAATAAGGCCACTAGTCCTAAGGCTGTCTTACCTTGTGAATACAAGCAAGAAAGCAAGACCCTATAAAACCTTTGTCAACAGCTGACCCTGATGAGACTGGACCCCTCCCTACAGAAAGGGTGTGAAGGAAACAAGAATCTCAATTCCCTCCTTTAACCTGATTAAATCCTTCCAGCCTCAGCTAGCTCAGACCAGAGAAGGCTGGACCCATGCTTCAAGAGAGGATCCAGCAGAAATGAAGGTCAGAAAAGAAAAGGAATTTTCCAAGAGGATCATTGATCACTCCCAGCTCTACCCCCTTGGCAACCACCCTAGCAATGACATCTTACCTAGCTAGAAAGCCCCACAGCAGGGCTGCTTGAGGGGCTTTTATAGGGTTTTTTTCATCCTGCCCCCACTTGGGGCTTCTTCCCAGGTAAAAGTCCGTGGCTAAGGAGGTTACCAGGGAGGTTGAGAGTGGTGATGGTCTTCTTTGGGCTGAATTACTAAAGTTAATCAGATTGAAGGAGAGGTTCCAGGGAATCTGAGGGATTTCCTTCATAGGGAGGGGTTCAATTTCCTCAGGGTCCACTACTCAAGGTCTTATCTGTATCCACAAAATGGATCAGCCTTGGACTTATCCTACCAGAACTTTTGCTGGCCTGTTTCATTGTCCAGGGCCTTTCCCTATCTACCTGCCTACATCAGTGGGTCTCTGGTCTGTGCCACACAAGGGCTCATTGCAGACTTTTATCAGTTCCAGTCTTCCCCAAATGGCCTTGGGGTGGAAGAGGTGAATCAGGAGAAAGTGACTATCTCTCTTCTCTGCCTCATGTAAGCCACCCATGGGGGCCATCTACTTGATGCTCACCTCTTGCTTTTATTAGGTTATCACTCTGGAAAAGAGAGACTACAACTTTTTCATCCAAGGGCCCAATAAAAAGCAAAGTATATTTGTTTGTAAAAGAAGTAAAATATTGTGAAAATTGAATGTTCAACAAATGAGGATACCCATCTAGGAACATGCTTGGAGAGCTAATATACAATGATGGTGGAACGAGAAAATGTCAGTATGAGAGTGTCATGCTCTACTGTGTCACTCGGTATAGACAGACTGATCATGAGGACACTTAGTTCTTCATTGGTAGAAAAGGATTGTGGAATGCATGCTCTGCGGTATTACTTAGAAACTAGATAATGATAGTTTTGAGAACACCTTCTGGTGCAGACAAAGGGACAGAGACAAAGTGAAGAAAATAGGTGAAGTTTATTGCGGTGTGCTCTGGAGAGGAACTCCATAAACCTCTGGTGAGGCTGAGGTAGAGAGAGCCGTGCCCTGGGAGAGACAGCACAGTGGTAGGGCGTTTGCCTTACAAGCAGCCAACATAGCCAACCCGAGTTCGATTCCTCCGCCCCTCTCGGAGAGCCCAGCAAGCTACCGAGAGTATCTCGCCCGCATGGCAGAGCCTGGCAAGCTCCCCATGGCGCATTCGATATGCCAAACACAGTTACTACAAGTCTCATGATGGAGACGTTACTGGTCTCGCTCGAGCAAATCAATGAACAATGGGAGGACCGAGAACCTTGACGTGACTTTTTCCCGAGGCAACATTTGGTTTCCAAGAGTCTCCAGTATTCAGGGGCTCGAGAGATTAAGGATGAGGTGCCCATTTTGCCTGCGGCCAATCCCACTTCAATGCCGCTCAGCATCAGAGGATGCCTTGGCGACCCCTAAACCGGGCCAGGGGTGGCCCTGGAGGCCCTGAGCATGTGGCAGGGAGGCCTCAGCCTTGGCGAGCAGCTGACCCTTCCTCCCGAACATCCTTCCCTCCTTTCTTTCAAGTGGCACCAAGTGTCCAGCCTGTCCCCCAAGGACCCTAAGGAACTGAGCCAAAGTTCAAGATCTGGAATCCAGACATTTCTCCTGGAAGCTTCCTGCTCTTCGAAAGCATGGAATCTTGAAGGCGTGGACCAGAAAACATCCTAGCACTACACAGGGCCAAGAAGCGTCCCTGCAGTCTCCTGCCAACAGACAGCAGAGGGAAACAGGGCGAGGGGGAGTTTCCGGGCCTGCACCTGTGCTTGTGTTGTCGTGAAAAGCATTTGCCACTGGTGTGGACTTTCCGTACACCTCAGCTGTAACTGCCTAAGCACTCCATCGGGTGGAAATTTAATCAAAGTTCTTGGTTTCTCACCAGCAGATGTGCGGCAAGCATCCGCGACGCAAAAGAAAACTCCCCGAGATGTTCCCAGCTCGGACATATAAAGGCTCCTTCTCAGATGCAGGTGGAGACAGAGGGATGCATTCACTCGCTTTTTATTGCCAACCCAGGCAACACTGTTCGTTTCAAGGACTCTGGGCATCCAGTTTGAAGTTTCAAAACCCCGAAGCTAATTTTTGAGGTGATATTGGAAATCAGCATCATATATTTTAATACACTATACCCCATTATAGCCAAAGATGTCAGTTGGAACTTTCTGGTTTGCTCTTCATTCCTGCACCTTGTGCCTGATTTACCTTTCTAGTTAGATCTATCAGATCTCAGGTTAGGTAAGGTAAGGTAAAGGCCCTCCCGTTGTTCAAGCGGGCCCAGTAACGTCTCCATTGGAGACTTTATTGTTACTGTGTTTGGCATATTGAATATGTCACAGGGAGCTTGCCAGGCTCTGCCGTGTGGGCGAGATACTCTCGGTAGCTTGCCGGGCTCTCCGAGAGGGGCGGAGGAATCGAACTCGGGTCGGCCAAGTTGCAAGGCAAACGCCCTACCGCTGTGCTATCGCTCCAGCATCTCCAAGTTTTACTTTTCTGGTTGTATTATATAACCCCTCGTGCTCTCCTGAACCCGGCTCACCATCTTGCTCTGGATGATACGCAACTCAGCACGCCAGGCATGGAATTCTGTGTGTGATCCCTGCTGGAACTCTGTGCATGATTCCTGCTGGACACCACCGGCTGCTTTGTGGGATTAAGACAGAATGGCATTGGCGGGGCAAGGAGGGACCGTGGCGGTGGCTGCAGCGTCACTGGCCTCCGCCGGCTTGACCGAGTCACAACATCATCGAGCATGAAGGAGTGACAGTAGCCCGCACAGTGATTTGTCCACTGCAGGACGCTGTCCGCCAACTACCGAGTGACTTGGGACTCGGCACGGGTGTTTGACCTGGCACAGATCCTATGCGATGGAGTCTTGCTCTGCCTCTAGGCACACTCCATCCACCTCAAGATCAACCTGAGGCCGCAGATGCCCCAGGTGTTGCCCAGAGACGCAGCAGGTGCGTGTTGTCAGTGTACAAATTGTTACAGCAGATCAGTCACCAGGAGCTTACATCTGGTAGACTGGGAACACCTGCAGGGATGACTAGAGATTGCCCCCAAAGCCTCCATCTCCCGCCCCTCCCCCAGAGCCCGGCAAGCTACCAAGGGTATCCAACCCACACGGCAGAGCCTGGCAAGCCACGCGTGACGTACCAAATATGCCAGCAACAGTAGCTAAAATGGGTCTCATTTCCCTAACGCTGAAGGAGTCTCCAGCTGAGTTGGGAAGAATGAGAGGGCTCGTACTAATTAGATGGTGCGCAAGTTAACGGGTGGGAAGGTGCCCTGTAAGCAGCTGGCCACCAAGGCGGCCCACAAGAGCGCACCAGCCACCGGAGGCATGAAGAAGCCACACCGCTACCAGCCCGACGCCATGGCACTACTCGAGATCTGCTACCTGCCTTCAAGACTGACCTGCACTCCCAGAGCTCAGCCGTCACAGCGCTGCAGGAGGCGTGCAAGGCCTACCTGGTGGGGCTCTTCCAGGACACCAACCTCTGCGCATTCCTTGAGAAGTGCATCACCGTTATGCCCAAGGACATCCAGCTGGCATACTGCATCCACGGAGAGAGCATAAAGTTTACGATGCTAAAATCTCAGGGCTGGGACAAATGGAGACGCTACTGGCACCTGCTCGAGTAATCAGTGATTAATGGGATGACAGTGACAGTGACACAGACAATATATTCTTATCACTATTCTTACCTAATCTAATCTGTAGCACTGTACTCCCATTGTTCATCAATTTGCTCGAGCAGGCACCAGTAACGTCTCCATTGTGAGACTTCTTGTTACTGTTTTGGCTTATTGAATATGCCATGGGGAGCTTGCCAGGCTCTGCCATGTAGGCGGCATACTCTCGGTAGCTTGCTGGGCTTTCCAAAAGGGGTGGAGGAATTGAACCCGGGTTGGCCACGTGCAAGGCAAATTCCATACCCTCTGTGCTATCGCTCCAGCCCCAATCTAATCTAGCAAGCCCAGTTTCTTCATATGAACTTTCTATATTGTTTTTATGCCCATAATATTGCTAATGTCTCGTATAAACTTTTCACTATATATTCTATCTTATTTATTTATGTATTTATTTATTGCTTTTTGAGTCACACTCAGCGATGCACAGGGGTTAGTCCTGGCTTTGCACTCAGGAATCACTCCTGGCAGTGCTCGAGGGAACATATGGGATGCTGGGAACTGAACCAAGGTCAGTCACGTGCAAGGCAAACGTCCTCCCCGCTGTGCTGTCGCTCCAGCCCCTAAGGAAACATTTCTAAGTGACCGCAGACCAGCTGTTCCAGAGCAGCCTCACAAGTTCGTGCTCCATCAGGATGGAACTGAACATAAAACCCTAATTCCCTTGGGGAAATGGCAAAAAGGTCCTGTTCTTTTGGAGTTTGTTCATTTATTCTGTTACCTGAAATGTGACATATTCTGTAATGTCACAAATGTTAAAGTCGAACATTTCTGTATATAGCAGTAGTGAAGGTTATAGAGAAAGGATATTTTTTTTGTTCCATGTGTTAAAAAAATAGGGCTTACTGAAAATAAATTAATATGATGTAAATAGAATCACATAGATCAAGAATGAAAATAAATGTAAATAAACTGGGGCCAGGGCGATAGTACAGTGGGTAGGGCGCTTGCCTTGCATGTGGCTGACATAGGTTCAACCTCAGCATCCCATATGGTTCCCAGCACCACCAGAAGTCACCCCTGAGTAGAGAGCCGGGAGTAAGCCCTGAGCATCACTGGGTGTGGCCCACCGCCCAGAAAAAGAAAAATGAAAAGTATTTGTCATACCACTTAATGCCTACCAAATAGCAGAAAGAAAGTAGACTGACAATAACATGTGTTGGTGAGGCCTGACCCTGCTTGGCTTCTTCACTGCTGACACCCGGGTCAGATGCCAGAAACACTTTAGGAAACCGGTTGGTAATTTCCTATGCACTTAAACATATGTATACCATTTGACCCAGAAATTGGTTCCTCTACATTTTTTTACCAAAAGAAATGAGAACTGTGTGCCCACATTTTGGCACGTAAATATTCCTAGAAGTTTCCTAATACTAGAAGCATTGTATCCCAATGTCCATAAACTTGGGTGGATAAATAAATATGGAATACTTATACAATGTAATATTACTAATCTGTGAAAAAGAACTAACTGATGCACACAGGGATTCAGAATAATCTCATAATGCATTATGAGAGGAAAGCAGCAGTATGTAAAACTGAGTAAACTCTATAGTTCTAGTCAGTTTTCTTGGAAAATAAGCAGTTACTGTCAGAAATGAGACCATTGATGCCTTAGACCAAGTGTGATGGTAATTAATTTGACTGTCAGGGGAAACTTGAGAGTTATCTCAGAGTTAATTTTTTAAAGATTTAAAATTTTATCAACAACTACTTGCCAGCAATTTTGAAAATTTCTATGAACTGGATCAGTTAAGAAAAAAATAGGGTTGGGGCGATAGTACAGCTAGTAGGGCACTTGCTTTCCACGCGGCTGAGCTAGGTTCAATCCCCCACATTCCTAAGCGTCCTCCGAGCTTGCCTGGAGTGATTGCTGAGTGCAGGAGTAACACCTGAGCACCACTGGGTGTGCTCCCAAACAACCAACCAGAAATAACTCAATGAAATACTTCAAAGGTTGTTACCAATTATATTATTAAATAAATCAGAGATGTTGTTCAAAATTTTACTCAAAAGCATAAAACGAGCTTGTTTTCAGGTGTTTTCTACCAAAATTTCAAGCAGCAGGTAATGCAAATTTATACAATTTCTTTCAGGTAATGGATAAAGAGGCCTTATTCATCATCTCATTTAGAGAGAGAGAGAAGTGGGGGGAGGGAGTAGAGAGATGTAACACTGAAAAATTAAATGTGTTTTACTCATGAAAGCAGATGTCGAATTTTTGTACACTTAGCAAATCAGCCTCAACTGTGTCTGGAAAATAGGGCTCCCCCCTCCAACTTGAGCTCCCTTTAGATTTACAAGGGGAATTCACAGAAGAGAGAGCAATACTAGATTTAAGAGAAAAATAATCTTTGGTCGTTTGAATATATATAATAAAACTCAGCACCTTCAGTATAAGTTGTTTTTTTCCTAGATGATGTTTTTCACATTTCATTAAATTTGTTAGTGAGACCACGGAAGATACATAGTCAGAAACAGAGGACGTTCCTATTTTGATAAATAACCAAGAAATGTTGATCGAGAATGTCACGTAAGTGGAATACCCCGTAACTGGAAGGCTGCAGGACAGCGGCAAAAAGCAGGGACAGCGAAGCGACATAAGCCAGGTCATTCTCAGCCCTGACGTTCACCACTACGTGTCATCCGGGATATTACCATTCGCTCTGTGCCTTTCTTTCATTAAATGAGTTTGGTAATTGCCTCTTACAGGCAAGACTCAGTGAATTCACTTTTGTGAAACTCTTGGCATAACCACATTGACATATACATTTCAAATAGTGCCTCATATGAAACATGCCATTGTTCTAATCTGCGTGATATGGATTTATTGTTCTCTTGAAGGCTGTCTAGGTTGAAGTCCAAGC
The DNA here is from genome assembly GCA_028565675.1 of Sorex palustris. Taxonomy (NCBI): domain Eukaryota; kingdom Metazoa; phylum Chordata; class Mammalia; order Eulipotyphla; family Soricidae; genus Sorex; species Sorex palustris. The sequence continues at coordinate 6,836,918 of JAOXYA010000022.1, read as the reverse complement.
TAAGTTAGTGATCAGACTTCATGCTTGATGAAAGCCTTTCCCTTTTGGAGGGTAAATCGACTCCTTTTGTTTCAAAGGTGAGTGATTTCACTTGGAGCCACGATGGGACTCAAGCACTTATTTCCTATCGAGATGGGTTTGTCCTGGTTGGTTCTGTTAGTGGACAAAGACACTGGTCATCCGAGATCAACTTGGAAAGTCAGATCACATGTGGCATCTGGACGCCTGATGACCAGCAGGTAATGTCACTCTTCCCCCTCCCCTTTCTTTCTGTATTCTTTGTGGGGGCCAGGGCTTGGAGGGTGGGGTTTGAACCGTACCCGGCAGTGCTCAGTGCTTGCTCCTCACTCTGTGCTCAGGACTGACCCATGTCCATGCTTGAGAGACCCTATGCAGTGCCTGGGTTCAAATGGAGGTGAGCCACAATCAAGGCAAGCAAGCACCTTGACACACTGTCACTGTGCCTTTTTAAAAACGAGGTGACATTTGTACACAGCACTGTGTAGATTTTAGGTGTAGGGTTTCTCACATCCCCAAATATATATATATATATATATTGCCCACCATGCCCACCACCCTCTGTTACATCCCTGCTACCCACCATACCCTCTGACCATTTCCCATTCCATTGTCAGCAGCCTACGGGTTGTTTTCTGTTTCTTTGCTTGATTTCTTTGCTTCCACAAGTGCACAGTTAGTGGGTATTTGTCCTTCTCCCTTTTTTGTTTTGTTTTTGGGGCACACTCTGCTGCTTGCGGGACCCTGCAGTCCTGGAGGTGAAACCTAAACCTGAGCCCCCCCATATTCTGAACATGTGCTCCGACCCGACAAGCTACGTGCCAGCCCCTGTGAGCCTAGTGCCCTCCTGGTGCACACCCAGTGGCACGGACAGCAAGGTTTCTAGTTACCAGCTGCCTTATCCGCTCATCCTTTGTGAGGTACTTGGTTGTTTCTGTATCTTGATTCACTGCATCTACATGAATAGTATGGCACTGAACGTCTGGGTCCATCTGTTTGTTTGAATAAGTGTTTTTATGTTTTTCATTAAATCCCCAGAAGTGGGCCAAAGGGTCAGGTGGTCGCTCTAATGTCTGTCTGAGGCCCCCCTATGCTTTGTCTCACAGCAGCCCCTAACCTCCCGCCAGCACTGTGCCCCCTCCTGATACTTCCTGTGGTTTGACTTGTATGTGCCCGCAACTCTCGCCACCGTGAGGTGGTACCTCATTCTGCTTTTCACACGCATTTTCCTAATGATAAGCGATCTTTTCTTCGTTATCCATCTGCCTTCTAGGTGATGTTTCTTACACACGCGGGTGTGTAAGGTGGTAGAGTGGAAACAATGTAGAGGAAAATAAAGCAGGTACCACCATATTGGGAAGATGTGGGAAAGGGAAGTTGGCCCAAACTCTCTTAGCAGATTCACAAGGGAAAGTGATAATATGTGTTAAATGTTATTAGACATTCAAACATTTAATGTTTTATTAGAAAATGTTAAATAAAACATATTAAATGCACCAAGAATTGGAGAAATATTTCCTACCAGCATAGTAAGATTGAGTTAGCATTTTGCTTCTTTGGGGGCTCAGCCGCATTTCTGGGGATGACTTCCAGCTCTGTGCATGGAGGCCACATGCAGTGGTGCTCAGGGGGCACAGAGTGCCAGGGATTGCCAGGTCTCCCGCCTGTGAAGCATGGGTTAACATTGAGTGTCCATACAAAGTGACTTTTTAAGTCTACAGAGAGCCAGTTGATAAATGTTAATGAACATTGTATTCACAAAAGAACTCTGCGCAGTTATCATCTAATGGAAAAGCATTAGTTCTCAGGGGGGAGTGCAAAATAAAAATAGGAGGGTATATTTTCCCTTGCTAGCAAAAACTAGTGAAATGATGGAGGTAGTTTCACCGATTATTGATGAGTACAGACAGATATTCTCATTATCAGCAATAATGTGATTCCCTTTGCTTGAGTGTCAAACGTCTTAAAAATTATCATCTACTTTGACCTTATAATATACTTGAGAGCAATTAATCTAAAGAAGGTAAAAGGGAAGTAAAGTTGTATTCAGTTAAAGCATTATTTATTATAGTATGAATTTGGCAACAGCCTACTTAATTAGGAAGGGAAAAATAGTTAGGAAAACTGAGATAGACTCCCTTAAAAGACTGTTTCTGGACTGTGGTTGGGGGGTGGGGGGGGTGGGCGGAGAGCGAGTCACAGTTCCACATGCAGGGGACAGGTTACTGAGGAGCGACGCGCCTGGGCTCCTTTTTAAGACCTACTTTCAAAACTTCCCCTAATGTGCCTGTTTGCTTTCATGAGAAAGTTATAATTAATAAAATGATCAATTGATAATTCGTTT
>JAOXYA010000022.1:6813168-6828593 GCA_028565675.1 Sorex palustris | reverse complement strand
ATCGAACTCGGGTCGGCCATGTTGGCTGCGTGCAAGGCAAACGCCCTACCGCTGTGCTATCGCAGCCGGCCTATTTAGTAGGATATATGATCTTATTTCCTGTTTGAAGTCAGAACTTAAATAGTGTCGCGGGCAAAGCACCAAACGTTTGGGGTACCGGAGACAGATTCCCCCAACTCCCAGCTTCTTCCTGGGATAAGAAAGAACTAGAGCTACCAGAAATACTGTGTTCTGGGGTTTTGACACTGGCTTCTATCGCACCTGTCTCAAAGGATTGTCAGGTCCCTGGGCCCTAAACCACAAAACCATTAGTTCAAACCGTTAGCTCAAAAGTGGTATTTTGAACTAATATGATAACATCCACCACAGCCTCTCATCTTGTCCCAAATGCAACAAGAATTTGTAAAATCACCCCAAATTCCAGCTGTAACCTGGAAAGGAAAAGACGTGAGCCATTTTATCCAGTGTCCCAAATTTTTTAGGACCAGACTAAAGGCCCAACTTAGTGTGTGGATGCTGACAGGGTCCAGCATAATTTAGACATCTGAGGACTATAAATAGAGAGGGTGGTTTCGATTAACAGTGGTTTGAGAGGCCCCCAGATCCTCTTAAGAACGCTAGTAAGCTGATTGGTCAGAGTCTTCTTAGCTGTATTACTAGTTCACAAAGACAGAGAGAGGAGGGTGTTTATCTAATGCGCAGATACATCAAGGAAAGTCAAGGAAAATGAAGAAACAGTTTTATGTCTCCCCCAAAAATATAAATATAAAATACTGATATCAATGACACATGGTTTACCTGAGAACTGAAAATAGTAATCATAACGATGTTAATGTTTCTTAACAATACTAAGAAAAAAATTCATAAGATGAGAACTTCGATAGAGAAATTATAATTGAACTGGAGAATATAATAACTGAAATTAAAAGTTCATAGAGGGTATCAGTAGCAAATTAGATTAAGTGTGAGGGAGAACCAGAAAATATGAAGTAATATAGCTCTTTGGAAATTATCCAGTCAGAGGAATGAAGAGAAAAAAGACGGTGAAGAAAACGTAATGGGACCATGGAATGAGACAGACAGAGAGGGTGGGGCCTGGGAGACAGGAGTGAGAAAGGCGGGAAGAAGAGAAAAAAGAACAAAGGAGAGGTTTCTCTTTTTATTAACCATAAAGCCCCAATGGGTGACCGATAAGGTAAATTCAAAGAAATATACACTGGAATTGTATAATCGAAACCCAAGCACAAAAAATTGTAAATCTACAACTGTACCTTATGGTGTTTCACTAATAAAAAAAATATTAAAAAGAAAAAAAAGAAATATACACTGGAGATACATAAAAATCAAATTGTCAAATGGCAAAGACAGAGAGAATTCCCTAACACTGAAAATGTGCTCAAATTGCTGAATGAAAACAAAGCTCAATCCAGAATGCTGTATCTGGCAAAACATTCCTTCAAAAGAGGGGTGGGGGAGAAGAAAGAGAGAAGAAAGAGAGAAATATATCAGTATTAACATTAGGAAGATCAGGTGTTGGCAGCAGAGAAGTAAAACTGAATTTCTGTGAGTCAGGACTGTGTCTTGGCATTTGGACATGTGTCACATGTAGAGCCTGGGCACTATCCTTGGTACCCCTTTCTCCCAAAAGGAGTACAGTGTTTTTCAAAAGTCATCAAAATCAAGTTGAGTTTAAAATACACTGGTATAACTGTGTTATTTTATGTAATAAAGATGCAGTGCCACTGACCGAGCAAGTGGAAGCAAAAATAAATGGGGTTACATTAAGAAACTTGCATCTCAAAGGGAATGATGACCATAATTCAAAGATAGCTCACAGGGTGGGAGAATTTATTTGTCCACCACTTATTCATTAAAGGGTCAATATTCTAGATATATAAAGCACTGTCAGAGCTCTACAAGAAAAAAATCAATCCTCTTAAAAATGGGGAGAAGAGATATACAGAAACTTATTCAAAAGGCCAAAGGCTATATGAGAAAATGGTCTGTGTCACTAATCATCAGGGAAGTCCACAACACAACAGTGAGATACCACCTCACAACAGAGAGACTGGCACACATCAAAAAGGGTAATAATAATCAGTATTGGCGAGGATATGGGGAAAAAGGACATTGATTCACTGCTGGTAGGAATGTCAACTGGTCCAGACTTTTTGGAAGACAATGTGGTCATTCCTCAAAAAAAGAAAGAAAGAAAGAAAGAAAGAAAGAAATTAAACTTGCAAGTATTCTAAGCAACCCAGCAATTCCACTCCTTGTGTATAACCCAAGGACCCAAAAGCACATTGCAGGAAAAACATCCTCACTCCTATGTTAACTCCAGCTTTCTATACAGTAGCCAAACTATAGAAGCAAACTGAGTACACAAGAACAGATGACTCTTTAGAGAAACTGTGGAACCTGTATGCAATGGAATACTATTCAGCCATAAGAAAAGATAAAATCATGCAATTTTCTGCTACATGGGTAGATCTGGAAAATAATCATGTTGAGTGAAATCATCAGTGGGAGAGGGACAGGCATAGGGTCATTTCTCTCATATGAGGGTCATAAAGAACTCTAGGGGAATAATAAAGGCAAAGAATTGAAGAGCAGGAGAACTTGTCTTTAGTAAGATGCTGTCCTGTGGGCTTGGAGGGAAGAAGAGTTAGGGAAGGAAACACAAGGGAAATAGTGGAAGGGAAAAGTGCTTACCACAGAGGCAGGCAGACTGGGGGACAGAAGGGACTTTGAAGATATTGGTGGAAAGAGGTGGAACTGGTGAAGGGATTGGTGCTGGATCATTGTGTGCTTGAGAATTAGACTAATCAAACAAAATTAAAAAAATGAATTTTAACAGCACTTTAGTCCAAGTAAATTTAACAGAGAGATATAGAATATTCCACCTGAATGCAAAACAATATGCATTCTTCTCAAGAAAATTGGAGAGTTCGTAAATATTTGGAAATTAAGAAATACATGCCTGATTAAACAATGTGCCACAGAAGAATTGAAATGGAAAATTAGCAAATACCTTGAGATGGATGAAAATGAAAACTCAACAAGCCGAATACTTAACGGATACAGCAAACTATATTAATGAGGAAATTTATAGTCATGAATACCCACAATTTTAAAAAGGATGGTCTGAAATAATCCAACTTTATATACTCCAAGGAACTAGAAGAACAAATTTAGCAGTTATCAGAAGGAAATCAATAAAATTTAAAATGAAATGGAAAAAATAGCTGGAATTTGGTTTTCTTAATGATAAAATTGAAGCTTCTATGTGGACTAATAAAAGAGATGTCTCAAAATCACAAATGAAAGAGAAGCTATTATAACTGTTACAAAAATCATTAGAGATCACTATGAATAGTTCTATGCCAACAAATCAGACAATCCAGAAGACATTGATTAATGCAGTGCACCAAGATTGAGAAATAGAAATTGAGAAGAAATAAAAATTATGGAAAGAGGGTTGGAGAGATAGTACAGCAAGTAAGATGCCTTCCTTACATGAAGTCAACCCAGGTTAGATCTCTGGCACCACCTATGGTCCTGTGTCCTGTCCCATCCCTCACCCAGAGTGTCATCACAAGTGTTCCGTTAGTGCAGAGCCAGGAATGAGCCCTGAGTACCTCCAAGTCTGGCTCTAAAAATCAATCAAAGAAGCCAAAAAATAAAATTACATTGAAAGAAGATTGGAGATTGGACCAGTAATCCAAAATCTCCCAATAAAGGAAATGTCAGAGCCAGGTGATTTAGCTGATGAATTCTGCCAAATATTTTTTTAAAATATTAATACCACTTCTCACTCATGAAGAAGAGATAAAATTTCCCAACTGATTCATGACAGCATAAATAATAAGCCAGACAAAAGCACTGTAAGAAAATTATAGACCAGTGTCCCAGATGAACCTAGATACAAACTTCTTCAGCAGAAGTCTAGCAAACTCAATATCAAAAGGATTGTATATAGTTATCCAGTTATTTAATAAGTCTGGATTATCTGTGGGCTGTAAGGATGTTTAGCATATGAAAATCAGCTAATAGGATCTACCATATTTGCAGAATCTAACATAGAACTACAGAATCCTCTCAAGAGATGCAGGATAAGCTTTTGACAGAGTCTACCGTTCCCCTTTTTCATAATTCATAATAACCCTCTCAGGGAACCTCGTGGTATCTGTAAGGAAGTAGCTCCTGCTAGTGATTTGCATGCATGAGATTCTGGGCTAGTCTCTGGCACCACAGGCAGGCAAATCGAAGGACAGGCCTCCTCCCTCCTCTAAATCCTGGTCATTTACCTCCCCGCAAAATTCATTTGAGTTCTCAACTAGGAGTAGAAGAAAATTCCTTCTGCAAAATAAAGGCCATATAGGAAAATGACACAGCTAATAAACTTAGTGGTGGAAAGTCACTCTTATCAGAGCAAAGATAACGATGTCCACTCTTTAGAGTTCGCAGTGTACCACTGGAAGTCTTAGCCAAGGCAATTAGTCAAGAAAAAGAAATAAAAGCCATATTAGAAAGGACAAAGTCACCCCATGTTTGCAAATTAGATGATCTTTTTTGTTGAAAACCCATTCATGCACATAGAGAGTAAATAAGTGTGGAAAAACTGGAGACTTGAAACCAATATCCAAAAACTAGTGGAGCAATAGCACAGCGGGTAGGGTGTTTTCCTTGCACGTGGTTGACCCAGGTTCGATTCTTCCATCCCTCTCAGAGAGCCCGGCAAGCTACCGAGAGTGTCCTGCCCACACGGCAGAGCCTGTCAAGCTCCCCATGGTGTATTGGATATGCCAAAAACAGTAACAAGAAGTCTCACAATGGAGACGTTACTGGTGCCCGCTCGAGCAAATCGATGAACAACAGGACAACAGTACAGTGCAGTGCAGTTAGGTGGCTAAATATAAACATAAACATAACATAATATAAACATAAATCTGCATACATCGGATGACTCGGCCTTTACAAAGGAAGGCTTAAGGGTCTAAATCAGTAGTACAGTGGGTATGGTGCTTGCCATTCACACACAAGCCCAGTTTTAATCCTTAGCACCTCAAGACTGTGATCCCGGAGTACCACCAGGTGTGACCCAAAATTCAAATAAATAATTGTTTAAGAAAATCAAAATGGAAGACAGATATAATATATGGGCAAACCTTGAGGACATTCTGCTAAGTTGCTAAAGGCCAATTCTCACTTACATAGGGATCTAAAAGAGAAGCAGAGATTCCAGTGGTGAGGGGGTGGATTGCCACGACCGGGTGAGGGGGAGGCGGATTGCCGTTCAACGGTCATTCAGGTTTTAGTTACACAGATGATTAAGTTCTAAAGACGTGCCACTACTTGTCTGAGGTTAATGATCCTTTATCACTTACTTAAAATGACTCTTAATGTAAGCCTCAAGTGGTCTTAGCACATGTATCTCCAGAGTGTCTAAATTTATTTTGAAGTTTGTTTCTTGTGAATTTGGTGGCGTTTTTGCACATGCCTTTATTTACTTTCACAGCATTCTATTGGTTTTAACAAAGAACCCTTGCGTGAAAGCCTGTGTTTGTGCAGGTGGCAGGGCTGGTGGAACCGCGCTTCCCAGGGTTCTGGCATCACTCCTGAACCCTCAGTGGTTTGCTGTTCTAGGAGCACCAGCCTTGCTTTGAGTGCACTGCTCTCCCGGGACAGACAACCACCATGTTGTCACCTGTCTCCCGGGCCTCCACCTGGGCTGTGAAATGATGTGTTCATTGCACATCCCTCGGGTAGTCTCTTTCCACCCAAGACTGTCCCTAAGAGGAAAACTCCAGCCCCTTTAGGTTCTTGCCAGAGAAGGCATCAGGCTGCCTCAAGAATCTGCTGTTGGTTCCAAACGGCAATTGAAAGCAGAGTCTGTGCTTCCCACCTCTGCAGGAGGGTAGGACGCTAGCACGAATCAGCAGCAGTTAGCAGCTAGATGAGATGGACGCCTGATCACAGTGGCAAATTCCCCCTCCTGCTTTAGGTGCTGCCGTTGCCCAAACCCTAGTCCCTTCCTTCCTCCTGCCTCGGTCTCCCCATCCAGCTCCCTTTCCGCTCTGCAACTGAAGCTCACTCAAGCTGGACTCTCCCATCTTCAGTTAGAGTTGTTCATGATTGGGGTTCAGTCATACAATGTTCAACACCCTTCCCCTCACCAGTGTACATTTCCCATCACCAATGTCTCTCGCTCTCTTCCCTCCCCCTTCTCCCCTCACCTCCCTTGGGAGTACACTCTCACTCTGTTTCTCTTTCCTTTGTGGCATTATGGTTTGAAGTACAGGTACTGAAAGTTTTTCATGTTTGTCTCTTTACCTACTTTCAGCGCTCAGTTCTTGTTTAGAGGTTTCACTTCATGAGCCAATAACCTAAATTTTGGGCAGGTTCATTTCCTGGTGATCTCAGTCCCAGTATGCTGGAATCTGGCCAGAGGCATGGAAAGAACATGGAAAGAAGGCACGGAATGTGGGAGCAAGCAGGCAACGACCCAGGTTCTGTTTGGGTAGGCACAGGTGGACCTGCCCCCCTCAAGGATGACCCGAACGTATCAACCATAAGTGGGTGTCCAGAAACTGTTGGCGACTGGTTGATCTCTTTTGAGATTTATTTATGAATCGCAGGGGCACAGCCCCGAGATGAGCTCACCTGGCAGTTCCGGAGGTGGTTCATGGGTGTGACTTCTGGGGCTTCTGGAATTGCAGAGAAGTTGGGGGAGATAGCCCATCAGGACTTCCAGGAAGCCTGGAAATTTCGTCACAAAGACCCACATTCCTAAATTTTTGGCTGGTTAGTTTCTTGGTAAACTCTGTCCCAAGTCCTGCCAGAGACATGGCAGTGACTTTGGGATGTCAGGAAGCCCGAGGGTACCATCAGGTGGCTGATGCTTTTGCCCAGCGAGTCCAGGTTTACCTGCCAGGTAGTATTGTGCCCTCTGGGCCCTGGTGTGGCGGTGACAGCAGCAGACACAGCCAGGACCATGCAAGGCTAGGATGCTCCAGTCAGGTTGCTGCTGCTGCTGTTCCAGTAGAGCCTGGCCAGGGGGCTCTTGCCCTTGTGCTCAGGTTTAGTTTCCAGATAGAGCCCAGGGAACTGAAGGGCTCCTCGAAAGATACATTCCTCCAAGCTGCGGGTGGCAGCGACAGCGGTGGCAGGGGCTGCCCTGGTTACTCCTGATTGAAAATCTGCTTCAGAGTCTGGCTTGGCTTATCCTTGACAAAGGTCAGAGGCGCTTCAGGTCCTCTCCCACCAGGTAACTCCGAATCACACTCCTCCTCCTCACCCTCACTTTCTGTACTCCTCACCTCCCCCTCCTCCCCTTCCCTACTCCTTAGCCTCTCTTCTCTCTTCTTTATCTCTCATGTCCTACACACACATACACACACACACACACACCATCTCAGCAAATCCCAATCCTGAATCCTCTGCCCCAAATAAGCCAAGCAAATGACACCACCACTTGTCATTTTCCCCTAAATTAAAGACACTTTCACCTCTGGCGATCATCTCATAAAAAGCCCCTTCAGCATTTTCTTTCTGCCTTGTTCAAACTTACTTCAATACATATTTTTAATAATTGTACATTCACATGCTTTGACATTCTAAGTGTTCAAAGGGGTAGGTAAGATGAAAGACTCCTTTCTTCCCTCTGCCCCTGGCCTTGCAATTCCATTCCCCACTTCTGTTTTCAGAGCTCTTTGCACACTTCTGCAGAGATGCTAGTTAAATGTGTGTTTAATTAGCCCTGGAGTCAGACCACTCTCTTCCACCCCAAATAGCAGTGTATGGGTTTCTTAGAAGAGTGAGTACATTTTAAAATGGTGCCTGGAAGATTTGAGGTAGAATGCTCTACAAATGAAAATTATTTAGCATTAAATTTAATTCCTGGGACAAACAGTCCATCTCCTCTGAAAAATGAGAAGCAGAAGCATAGGATAGTCCTTCCGCTGTATAGATTAGTTTGTGTGTCCTTTTCAGCTGTGCAGAGAGGAAATTACTTCATAATTATATGTTTAGCCCAAAGATACAAATTTTTAATTACAGATATTTGGGGTGAGATTTCTTTCCCGTGTTTCTATAGTCAACTGTGAAATTATGTTTCCTTTAAAAAAACAAAACAGGAAATATTCTGCTAATCAGTTGAGCAGTTCTGTCTGATTTTAGTGGCTATTTCTTTAGTTGCAAAACCTTCAAGTCTGTTTTTGAAGCACATTTGAAAACTAATATTCTGAAATTCAACAGGAAGCTCTTTTGTTCTTGCTTTTGTTTGGGGGCCACACCTGGCAGTAGTAGGGGCTTACTCCTGGCTCTGCACTCAGGGATCACTGAGGGTAGGACCAGGGGACCTCATGGGATGCCAAGGTTGAACCCAGGTCAGCTGCCTTCAAGGCAGGCACCCTACCCGCTGTACTATCTCTGAACTTTGAAAGGGATCTCCTTAAGTAAAGCTGTACTTCAGTGATCTGAGCACACATGGTCTCTCCCAAAGAGTAAGGGGACATCACAGCTTGTCCCTTAATTAATCCTCCACGGAGACCTGTGTCAACATTGACCACAATGGGCTTTTTATCTGCTCCCCCAGTTTTAAATCACAAAAACAAATAACTGAGTGGTAAGTCAGTTCCTTCTAGAAATCCTACTGTTTGCTCATTAAAGTGCACCACAGAGGTGAACATTTATGTTGGCATCTGTTTTTATAGTAGAAATTTCCTAATATGGTCTTTATTCTTAGTTTCCAAAGATAAAGATACTGATGAGGTCTCACTTACTGTGTGTTCCAGAGCATAACTCTCGTGAATGATTCTGCGTCCTCTTCCACTCCCTTTGGTGTGTAGCTTAGTTCATTTTAAATTACTGGTAATAGTTAATTTTTGTAATTGAGCCTGAAAAAAAAATAGAATGTAGCATACTGAAACAAAGGTATTATATAGGAGTTCTGTAATTATTTGAAATTGCATTGATATTAAAAACTTACCACAATGAGAGACAGCCACTGGGGAGGCCTGGCTCCCGCTGCCTTATTTGGCTCTTGGCATAGCCAGTACAGAGGGAGCATTGTCCCTGCCCCGATGGGAAGCCTCCGACCCAGCACAGGAAACAGCAGGCAGCAGAGTAGGAGACAGAAACTGACATCATCCATATTTGGCCTGTCCTCTGAAGAAGAAAAGAAAGAAGTGTTGGTTTGTAGTAAACCAACTTATTAATGGTCACCGAACATGTAGGCGACATGTGTGACCTGGGGGTTAAGATCTGCCCCTGAAAATGGTCCAAGTGGAGTGGCACCCAGAGTGTGCTAGGAACTAGAAGTCCTCGCTCCAAGTCTGACCACCTGGACTGGCCACACCAATGGAGCCAGACCTGAAAGAGGGTCTGGTCGTGGGTATTTCTGGGGACAGATGGGATCAGGTCTGTCATCTGGAATAGGTGACTGCAGGGCCTCCTGTTGTTTATCAATTTGCTCGAGCGGGCACCAGTAATGTCTCACAACAAATTGGGAGACTTGTTACTGTTTTTGGCTTATCAAATGCATCACGGGGAGCTTGCCAGGCTTTGCCAGGCTTTGCCAAGTGGGTGAGATACTCTCGGTAGCTCTCCAAGAGGGGCAGAGGAGTCGAACCAGGTTGGCCACATGCAAGGCAAACCCCCTAGCTGCTATAATTTTATTCTTTTTTTCTTGAAGCCCTGCTCATGTAAGCTTTATCTTGTTGAAAGTAATTAGCATGAAAAGAGCTCGTATTTGAGGAACTTTGGGGGCCTTGACACAATAGCACAGCGGGGAAGGTGCTTGCCTTGCATGTAGCCAGCCTGCATTCAGTTTCCAACACCCCATATGATCTTTGATCACAGAGCCAGGAGTAATCCCTGAGAAGACGAAAGGTCCAGGAGAGAGAACTCCTGGAGGGGGCGAGGCTCTCTCCAGGCTTTGCTTCTGAAATGCGTCCAAAGAAAGAGCATTTCAGCTAAGATTGTAAGAAGTAACATTCTGTATGTCATTGAAAACTGTTGGTCAAGCGAGTTCACTCAGCCTCATCCGAGAGGTGAGCAGCTGGGCCCCACTGTTCCACTGTCCCTGCCCATTGCCCGTGGACACATATGGTCCCTGCCCACGGCGCAGTTTGTGTTGCGCTTCTCAGAGTTCCACACGCTTTGCCTCTAGGCCGGGTGCATGGAGAATTCATGTCTGCACAAAAAAAATTTTTTGCCTTTAAAATTTCATTTTACTGGGGCTGGAGCATTAGCACAGATAGGGCGTTTGCCTTGCACGCGGCCAACCTGGATTCGATTCCCAGCATCCCATATGGCCCCCTGAGCACTGCCAGGGGTAATTCCTGAGTGCAGAGCCAGAAGTAACCCTTGTGCATCGCCAGGTGTGACCCACAAAGCCAAATTTTTTTTTCATTTTATTTATTTCAGTTTTTAATCATTGAAATCTAGATGATGTTCAGAGGGATATTTAATGAGAAATTAATTATTCTAAGACAGCTTAGTAAGTTCAGTGCCTATTACTGAACCAACGAAGTGAGCTGTGTCTTACCTCACAATTAATCTATCTTAATCATCAGCATTCATGTCCTAAAATTGCTTTTCGGTTATCACTGACTTTAATGTGTTCATTGAGCATTAAATATTCATAATCCCCCTGTGTGCCTGAAGCTCTTGTAGGTGCCCAAATCATAAAAAGTGGAAGGAGGCAAGAACCTTCGGGACCTCCAATAACCTTTCCTTTGTGGAAATTCTAGTCTTGGTAGCCAGGTGGCCTTGGCATGGCCGTTTCTGTGGGGCTCTGTCAGTGAGGCTTTTTTTGTGTGCTTCAGAACCTGGGCAGCTGTCACAGGCTGGACAGGGGCCAGTAGCTGAGCAGATGATACAAAGTACCTGCTTCCTGGGCTCCAGGGTTCCTGCTGGGAACACTGCTACCAGGGCGGCTTTCTTCTGCTCAAGGGAGGGTTTGCCTGCACCCAGCCTTCCTCCGCCTCACTGGTTTTGGTGTGGCCTAAACTAAAGTGTGGGCCCTGATTTGCTCAGTAAGCGCCGAAGTCCTATACCAGCACAGCCGAGTACGGAGATCAGATGATTTTGGCAGAGAGGTAAAACTTTAAGGACAGGACTAACATGTACAATGCACTCCATGAGCGGATGCGTGTCACTAATGTGGGACTGACCGCTTTGATTATTGGCCGTTTCTATGCTTATTCACTATGTAATAACAAACCACCTCAGAAGCATCTCTTTAAAATACGTTTTGATAGTGCCATGCATAACTAAATGGTTTTGGTCAGACATACACACCAGTGTTCTACACTTGAGAAATGATTTTTTTATTTGTGGTATGTGGAATTGAACCCAGGGTCTCACAAATTTGCTCAAATTCCAAACTACATTCCTAGTCCTATAAATTTGAGTAGTCCTTAATAATGGCCCTCTGCTATGCCTTTTCTTGACACCTCCCCTTCCAACCAAAAATTAAAGGCAGGAAATAATCCCAAAATTCCAAAATTTGATTGTGATTTTTTTTTTGCCAGTCAGAAGTGCCTATCTAGTAGAACAAATGCTTCACTGTGCTATTTTCATATTCAGAGAACTGATAACTTGTCTGTGTGGCTCAGTGGTACACGTGACGCTTTGTGTTGCCGTCAGTTAACTGCTTCAAGTGTCCTCATTCCCAGTGGATTCGGGCTCCCTACACCATGTGACGGCAAGTCATGTCGCCCGAACCCCGCCTTTGCTCCTTGGTTGCAGGTGCTGTTCGGCACGGCGGACGGCCAGGTGATCGTCATGGACTGCCACGGCAGGATGCTGGCCCACGTGCTGCTGCACGAGTCCGACGGCATCCTCAGCATGTCCTGGAACTACCCCGCCTTCCTGGTGGAGGACAGCAGCGAGAGTGACACCGACTCTGACGACTACTCGCCCCCGCAAGGTAGCATGCTCCGGGCGCTTGCTCTTCGCCTGGGTCCGGCCGCCCTCGCTGTGCTCTGCTCTTGCTGGCTGAGCTTTTCCAGGCTCTGAAGAGACTCTGGGCCTTTCCAGATCCCTGTGGTGGTGTTGTGTGGCTTAGCTGCTTAATGAGAGGAGAACTGAAGATGGAAAATGCGGGGCCATTACTGTCACTTAATGTGTGGCCACGCAGGTCCCTGAGTGGGCCAGGGAGGATGGCACTCGCGGGGGCGGGCAACTGCAGGGCTTGCCACCACTTCCTGGCTCCTGAGTTGTTCGGCCAGAGGCTCTTTTCCTCAGGGCAGAAGCTGTGAGCCTCCTAGAGAGGTTAGATAGACTGGGATTAGCGGACACCCGAGTTATCCTGGAATAAAGGGTTGTGTCAGACTTGGCGGGGATGGTTGCACACGCCAGCCTCCTTCAGCCCTGCAGGAAAGAAATGTTGATGCTGATCCTCGCCCGTGTCAATGTTTGTCTGGTCTGCTCCGGGCTTTGGTGCCTCCCACAGCCCATCCCTGCACCTGCCTCTTTCTTCAGACAGACACGACACTGTGAAGGAGCGAGAGAGATGTCCAGTGACCACACTGCATGGGACACCTGCCCTTGGCCTGCACGGCCAGGCTCATACTGGGTCCTTTCACCCTTTCCTAGAGGGCTCATCTGGGAGCAAGATTGAGAATGCTCTTCCCAGCAGGACTTTTTTGCGGGGATCTAGGAGTGGGGGCATGGCTGGCAGAGCTCAGGGCTTCCTCCTATTGCTGCAGTCAGGGTTCACTCCCAGCTGTACTCGGGGAGAACGTGTGGTGTCAGGGATGGAATTGGGCTGTGCCGCGTGCCAGCAAACTCCCATCGCCCTGCCTGTCACAGTCACCCCACCCCCACCCATCGGACTTAGGGATACTCTGTTCTGCTTTCTCCTGCTTTCTCAGACCTGCTAGTCGGTGATGTGGGGGTGTGTGCTAAGTTTTTATTTTGTTTTGGACTGGGGAGGGACACAGGGATCAAGGCAGGGCCTCCTACCTGTGAGTTCTGTGCTGCCATTTACTCCTGGGGCCACGTACTCGAATGATTATTTATTATGCTGTGCACTCTGGAGCTTTAGAGCAGCCAGCGAACATGTTTCTGGGCGGTTGGGCCTGACACCCTGGAGTCCATTTGGGGCCATTTCTGGGAGCCTTTAGGGACTCTGGGTCCATTGAGGACCTTTCTGAGCAAGGCCCAGATCGCTTCTCCAGCTGAGGAGTGACAGCAGCATCTTAGGTTATTAGGCCCAGCATACTCTTAAAGCAGAACTTAGTTGAACTTAGCCCCCCTCTGTCGCAAAGAGCAGTCTGCGATCCAGAGACCAAGTTACCGAGCACATCCCCAGTGAGCCCCCATGCACTGCAAAGTCAGCAAAGATTTCATTGGTGTCCTGGGAAATTGGAGCACAGAGAGTGACAGCAAAGAGCCTGCACCTGGGGTCTGTGGCAGGCTGACTTGGGGTCTGTGGCCAGTGTTGGGCAGGCCCACCCGGCTGGCTGCCAGAGATGAGCTCGGCATTTGTGGGAAGCGGCCTCAGGAGCCTTGACAGAGTGCCCTGATTCACCGCAACCCGGGGCAAGAATGACTTCCTGCTGTTTGAATCCCAGGGAAGAATCTAGAACATCACCCATCATCGGCTCTTTCGTAATATCTGATGGGTTCTCCTGGAAGAATGACCAAGGAAACTCCCAGAGCTTGATTCTTTCTGCCGCACTGCCGGTGACAAGCAGAGTTGCTTCATGAGCCGCATAAACTCCGAACTTGTCTCCAGCCCAGGGCCTCTTACACTTGAACCTTATCCAAAAGCCAGTGGGGGTGAAAAGCATTTGGCTGTTGGTATTCACTTCTAGAACATTCACTGAGAACAATTTTCTCTTTATGGAGGACCAGGATTAATAAAGCATTTACATCCCCCTTGCCACCCAGCATCCCCCTTGCCACCTCACACGCTAGAAATACACTAGACTGACTTACTTGTGTGCAATATCAGAAACATATAACATATCGCCCTGCATGCATGTCAGCTCCTCGCATGACATGTCCAGCTACAGCAGAGCCTGGGCGCCCAGCTCTTGCCCCTCGAGCCATCTGTCCTGCTTCCGCTCCCCTTTCCACCGTGAGCTGGCAGCAACTGAAGCTGTCGGGCCAGGCTGCTTCAACTCCATCCTCCATGAGCTATTTCTGCCCAAGAAATTTTCTATGACTTTGGATATATTATATATGGAGTCAGCATACAAGTAAAACATTTGCTGATAATAAATTATAATTTATACTACAGTAGGAAGGACATTTGCCTTGCGTGCAGCCAACCCAGGCTTGATCCCTGGTGCCCCAGGGGTCTCTGAAGCCCCACCAGGAGTGACCCTTGATCGCAGAGCCAAGAGTAAGCCCTGAGTACCACCTGGTGTGGCTCAAAAACAAACAAATTTTTTTCAAGAAATTTTTAAGGTTTTTTTAAGATCTCTACATTCAGCTACGTGTCCCCATGTAGAGTCAGACCCTACAGATTAGGAAACTGGGATATAGAGTTCTTGTTTTGCCCACTCAGAGTCTGGTTGGCATTGTCAGGGAATTTAGGGTGTGGGGAGTGTGTGGTTGCGGCTGCCCTCAGTGCTGCCCGCAGGCTGCTCTCTGCATGTAAGCTCAGCATGATGCAGCCCTTGGGTTCTCTCCCCAGCCCCTCGGACTTTCTCTGACGCTGCAAGATTGTGGCCTTGGGTTTGGGCTCTGTGCGTGGGGCCTCTTTCTCACTCGGCGCTTTTCTTCCTTCAGATGGTCCGGCAGCGTATCCTATCCCGGTGCAGAACATCAAGCCGCTGCTCACCGTCAGCTTCACCTCAGGAGACATCAGCTTAATGAGTAACTACGACGACTTGTCTCCTACCGTCATCCGCTCAGGGCTGAAAGGTACGGAGCCCCGCAGGGCCGCTTCCAGGGCGGGGACTGGCTGTCTTCTTTCGGACACTTCCGGGCCTACTGAGTCTGCTGAGGATGGCCGTTCTGTTGCTCTGCTGAGCTCACCGGTCTCCACCTTGCCTTTCCCTGAGGAGAGTCTTTGCCTGATCCTTCCCACTGGGACAGGAATGGGCCTCTCGCAGGTGCACACAGCAGCGGAGACAGCAGCCGCTGGACACTTCTAAGAACTGCTGTGTGGTAAAGTCACCTTGACAGACTGGTAGGCGTTCCATGGCCACTAGACTGGGCTGTCAAGGTGAAGGTCAGCAGCCAAATCTGCTGCCTTCCTGACAGGCCGTCTGAGATGCTATTAGCCCTGAGAGGCACCTGACCTGCGTGGTTTTTTTTGGTTTTTTTTTTTTTTATCAAACCATTTTATTTTATTATTTTTTTTCCAGACTTACATATTTTTGTGCCTGGGTTTCAATTATACAATGGTCAAACACCCATCCCTCCACCAGTGCGCATTTCCCACCACCACGGGTCCCAGTATC
>JAOXYA010000022.1:6797016-6808346 GCA_028565675.1 Sorex palustris | reverse complement strand
GGTGGGGAATGTGCACTGGTGGAGGGATGGGTGTTTGATCATTGTGTGATTGTAACCCAAACGTGAAAGCTTGTAACAATCTCATGGTGATTCAATAAAATTTAAAAAATAAAGTATTGGGCAGAGCTATTTGAGATTGTTCCCTAAGAGAAGATGGCCTCGCAGCCGGAATTCCTAGGCCAGAACTGCTGCCCTGCCCATGTCAGGCCTTGCATCGTGAGGCCTCGTCCCGGTGAAGCCGTGTACACTGGGGGCCTCGCTCAGCCCACAGCTACTCGGAAACGTGGCTTTGAAGGAAGCGCCTGGAGCAGGAGCCTGTCCTTTAGGTCGGCAGGGGTTGGTCTCTTCTGTGCGTTCCTTAACTCAGTGTCAAAGGAAATAACAGTTGTTGCAGGAAATGCTGCTCAAGCACTCGGTTCTTCTTTCCGAGTCCCACGCTGGAATTCTTTGCTGTTCCTCTGACCATGCAACTGTCGTGGGGTCATCGGGAATCTTGTGCGTGCGCCACTCCTGAATGCCCAGTGAGCAGGGGCCAGAACAGGAAGCCGCATTGTTCTCTGGGGCTTCCTCTGCACACTGGGTGTGGGCCTCCCGTCTGCATCACAGAAATGCAGCCTGGTGTGACTGAGCCCTTCGAGGCCGGGGCAGCCTCTGGCAGGCAGGTGGAGTCCAGGTTTCAGGGCTTTCTGATCAGACAGATGCTGTTGTACCATCTTGGCGGGAATCTCTGAGTCCTCTTAGTACTCACAGCTTGTGTAACCCGCAAGAGGCGAGTGCATTGTTCGCTGTGGCGCGGGACCCCCATTCTCTTGCTGCAGCTTCTCAGTCTGAGTGGCTTCATGTCTCCGTGGGAACCCTCCTCTGACAGCATGGCCACCCAGCTCCTCTCGCCCCAAGTGCTCCTCTCGCCCCAAGGAAGTCATAGCAAGCTGGATAAGAATAAGGGCCTTCTGATCTGACCTTGTGGTGAGATCTGACCTTGTTCGGAGCCCTGCCTGCCATGCACGGAATCACATGAATGTACTCTGGGGCTGTGCTCAGGTGGTGTTTTCCTTTTAACATTTATAAGCTCTTTGGTTCATCTGGATGGGGTGGGGTCTGTGTTCCTGCAGAGGAACTTGGGATGGAGAGTCGTGGGCTTTGCTGTTCTGCCTGTTGTCGCAGGGCTCTGGAAGTGCTGTTCGGGCTCTGCGTATCAGGCGTTGGCACACCCGCTCTGTCACCTGACCTTCCCACTGCTCTGGATGCTTGCAGGGGAGCCGCAGTGCCCATCGCTAGTGGAAACCCCTTTTTCCAATAGAGAATATCTTCTTTGGAGAAGTGGCTCATTGCCGTCTTCACGGGACATTGAGGAGGAGCTCCGTTAGCTTTGTGCAGCATCTCCGGGGGGGCCCTTGTGCTCATCATTTCTTCTTTGTGATTTCAGAGGTAGTGGCCCAGTGGTGCACACAAGGGGACCTCCTGGCAGTCGCTGGAATGGAGAAGCAAACCCAGCTGGGCGACCTTCCCAATGGCCCTCTCCTGAAGAGTGCCATGGTCAAGTTCTACAATGTCCGTGGGGAGCACATCTTCACTCTGGACACGCTCGTTCAAGTAAGGGTGTGTGTAAACCGTCTCTGTGTTAGTGTGTCCAGTTTCCGTTGGCAGACAGGGGGGAGCTCATGCCCACACGCGCTAGCTTTGCCAGGTAGTGCTCATTTGCTGATCTTCTCTAAAGTATGGGGCATCAACCAGGAGCTGTAAGTATGCAGGAATCTGCCGTGTAACCAGAATGATTCCTCCGCGAGTGGCGGGAGCTGGTGTCCAGCAGCTCCAGGTAGAAAACAGAAGGGGACAGAGCCTTTGCTTACTCATGCTCCATGCTGACCGTGCATGCCAGTCATGAAGTTTGATGCTTCAGCTGAGTTATTGTTAAACAATATGTTTAAAAAACTGCCAGGAGTGAGATGGGCACAGTTGGCGCCTTCCTGCAGGCTTTTATTTCTAAGTCTCTCTGAACCAGTCTGTATCTGGTGTGAGTCCATTGGAGAGAGAGAACTCGGAGCGGCCAGAGAAGGCAGGCCGGGAATCAGCCGGCAGTTGGCATGGCAGCAAACAGCTCCTGCTGACCAGCTCACTAGAGAGGCGAGGGGAGCAGTGGGGGGATGGCTGCAAGGGGACGTGGATGTTGATTAAATTTGTCCCTTTCTGATTTGCTAAACATACCATCTTAACCATCGGTTTTGGTTATTTTTTTTTATTTTAATTTAAAAGTTACTGTGTCTGGCATATCGAATACTCTCGGTAGCTTGCCAGGCTCTCCGAGAGGAGCAGAGGAATCGAACTCGGGTCGGCCATGTTGGCTATGGGGCGGCACCTGGTGGTGCTCAGGGCTTACTCCTGGCTCTGTGCTCGGGGATCCCTCCTGGTGAGGCTGAGGGACTGTGTGGGTTGCCAAAGGTCAAACCTGGGTCAGCCTCATGCCAGGCCAGTGTCCTACCCGCTGTACAATTACTCCAGGCCGCTCCCCCCTCCACAAACACACACAACCCATTAGAGTGTACGATTCAGTAGTGTTACACATATTCATTGTTGTGTAACTCATCTCCAGCACTTTTCACCTTCAGAAATGGAGCTCTGCACCCACTTACCAACCTCTGCCAGCCCCTGGTCGTGCCCTCTAGCTTCTTTGACCCTGTACTTCTCCTCCAGGTTCCTTTACTGTCATGGGCTTCATATTGTCCTTCCTTTCCAAAGTTCCTGCATCCCCGTGCCCTCCTTACCTGTGGTCACTTAGGTTGCTTTCACCTTTTGGTGTCTGTGCCTGACAGGCACTGAGTGCGAGTGTCGTACTCACAGCCCCTTCCTCTGTCTCTGCATGTCTTCCCAGGGAGGGTGCACGCATGCAGTGTTGCTGCACCTGCTCTTGAGGAAGTGCCATGCTGTTGCCCATGGCTGCTGCACTGTT
Source organism: Sorex palustris (assembly GCA_028565675.1). Taxonomy (NCBI): domain Eukaryota; kingdom Metazoa; phylum Chordata; class Mammalia; order Eulipotyphla; family Soricidae; genus Sorex; species Sorex palustris. The sequence continues at coordinate 6,805,399 of JAOXYA010000022.1, read as the reverse complement.
GAGCCTGTCACCCGGGACGGGGCACATACCTTGCTGTGTTCATATGGCAGTCGTCCTGCTGAGGTGGGGGGGAGGGGGAGGCATCTCTCCCCCTGGTTTCCCTGCTGCTGAGTAATGTGGAGCATTCCTTCATGGTTTTATGAACCGTTTGTAGTGTCCTTTGGAGAAACACCTATTTAAGAACTCATACCTATTTATTTTCCCTTGGTGTTCAGCTATGGGATTTAAATGCATCTTTTTACATGAACGTATTAGTTCTAGGACAAGTGAGCTTTTTTTGCTCCTTTTCAAGCACCCTGCTCTGTAGGAGGACTGTGCAGACAGAACTGAGCTCCAGGCTGGAGCGGTTGTCCAGTGGCTAGAGCATCATTTGCCTTGCATGTGTCTGACCCGGGTTCAATCCCAGCATCACATATGATCACGCCAGGAGTGATTCCTGAGTGCAGAGTCAGGAGTCATTCCCGAGCACCACCAGGTGTGGCCCAAAAAATAAGAATTGAGCCATGTGCTGGTTACAGGGATGTGACAGGCTGAAAGGAAATCTCCACTGAAGCTGGCTATGTGCTTGTGAGTTGAAAGTCTTGCTGCCCTGCTTCTCTGCAGTCCGTGAAGGCAGACATAGTACAGTTGGCCCCAGCTGAGGAGGAAGTGCAAAAGTTTGTAGTAAAGTCACAAAACGGGAGGAACTTAATAAACTATTCAAGACATTCTAGAAGTAAGGGATCATAAGCTGGGTGGGCGGATGACTGATGCCCTCAGCCTGGGAAGTGACCAGCCATGCTCAGTGTGCTCTGGGCTCCCAGCCGTGCTTAGGGGACCAGGCAGTGCCAGGGATTGAACCAGGATCAGCCTCAGGCAAGGCATGCACCTTCCCCCTGATCAGCTCTCTGGTCCAGATTCCCATTTTGAATAGAAAGAAGTGGTCGAAGCCGAGTAGCTGAGCCTCGAGGAAAGCTGAAGTTGCGTACAGCTGACGCTGTCAGCGTAGATCTCGGGTTCCCCCGGGAGAGGGAACTGAAGGAAGGTGGCCCGTGTGACACCGCGGCTGTCCTGCCAGTTTGCCCAGAGCACGGTAGGAGCCCAGCCTCCTTCATTCAGCAGGTTGATGGGCTTTCAGGCCCTGTGCCCTTCTCACTGTGGCCACATGCCAGCTCTAACCCAACAAACGGAAAGACAAGTTCAAGGACAGGAACGGTCATCTTGGTGTTGGGAAGACTTTTGTTGTCGAAATATGTGAGAATCGAAGCAGAGTCCTCGTGTCACTCAGCATTGTCCTCTCTTTGGTACCCTGCTCTGTCTGTGGCATGTCCCTCCCCGCCACCTCAGCCTGAGGGAATCAGTCCTCAGTGCCAGCTCTGCCCTGTCTTTCCGGAACCTGCCCCCAGCTGCAGCCTCCTCTCTCTGACCCTCGGGGCTGGACGCTGCACTGCTTCCTTCTCGGTTTGCCTGTCTCCTCTCGCACAGCAAAGCCCATGCTTTCTTGCTTCCTCATCTGTGTCTAATGGAGTGGAAGCTCTCAGCCTCGCCAATGTGGCTTTCTCCTCAGCTCTCTCCCCTTGCAGAACTTGGGTCTGAATTCTGTTTGGGAAACAGGAGCTTGACTCACCTCCCTTTGGAGAGAAATAGCCCTCCAGCATCCCCACGTTTCCATAAATCCTTGACTCCTTTTCCATATGAGGGTTTGTTTCAACCATTTGAAACATTGCCTCTGTAACACAAAGTTAAAAAAATAATAATGCTGTTAAAAATCAAGCACAATATTGTATGTAGCCCCATTCTTATCTAATGATTCTAAAAGCATGTTATCTGTGCTATGCTAGTCAAAGAGGCCATGGGCGGAGAAAATTTTTATAGCAGGAAGGAAGTTAGGCAATTGATTGGACTGTTTATAAAAAGAACTAAATGCAGTTTAGATTGGATAATTTATTTCCAACTTAATTAGATTGCCGGCTCTTGCATGCAGGCCATTGCCCAGCGCTCAACTTGCAGCAGCCTCAGCTTTAAGTTGATTCTCCTGATTTATGTATGAGAGCAGTGTCTGCAGCTGAACCGCTTAGAAAGAAATATACTGTGTGTTTCCCTTCCCATGTAATTTCAAGTCCCGTGGTTGATCTCATTAATCATTATCTGTGGCTGTCCAAGTATAATCAAGTATCTGATCCTCTGACAGCAGATTGTTAGTTAGTGCCTCTGACTGCAATTTGCAGGTTTTGGTACTTTTGATCTGGGCTTTGGTGGTGTTTGTGACTGTTTTAGACTCATGAACTTTTTGTAACAAGGGCAAGTTGGAGAAGACGGCATAGAGTCTGTGGTTCCGATGTTAGTGTGAGACTTTGGGGTAAAAGATTGAGAGGAGGAAAAGGAAGAGGATGGGTGTGAAAATTTAAAAATCAAGTAGGAGATTGTGGTATGGTCGTTGACTGTGCTCTTGAAGGGAAACCCGTTAGTCCCAGAAACCCAGGGCCTTCAGGGTTGTGGCTCACGGCCTGGAGGGGCCCTTGCTGTGTTTTGCTGTCAGTCTCCAAGGAAAGTTCTTCCCAGGCTTGTCTGCTGATGGACAAACCTCCGGAGCTTTCCTTTGGCCCACTGACACTTCCCAAAGTGGACTCTGCTTGCCTGTTTGCCTCAGATTCAGATGGAGACATATGTGACTGTCCCTACGCAAATGAAGATTAGAACGCTGATTGACTTCACAGCGGCAGCCCGCCTTCTAAAAATAGAGCCTGTGTGATTTGAGAAGAGATTAAGTCCAGGGATTTACAGCTGGGCTTGTCCTGCACAGACAGCAGCTGCTTGGACAGAAGCGTTCATCTGTGCAGCTGCTGTGCTCCTGGGGTTATTGTACACGTGCGTCCTCCTCTGCAGCTCCCAGGAGCACAGGCAGTGTTGACCGTGAGCCTGAGGAATGAGAGGCCACTTGGAACAGAGGCTGTGGGGCCAAAGAGTAACAGAAATGAGGCTGTATAAAAGTAGGAAGGACCGGAGTGATAGTCAGCAGGTTGGGGGCTCGCCTTTTATGCTGCTGGCCCAGGTCCAGTTCCTGACACCCCGTATGGTCCTCTGAGCCCCACCAGGAGTAGGCCCTAAGCACAGCTGGGTGTGGTCCCAAAACAAAACCAAACCAAAAAGGGTCAAAAGACTCAGGATGAAGGGACATGAGAGAGGATTTTTGTGTGTGAATTTTTCTATCTTGTTCTGTCGAAATGTAGGTGACCATAGGGCATTGTGTGGACTGTAGAGTTACACCCCCTGGATTTGGTGTATTTAGTGCAGTACACTTACCGCTCCTGCATCACTTCACATGATGACCTTTTCTTTTTTGTGGTCCCAATGCTTACCTACCCTCTGTTCTTCCAGGAGCGTTTCAGGTGGCTAAGCCAGACTGCTGACTCTTGTGCCCTAGCGGAGAGTCAAATCCCACATCAAAGCGCTTCCTGCAGACCGCTGGGGCTTGTCAGGACACTGAGGGTAACGCTCGGCCCACCTTGAACTCAAGCAGTAATTACAGTAATTAACTTCCCTGCTCTCGGTGAGAGAAGCAGTGCTCACTATTGCTAAATCCGCCCTGATTTTTCCAGTACCACCTGAATCAGTAGTAATTCCGAGGTGCCCGTACTTAGTCGGCTGCTTTATCTTTTCTGGAGTATGTGCTCTAAAAGTGAAATAACTGTGGGGCTGGTAAGACAAGGCCCTTGCCTTGAGCATTGCAAGGTTCAGTTCCCGGCACCGCTCTGGTTGCCCGAGCTGGCCAGGAGTGGTCTCTGTGCACGGCCTGGTGTGGCTCCAAAACAGAAGGAGGAAAAGAAGGAAAGAAGTGAGCGTGGAATAGCAGGTCACCTGCCGGAATAGCCGTCGCCAGCTCCATGAGGTTGCTGGGTGCTGCTCACCAGTGGGCTGCAGGGAGATGTGGGGTTTCTGAAAGAGAGCCTTTCCCGAGGGTTTCCGGACACCCCGCAAGCCTCTGCACTTCTCCAGGCTCCCTGTTCTCGGCCCTCTAGTCTTCCGGGTCCTTTTAGGCCTCCTTGGTGTGGGACCGCCTGGGGGTGCTAGCCCTCTGCTTTTGGGAACTGGCAGGGCCAGAGCCATAGCACTGCAGGGAGGGCGCCTATCTTGCACACAGCCAACCCGGGTTCAATCCCCAGCATCCGATAGGGTCCCCCAAGCACTGCCAAGACTAATTCTTGAGCGCAGAGGCAGGAGTCACCACCCCTGTGCATCCCCAGGTGTTGCCTCGGGCTTTCTCCATGTGCTGTGCTCAGGGCTTCTGTTTGTGGCTGAGGAGAAAGCTGAGAGGGAGCATTGTAGGCGCTATTTCTCTTTGTGACAGGCCGGCAGATAGTGTTTGATGGGACACCTGTGCTCCCCAGGTGGCCAGTCACTGTCTTGATGTTCAGAGAGGCAGCGCCCTGTGGGAGATGAACAGCGGTCACTTGTCACATGTCACCTGCTACTCCGCCTCTCCGCCTGCGTTTGCGGGTGCGTGGAGTGCGGATGGGGCCCCTGAGACCATGTGTGCTACCAGCTGCAGCACTACTGGAGCTCAGGGGATTCTTAAGACATGACTTTTAGGATGATTTTTAGGAACAGACGTGAGGATGCATCGGATTTCCATCCAGCTTGGCGGCCTGTGTCTGTTTTGGGGCCCTTTAAAACAGGTTAGATGCATGACTACTAAGTGATAGCTTCACATCTTCCCTCCAAACCGGTACCCAGTGTTAAGGAGACTCACTTTGGAAAGCAGATCTAGAAGGAGGGATGGGGACAAGGTGGGGGACATATACGCACTGGAACCATGGGTGATGGGCTGCAGAGGAATGGGGACGGCAGGAGAGAATCAGCTCCTCTTTCTCAGGCGCTCGTGCCCCCTGAAACTCCCTCCTCAGCTCTGGGCTGAGAATGGTGTTGTAGGAGGCCTTGGGCCAAGGTGTATTTTTAAGTTTGCTGCAAGTCCAAGAGGAACTTGTGTACCGGCCTACGCAGCAGGGCAAGCCCTTTACTGTATCTCGAACTTGCTCTTTCTTCTCTCTGGGAAGTGCTCTGAATCTCCAGGCCTCCCCAAGAGGTGCCCCTGTACCCTAGCACGGGACCCTGTGTTCTCGCTCTGCAAATGGACCTCTGCTTTTTTGTCTTGAAGTTGAAACAAGGCTCAGGTGACCCCGGGGACCTCGAAGTGAATGTCCCACATCCTTTCATCTTGATGTCCATCACTGAGGTGTTGGGAAAACTCTGCTTCTGTCAGTCTTGTGAGCTCTGCCCACCTCTTCTGATCTCTGAAGCTCCTCAGCCCTCCCTAAGTCAGCACCCGCCTGTCGGGGGGGAAGGAGCAGCCCTGCCCTTTCTTCTCTCCCTTCTCCCTGTCACGGCACCCCAGGTGGCTTGCACGGGTCGCGGCCATTAGAGAAGCTGGCACAGGCCCTGTGTTCCCCTGCTCCCTGCCACCATCTCTGTCCCAGAACCGCAGTGAATGACAGTGACTTTGTTCATGGCAGTGGGTCACACCTGTGCTCTTCCTTCGACTTAATCGAGGACTTGACCCCTCCCCGCTCTGGTTTTCCTGAGGAGAGCAGAGAAGACCGCCAGGGTTCACACCTGGGCTCCAGGCCACCCCACTTGTGGCCCCCGATACCAGCCCATGGAGGAATGACTGCCTGCTCTCAGCCCAGACCACGGGCCCCTGCTGCTTCTTTGGGGGTCAGGATAAGGAACATGGGTACCATTACCCTGCACTGAGGAAACTTGCCTTCAGGGACACCAGAGCTGGGTTAGCTTCCGTGGCCCCCAGAGAAAGGAGGTTACTGTTGGGGGGAGTGGGAGGGAAAAGGGGCTTTTGGAAACCAGCGTTCCCGGAACCAGAAGCTCCCCTATTTTGCTTGCTTCGGCACATGTGATTTTCTCATCTCTCAAGCACAGACTCCTGAGCACTTCTCCTCTCACCCCGCAGCGCCCCATCATCTCCATCTGCTGGGGCCACCGGGACTCGCGGCTGCTCATGGCCTCGGGCCCAGCCCTCTATGTGGTCCGGGTGGAGCACCGGGTGTCCAGCCTGCAGCTGCTGTGCCAGCAGGCCATCGCCAGCGCCCTGCGCGAGGACAAGGACGTCAGCAAGCTGGCACTGCCGCCCCGCCTCTGCTCCTACCTCTCCACAGCCTTCATCCCCACCATCAAGGTATCTCTTCCTCCTGCCCTTCCTTCAGGGAGAGCTCAGAGCGCGGGACATGGCCTCGAGCCCTCTGCTCGCGGGTGAGCGCGGGCTGAGAAGGGGATAGCTGTGAGTCTGCCATGGTCTGTTCTGTCCACCGCTGCCTTGGTGTCCCCACGGCCCTCGTCCCGCTGAGGGGAGCAGGACGCACGTTGCCAGCAGCCGAGTGAGGTGCCGGGCCCAGCCCGGCAGGCGCTCCTTCCCCCAGCCACCTGTCGTGCTCTCTGGACCCCCGGAGAGTCGCCTTGGGGACTGGCCCCAGCTGCGGTCCTGGGCCGTCTCCCCAACTCGCAGGGGGGTTTCTCAGGGCGGAGTGTGGGAAGTTGGAAGACACAGTGCTCAGAGACAGGGCTTGGGTGACAGAGGTGCGACCGTGGCTCGGCCCCAGAGATTCTGGCGCGCACCCTGCCTGTGAGCCCCACCGCTTCTCCCCCAGCCGCAGCCCTGCTCGTCCCCAGCACCAGCCATGATGCCCGTGTCTTGATTCCCTCTTTGCTCTCGGTCCTGCCTCCAGCCTCCCATCCCAGACCCCAACAACATGCGCGACTTTGTCAGCTACCCCTCAGCCGGCAACGAGCGTCTGCACTGCACCATGAAGCGCACCGAGGATGACCCCGAGGTGGGAGGCCCGTGCTACACACTCTACCTGGAGTACCTCGGCGGTCTGGTGCCCATCCTCAAGGGGCGGCGCATTAGCAAGCTGCGGCCGGAGTTCGTCATCATGGACCCCCGGACGGATAGCAAGTCAGGTGGGCCCTGGCAGAGCGACTCAGACCCTGCTCTCGGGTGTGGCAGTCGAGGCGGGGATCAGGCGGCCCAGCGGTCTGCTGGTCAGGGCCAGCAGCTCGGTCTCGATGCTGGGCCCGACTCTCCCCGACCACCCTGGCAGGCGTTTGAGGCGGTGGGGAGTCGGGGCTGTGTGATTCCCAGACAGGACAGCCTGGAGATAACTGAGGCAGTGCATTTTTAGGTGTTGGGTCTAGGTTTCTTGGTGGGGTTGGGGAGCAGGGGGCCACACCTGGCACGCGCCCTACCCACGGTACTGTCTCTTCTTCCCTAAAGTGTTGGTTTTAGATAAGAACCCTTAAAAAGAGAAGGGCGGGGCTGGAGCAATAGCATAGCAGGTAGGGCATTGCACGTGGCTGACCCGGATTTGATCCCCAGCATCCCATATAGTCCCCTAAGCACTGCCAGGAGTAATTCCTGATTGCAGAGTAACCTGGGCATCACCAGATGTGACCCAAAAAGAGAGAGAGAGAGAGAGAGAGAGAGAGAGAGAGAGAGAGAGAGAGAAAGAGAGAGCGCGCGCGCAAAGGGCTGGTATGTGGAGAGGTGCTGAGTACGCATGGTGTGAGGCCCGGCTGAGGGATGTCTGTGGCTCTCTCTGTGGCAGCACCACATCCTCGTGCCCCCATGCTCGGTTGACTGAGCCACCAAGAAGGACCCCAGGCTCTTAGGCATCACTTGGGAACATTACCTGTACACACTCACATGCCCATGCACATGCGCGCGCGCGCACACACACACACACACACACACACACACACACTCACACACTGGGTGAAAAACTGATGCTGATAATACAGGGAGAGGGATCAAATCTGTAGGGGTGAGAGGAAACAGGAAGGGGAGAGGACGGCTAGGAAGGAAAGAAAGGAAGGAAAAAGAAGAATGAGGAAAAGGCTGGAATTGAGACGAGTTTCCTCGAGAGGGCAAAAGAGAAAGAAAACTCTGGTGCAGTCACAGTTTCTATCAAGTGTCGTCCTTAGTGTTCTGCCCAGGTATACAGTTTTCCAGACCCTGTCCCCACATGCAGGGTCCCCAGCAGAGAATCAGATGGGAGAAAAAGACTGGGGTGGAGCTTGGCATGCCCATACCCCGCTGCCACCCCTCAGTCATGTGCAGACCCTGCCGCTGATGAGATGCGATTCCTGAAATGAGGATGAGAGCATCATGGAGACCGTGTATGGCGTGCCTACTAGGCAGGGCCTTGAGACTCCCGAGGTTCTCCGGTTCTGTTAAAGGCAACTCTGCCATTGTGGAGTTCGTAATCCCTTTGGATTATACCTTAAATGCTTGGAAAGTTCAAGGAATCAAGTCAAAATTTAAATCACTTAATCACTTAACTTCCCGTTAGTCATCGATTTGCTCGAGCGGGCGCCAGTAACGTCTCCATTTGTCCCT
>JAOXYA010000022.1:6759752-6783553 GCA_028565675.1 Sorex palustris | reverse complement strand
GTGCAGCGGGGGCGCCGCCGCGCGCCCCGAGCCGGCCGCGGGGAACTGCGCGCCCCCGGGCGCCGCGCTGGCCCACGCCGCCAGCACCTCGCCCTTGACCTCGCAGTCGTCCTACAGCCTCCTGGGCCCGCCCGACGGTGCCCGCGAGCGCGCGGACTACGTCAACTCGGCCTTCACCGAGGACGAGGCGCTGGGCCAGCACTGTCCGGCGGCGGAGAAGCCCCTGCGGCACCCCGCGGGGCCCGACGTTGCCGCCGCCGCCGTGGCGGTGAAGAGGCCGCCCCCGTACCAGTGGGACCCTGTGCTGGGGGAGGACGTCTGGGTGCCCCAGGAGAGGACAGCACAGCCCGCGGTGGCCAACCCCCTGAAGCTGCCCCCGCTGGTGGTGGGGCAGAGCCAGCACCTGGACGTGGCCCGCGTGCCCTTCGTCTCCCCCAAGTCTCCTGCCAGCCCGACTGCCACTTTCCAGACAGGCTACGGGATGGGCGTGCCGTACCCCGGAAACTATGCGAACCCCCCTCTACCGGGAGTGCAGGCCCCCTGCTCCCCGAAGGACCAGTTTGCACAGCAGGAGTCCGCCGTAGTCCTCCAGCCGGCCTACCCGCCTGCGCTCTCCTACTGCACCCTGCCCCCCATGTACCCGGGAAGCAGCACGTGCTCTAGTTTACAGCTGCCGCCTGTCGCCTTGCACCCCTGGAATTCCTACAACGCCTGCCCCCCTGTGCAGAACCCCCAGGGCACCCTCCCCCACAAGGCGCACTTGGTGGTGGAGAAGCCCCTGGTGTCCCCACCGCCCACCGACCTCCAGAGCCACCTGGGTACGGAAGTGATGGTGGAGACTGCAGACAACTTCCAGGAGGTGCTGTCCCTGACGGAGAGCCCAGTGCCCCAGCGGACGGAGAAATTCGGCAAGAAAAACCGGAAGCGCCTGGACAGCCGCGCCGAGGAAGGAAGCGTCCAGGCGGTCACGGAGGGCAAAGTGAAGAAGGAGGCTCGGACTCTGAGCGACTTCAATTCCCTGATCTCCAGCCCCCGCCTGGGGAGAGAGAAGAAGAAAGTGAAGAGTCAGAAGGACCAGCTCAAGTCCAAGAAGTTGAACAAGACCAGCGAGTTCCAGGACAGCTCGGAGAGCGAGCCCGAGCTCTTCATCAGCGGCGACGAGCTCATGAACCAGAGCCAGGGCAGCAAGAAGGGCTGGAAGAGCAAGCGGAGCCTGCGCACCGCCAGCGAGCTGGAGGAGTTCAAGTGCCGGAAGGCCAGCGAGAAGGAGGACGGGCGGCTGGGCAGCCAGGGCTTCGTGTACGTCATGGCCAACAAGCAGCCCCTGTGGAACGAGGCCACGCAGGTGTACCAGCTGGACTTTGGGGGGCGGGTGACCCAGGAGTCGGCCAAGAACTTCCAGATCGAGCTGGAGGGACGGCAGGTAAGAAAGAGGGCCGGGTGCCAGGGCTGGCCAGGGTCACTGCAGCCTTGTCCTGGTGGGCATGTGGCCGAGCCTTTGGAGGTGGGATCCTCAGGGATGCCGTGAGGCTCAGGGCCCGTGGCTCTCACTGGCTGGTGCATTTCTTATCTGGGAAGGCGTGCTGGGCTCTTTCAAGCCAATGAGGCCGGGAGGAGGCGGCTTCCCGAAGCTTCGCCCCAGCCTGTGCCTCCAGCTCTGTTGCCTGGCTCCCTGGCTGGTGTCTGCCACCAGTCTAAAGAACGTGTCTTGGCCTTTATTTCCCCATGTGCTGCCGCACACCCCTTTTTGGCTTCCTGTGTTCAGCTTCTTCTCGGGAGGGTTTTTCATCCTTCGGCACTGCGGGGGGCCTCCCTGCCCCCTTCCGCTGCGCAGGTGGCAGCACTGCCTGCTGTGCCCGCAGAGACGGTGCCGCCAGGGGGCGCGTCTGCACCGCCTTCCCTTCCTCGACAGGGTCCCGAGACACACGTGGCCTCGGGTTTGATTTGCTGGTTCGATTCCCCCCCCCCCCCCGTTAGCCTGTTTATTCCCTAATTCTCAAGCAAATTGTGAATCTCTCCAGTTACATGTGAACAGTTGCTTGTTCCTGCTCTAGCCTGGCATGGCCGCACCTGCCCTGCTGTATGGTCGCTCTTCCGGGAATTCCCTTCACCTCCCAGATCTAAGATCTCAGTTTCACTTACTCACCTGTGTCTGGCAACCCTCCCGGTAGAGGGTGGCCAACCGTGGCCACTCCAGAGCTCGCTGCGCACACAGCGTTGCCTTCTGCTTCGCCCTCCAACAGCCACATGGAGGGGGTGTGACGGCAGGGCAGCATCAAGAGCCGCTTTCCCGTCTCGGCCGAGACTTGCTGGGTGCCTGACCGCAGTTTCCAGCCTGCAGAGCTCTCCCGAGCCTGCTGCCGCTTCCATTCCCGGTGCCGGGCAGTGTGTTCCTCTGACAAGCATGCAGTTAGACCGAGACCTTTGATGACGCTAGCTTTGGGCCAGAATAGCCGATTGCCCACTGCTGCCCACTTCCACCAGGAGCCCTGCCAGCACGGCCCCGCTGCCACTCACCCGGTTTGCTTTAATGTCTTCGCTTCCTGCCCCCTCCCCAGGTGATGCAGTTTGGAAGGATCGACGGCAACGCCTACATCCTCGACTTCCAGTACCCCTTCTCAGCTGTGCAGGCATTTGCAGTTGCGCTGGCCAACGTGACTCAGCGCCTCAAATGAGGAGGTTGGATGCAGAAGCAGAGAGGCTGGGAGCCTCCCCAAAGGGGCCCTGATGGGAGACGCCGCCCACCCGCCGGGGCCTGGGACCCGAATACAAGAGCAAACTGGAAGTCTCTTGCGCCCAGGAAAGGGCGCGGAGGGCACTGACCTTTATCCATTGTTGTTGGGGCGTTTATTCTTCTTTGTTGTCTTTCTTCTTTTTTAAACAAAAAAAACATGGGAGGAGAGGGCTTTGCACGCAACGGGTGAGGCCCTGGGTCTTGGAGGAAGTGGCGTCTGGTGTGCGGTGGTGCTGGGCTGCAGGGGGAGAGAGCCGGCCTTGGGGTCAGCCCTGCTGCGCGGCCAAGGGGTGCTCCGTGCCCCCACCCCTCCATCTAGCTCTTAAGACTTCTCAACATTGCCAGTAGTGGAGAAAGAACATCTTTTTTAAAGAAAACCCCAAAACCTAAAGCTGGTTTCTCTGGGGATACGACGTTTAGTTCATTCACAGTGAGTTGTCCCTCACAAGGGACTCGGGTGACGAAGGGTATTTGGGGGGACGCACACTGTTTGCTTCGTTAGAGTTGGCTTTCTGTGGGGGTGCTAGAACCAGGAGTCAGAAACTTCCCCTACGGGGTGTGGGCAGGAGGGTTTGGAGGCCAGGAGCGAGGCGGGAGGTGGCGCAGGGGTCTGCCCCTCTCCAGAGTGGCCACAGAGACACACTCCCCAGCCCCAGACTCTGCCCAGCCTGTGCTCAGCACGCGGCTGCAGAAGGGAGCAGACAGCAGCCGGGCTGGCCGTTTCCCCTGTGTGCTGTCGCGCTAAACCACTGGCGACCCCTTGTCCGGAAGTGCCCTTTGTCCTCCCCTCAGTGCTTCGTCTGGAGAGGGTGGCAGTAAACATCCCCGTGGCTATTCGAGGACACTGCTCCATGTCCTCCTCCAGACGTCGGCGACTCTGGCTTGAAAGCTCCCCTCCTCTCGGCCACCTGCAGTTCCCCTGTTTCCCGGTAGCCTAGAAAGGTGAGCCGCAATGGGTTGGCACTTGCCGGTTAGGAAAAGGCAGAGTTAGAGACTTGACTCTGGCCCCGCCATCTTCTCTTGGCCAAAAGGGTTGTTTATTAACTGTACAGTCTGCTTACTGAGGAGATACACACTGGGCCCACTTTGTTCGAATGATAGTGCTAAGTCGGTTGCTTAGTCTCTGTTGATTACTAAAGGGGGCTGAGGACACACTGAGCCCAGCACCCACACCTCTCGGCTGCCAAACCGGGGATGTGGCCGAAGGCAGAAGCTCGGGCCTGCCGCGCGCGTGGCGTCCCAGTGTGGTTCTGTTTGAAAGTGGAGTGATGGGAGATACTGCCGAAAAAGTATCTCCCGAAAGGTGGCTTTTTTATTCCCGGTTTTGGTTTGGAAGTCTCAAAAGAAACTGGCCTGTCTGCTCTTCAGAGCGAGGCGGCGCCCTCCCCGTCTCTCCAGGCCTGGCAGGGACGCTCTCAAGGTCTGCAGGAGAATGAAGGGCGTCTCCTGCTAACAGCAGAGTTTTCCGGTTTTCTATTTCAAAATACTGAACCTGATATTTTTTGGTGGATAAATTCTTTCAGAAAGAATTTACCAGTGTATTCCTAAGTATACAGTTTTTTTGGATGAGTTTCTGTAGCTTGATAAGATGTTTCTGTGCTTCTTATTAGTTGTGCAATAATGGTTATATCCTATTTCTGAAATAATTTAATGCGTCCCCTTGTTTTATCGTTTGAGAGATTATTTATCTTGCTTTAATAGTGTTCTTAGGAATTATTTTGTTATTATGTATTGGTGAGTTATGCCCATTTTATTATTTATTTAGGAAAATAGTATGGTTTGTAATGACTTACTTGGTAGCAGTATATTTTGCTGCAAGAAATAAAGAGGATATGATAGAAGGCCTTTTGCTGGACAATTTGTAACATTTTCTAAATGGGAAGACATTCCTATTAGTCTCTAAAAGTAATTATTTTGCATTTTTCAAGTATTGATTATATACAAAGAAGAGTTCTTTGTGCTGACATCCAAAAATAACTCCCTTTCTTTTGAAAATTCTATTTTTAATTAAAAATAAAAGGTAATATGAAACGAGGAGAGTTATTTAAATGAGTTTCAAAGGAAGGAACCATCAGTAAGCTCCAGTTTTCAAAACTCTGGTTTTTGAAATATCAAGAGTATGGTAAGGGGGCCAGAATGATAGGACAGGCCTGGGCTGACCCAGGTTCGATCCCCGGCATCTTGTATGGTCTCCCAAGAATTACACCGGAAGTAATTCCTGAGTGCAGAGCCAGAAGTAACCTCTGAGCGTCGCCGGGTGAGACCCACAAACAAAGACCACGATAAGGGAACATTTTAGAACTTTTCTCAATAAGAACAAACACAAGGGGGAAATTCTTGAATACAAACTGCAAATACACATGTGAGGAGAGTGTATGTAGCAAGACTGAACGGAACTCGCTCGACTCTAAGCTTTCCCCCAACAGCTCTTTCCCCGCTTGGAGTCAAAGGCCAGATATCTGGGTGATTTGCAGGACCCCCCTCCACTGAGTGCGAGAGCCCAGCCTCACCCTGCCTCACCCAACGCACCTGGGGAGGCAGCACCATCTCGCTTCAACAGACGTCGTCGTTGGTGCTCTTAATGCGGTGTCTTTCAAGAAACCGGTGATCGGTTTACTTATTTGAAAACTTGTTTTCCTTCAGTCAGTTTCAGTTTGTTAAATATTACTAAGGTCAGTACTTTAAGCAGCGGGATTTTGCATATTTCATGTCACTAGCAGTTTGTGAATATTAAGATACCTCATTGAACCCCTGAATATAAAAATAGTAACCCCGTGATTAGTCAAGTCCCAGGGAACCCTTGCCTTCTTGGAGGGACGCTGTATGGTAACAGGCACAAAACCCCTTTGAGCTCCTCAAACCAAAGGCACAGCTGTGTGGGCTCCCACTGCAGGTACATCCCGAGGAAATTGGTACCTGGGAAGCAGGGCTGCCAAATATCCCACCAGCAGTCGAGGCCAAGGATTCTGCAGCTAAGGAGTCTTCCTCCTGCCCACTGTTCCCTCGCCTGCCATCCCATGAGGACAAGTCCAACAGTACAGCCCTCTTGGAGGGCGGCCTTGTGCCTCATTGGTCCTCCTGTCAAATGAAAAGGATGGCTTGGATGGCCTTCCCAAGCTGCCCACCCCCCACCTCCGGTCATCCTGGTCACTCAGCCTGGGGAAGCCTCCCGGTTCTCTTTTGCCTTGGAAGGCTTGTTGGAAGACATCCCCTTTTCCTAGAGAAATGTTCCTTTCGTTAATGAGATAGCTGCTAGATATATAAAATGACATCCTTAGAAGTTCACCTCTAGAAGCAAATGCCGTTGGAATCGTGTGTTGTCAGAAAACTTACACACATGCGCCAATTCCCAGTTAACAGAGGAGCCTGCTCTGTGTGGGCACTGTCCCCGCAGTCGTCTTGAAAGCTGACCTGTAGAGTGAGTCCTCACGGGCCTGGCCCCTAGAGTGAGCTCAGCAAAGAGCTAAGAAGTGGGACATGCCCAGGCCGACCTGCACTCTGGGGCCCACTGTGTGCCATCTGTCATTTGGTCAAGTCAATGGTTGCGAATAAAGTTAGCTGAAACAAAGCGTGTCGCAAACATTGAGTTCCTGGGATTTTGTAATCGCACACAACTCTTCACATCTGTGTATTTTCTTATCTCCAGCTGATGAAACTCTGAAGGGTTGTGGCTTCCTTTGTTTTCATTTTTTTGGCTTTGTGCAATTTGTTTTGTCATTTTACTTGTATCTATATTTTCTGTTTACAAGTTCTTTTCACGGGGAGGGAGGGTTCTAAAATCTTTCGTGTTTATTATAGATAAATTTTTTTTCATGTTGTTGAAAAGCATGGGTTATGCGTTTGACTGAGAAGACACTGTATTATTTACCAAAGGGGTATTGTTACTGCATTTGTTCCTAAATGCATTATTTTGGTACTGTAAATGTGGACATAACTCCCAAGTTTATTACTACTGGTGTTTTCCTTTTCCTGTGTGTGTGATTTTTGTAACCAAGTGCGCGACGCAGGTGCATGGTCCCAGACCAAACCCGACCACCAGCAGGTCCTTATCCAAACCTTGGCTCGGGCTCCTGTGCCTGCCCCGCCAGAGTTGGCGCCTTTGTTCTCTCACTTCAGCATCCTGCTTTTTCCCCCCTTCCAAAGCAAAAATCTGTTGAGATTCCCAGTTGCATTCTCAGAGCTCAATCGGACTTGCCTCTCTTCTTAATGTACTTTGTGTATTAGATCGTGTGGAAGGTATTCTAGAAGGCACTCACGGTTTGCATCCAAAATGATGTGGTTTGTCAAAATTATTTTGTCTTTATTATTGAGATGAATTAATCTCCTTTCTCTTGATGATTTGAAGTGTAAGAGTTGTTCAGCTATTGCTTAATAAAATTTTGCAGATCCAAAAACCAACCAACCTACCAACCCAGTAACTTGTTTTGCAGAATTAGATGTGGGTTTTTCAAAAAGAAGTTGCTCCTGTAGCTGTCCCCAGATGCTTCTCTCGGTCCCTGGGGAGATGGCAGTGTGCTGGCACTGCGGTGCCCGAGGAAGCTTGTTGGTGCTTCATTCCGCTCACAGGTTGGGCCGGGCTCTCCATAGTTGGCTTTCATGAGGATTTTTTTTCCTTCTTTCCTATTTTGTTATGTTTTTATTTTGTTAGAAAAACTGAATCAGGAGGCACCTGTCATAGCACATCCGAGATCAGAGACATTAAGTACACTCGCACCTCCTTTATTGCTTTGCAGGACACTTACAAACTAGGTTCTGAGCAATGCCACTTACAAGTGCCAGGGGATCTGCTAATTGTTGATCCTAATGAGGGCTCAGCACCCCTCCTTCCTCTGCACCCGCGTTCCCGCTGAGCACGGGAGAGAGGCTGTGATGAATGGTAGATTGTAGCACCTTTCGGTTTCCCAGAGATGAAAATAAGACATGATGGCTCAGGTTCCAGGAGCCCAGGGGAGCCGCCACCCGCGTCAGCTCTAACGGGTGTGTGCGTGAATGGCAGAGGCGTCTCGGGACCATGAAGCTGCACCCGAAACAGGAGCCATCGCACAAGGCCCACGGATCTGACTTGGAAGGAATCAAAATTATTTTCATTTTATTATGAAAGTTTGTGAGTTTTCATAGTACACTTTAAAAACCAGTCTCCATCCTAGCAGAAACTCCTGGCCAGAGCAATTCTGCCTTCCTCACTCCCCGCCCCCTCCCCAAAGAGAGGAGCCAGCCAGGTGGTGTCCACGCTGTGCACAGACCGCCTGCCCAGTCCTCAGCTTGGACAGCGCACCCTGGCACGGGGGTCTCCACAGTAGCCAGAAAGCCTAGCAACTTCTTTCCCCCTGCAAACCTCCTCTGGACACCCGTACACTGCTTTCCTTCAAGTGCTTGGTATTTTCCTGGCTGGGATCAAGTTCTCTCTCACACCCAGGCCCCGGAATGATTGACAGGGGAGTGGCGGCTGTTGACCTGACGCCATGTGGTTGGATCCCCATCGGTTCCCTTCTTACTGCCTTTCCTTTCAGAAGGCAACGGCAGCACTGAAGCACTGCACTGATTTCTGGAATCCATAGACTGAAAACGGTCCTAAAATAGAAGCTGAAATTTCTGGGTCATGTCAGTGAAGCTGTCGCTGGTTCCCCGCCTCTCCTGGGCTTTCATAGCATGGCCATGTCCCCGGAGAGGGCAGGTCTCAAGGCTCACATCACCGCTGAGAGAGGTGCTCAAGTGTCCGGACACTGGGCATGGGATGACAGGCCGTGGACTCGCCAGGAGTCTCAGTGCGGGGATGCTCCTGCTGCCTGTGACCCGAGGAACATGGAACCACCCTGTGAAGAATGGGCTCTGTCCCAGATACGCATTAAATGCCCATGAACGACCATGGGGGATGAGAGAGAGTATAGCGGCGTGGACACGGCTGACTGGGATTCAATCCCAGCACCCCATTGGGTCCCTGAGCACTGCCAAGTGTGACCCCAAAACAGACAAAAATACCAGCAACAACAGCTTAGCCTAATGAGGGGCACAGGATACCAGGCCCCCAGCAGCCACCGTCCATGGCAGGCTTCCAGTTGCCTGCAGCCCTGCCCTCCAAAGGCAACTGCCCGCCTGAGTGTCTGTGACCTCAGAGCTATCTCCATGGACACAGAATCTTCCAGGCAGTGAAAGACTTCCCTGGAAACCTGTAGTTGAGGCCAAGTGGCAGCTCTGTGGAAAGTTCCAGAACTGCTAAGAGACGTGACTGCACATCTGGTTGGAACAAACGGGGTGGAATCTGCAGGCACCACTCAGGAGCACACGAGCCGGGCCTGTACTCTGCATGTCACCAGCACCCTTTCCAGCTGACATGACCCACAGCCCACTGGCCACTCCTGTTTGGGAGAACCTGATCTTGAGCTTTTTTTTTTTCATTAGTGAAACACCATGAGGTACAGTTGTAGACTTACAAACTTTCGTGCTTGGGTTTCAGTTATACAGTGATCGAGTACCCATCCCTCCACCAGTGCCCATTCTCCACCTCCAATGATCCCTGTAGCCCTCCCACCCCCCACCCCATCCCTCCCACCCCACCCCGCCTCTGTGGCAGGGCATTCCCTTTTGCTCACTCTTCTATTGAAGTCTTTATTACTTTAAAATTAAAATGAAATATTTTAAAACGAATTAAAATACTATTATTTGTACAGCAACATTCAACTACATATTTAACTGCACACTCCAGCCACCCCATGTCCTTCTCCGCCTGCCCCTTGTCTCAGGGTCCCCCTTCACCCTGCCCCCCCCACCTCACTTGGGCCTTCTAATTCTAACACCGTCCCCTGCTATGTCTGTCAGGGTACACGTGACCCAACATATACTGAAGAGGGGATTCAGCTGCATCAACTCGTTGACTGCATCCCGACACTCGGCTTTTCTGGAAATTTCTCTATGTATAGACTTATAAAGTGTGAGATGACCCCCGACCTGAGAAAATGTAAAACTGAGGAGAAATAAGGGTAGCAGACCCCTTGGAAAAGACTGTGAGGGCTGCTAAGGCCAGCAACCACTTCTCCGCTCTGTGTGGGATTGAGGCTTAGGGCACCGTGTCCCGGCCAGGACTTAGGTCAAAATAAGCGTCTGTTGCCCTTATTTCTAACCACGCTTAGGTGCAGGCACTGACATCTGTTTCTGAGGGAGGCCCAGGGCTGACATGGTGGCAGTTTTCTCGAAGTAGCTGTGAAGTGAGTGAAGCATTTCGGGGTGTGTCTGTGAAAGTGTTCAGACCCTCCAGTGTGCGGAGCAGGAGGTTGGGCCCAGAGAAGTCACCTCCTGCAGAACCGTGCCAGAATCCAGAGCTTGGAGCTGGGAAATGGTGACCTGAGTTCCAGGGTGTTCCAGGCAGTACGATTCCAACCTGTGAATCTGAGAGCAAACAGAGGAGTCTGTTTTTGTTTGTTTGTTTGTTTTTGGCTTTTTTGGGCCACACCTGGTGATGCACAGAGGTTATTTCTGGCTCTGCACTCATGAGTTACTCCTGTCAGTGCTCGGGGGACCATATGGGATGCTGGGAATTGAATGTGGGTTGGCTACGTGCAAGGCAAATGCCCTACCTGCTGTGCTATCACTCCAGCCCCAGCACCAAGTGGGGCAGAATGGGCTGTCAGGGGGGTGTGGCGCATCATCCTTCCTCTCTGGGGCCGCTGGGAGCTCCTGGGGGTCCGAAAGCTGTCGGGATGCTGGGACACGGTCCGTATTTGGGTCAAGCATCTGACATCTTCCTGCCATACTTCCAACCCCTCCTCACGGCAATCTCCACCCATGCCCCAGGAACAGAATCCGCACGCCTTCCCGGGGTCTAACCGGCACCCTAGAAATGGGAGAATTCATGGGGAAAACAGAGAAGGTTACGGCTGCCTCCCGGCCGAGTTCCAGCCTGACATGGGGAGATGGCGCCACTGGGGCGGGAAACAGAGCCCTTATTCTTCCACGCTGCCGCTCGGCCCTAACCTTTGGTATTTCAGAGCAGGCTGGAAATGAGTTCATCGCGGGGGCCCCTCACACGGCACCCAACAAGGACACGTCTGGGAACTCCCGTTTGAAAGACCATCCGGCCAGCCCAGAGCACTGCTGGAGCGCACGATGTGCTTGTCATGCGTCAACATGAGGGAGAGACCTGAGTCTGACGCCCCTTCCCAGCGGAGCTCAGTGGTGTGTAGGGTGCTGGTGGGGGAGGTGGGACTGAGCGCACGGCTGGGATGGTCGCAGGGTCAAAGCACAGCCTTGCTCCCGCTCTGTGTCCTTCTTTGGCCACAGACGCTTGGGGACTGGGCTCAGACAGGGTGAAGGGTGAACAGGGTTGGACTACCTACCACACGCGTGACTGTAAGAACATGGAATCACTGGCTACCACATGTATCAACGAGCTGCCACATGCATGGCCATCACGTGCGACGATCACATGTAATGACCTACAACATCCCTGTCCACCATGTGCAATGAATAAATATAACGCATAACAGCTAGTCGCTTGAGTGACTACTACATAGAAGGTCCAGGAGTGACTGTCCCATGTAATGGCCTGCACCTATCCCCGTGTGACGACTAGCTGTCATGAGTGTGGCTGTCCCATGTAATGAGCAGTTGTCACATACATGACTGTCCCATGTAAGGACTAGCAGTCACGTGTTCCACGTAACTGTCATATTACTACCACGACTGCGTGTCCTTTGGGGCTCCTCCCTGCTGGGGACTTGTCCCAGGTGGTACTGGGGGGACCATGGGCCTACCTGCATTTAGGACGGGGTTGGCGGGGACACGCCAGGAAGGCACTGGGAGGGACCATGGGACTGGGGGCAGGCAAGAGTCATGCTTTGGGGGGGGCTCTGTCTGTCTGTCACACAGCGTTGGTTGTGGTCTCCAGACTGAGACTGGGTAGGGGGCTCTGGGGCCGAGAGCCCTCAAACTGTTTGAACTGTGTGAGCAGTTATGACAGGGTTCCTCATTCTACAAATGCTCAGTGGCAACCCGGATTTGAACCATAGGAGAGAAATCCTACCCAAGTGAGTAAATTTAGTTATTTCGAGGGAAAGGACAGTTTGGGGTTTTGCCTTAACTTACCTATTAATATATAAAAGTTTAAACAGTTAACACGTAGAAACTGTTGGGTTATAAACTAAATAAAGGCAAGTATCTTGGTTTTAAATAGTATTTCACCCCTAAATTTAAAAGAAACAGAAACTATTAATAAATATGAACATATAAACTACCTCCCGACAAACATTGGGGTTCATCATTGACATCACCATGTCCCTCAGCCGCAACTTCCTGTCTTTCTGTAAAACTTCCCAGCTCTACCTGCAACCGTTGTCCACCCTCTTGATCAATACCACAGGCTACTTCTGTTTTTTTTTTTAATTATAACACCATGATTTACCAAGTTGTTCATATCCAGTTGTTCCAGGCATTCAATGTTCCCACACCAACCCCACCACCGGTGTGCCCTCCCCTCCACCAGGGTCCGTGGTTTCCCGCCGACCACCCAGCCTGCCCCCGGCAGGCACAAACATATTTACTTTATACTATTACCATGCGATAGCACAGCGGTAGGGCGTTTGCCTTAGGCGTGGCCGGCCCAGGTTTGATTCCTCTGCCCCTCTGGGAGAGCCCGGCAAGCTACCGAGAGTATCTCCCCTGCACGGCAAAGCCTGGCAAGCTCCCCGTGGTATATCCGATATGCCAAACACAGCAACAACAAGTCTCACAACGGAGACGTTACTGGGCCCGCTCGAGCAAATCGATGAACAACGGGAGGACAGTGACAGTGCTACCGTACTACTACAATGCAAAGGGAATGGAATGATTGAACCTAGATCAGTGAGAGTCAATCGGTGGTAACTGTTGTATCTCACCGTGGTGTTACTGCAGTTGGCGTCTGGGGTTGTGCTGTGTGGTCGCTGCCGGCTGAGCCTGCTGTGTTGCTGCTCAGGCTCATGATCCTGGTGGCTTTCGTGTGACTTTCCCATCAAGTTGCTGTGATCCCTACTGGGCTGACAGTCCCGTGGAATGTGGAGGTGTCCAGATCTGGGGTACTTTGGTGGTGTGGCAGTTTGAGCGGCCAGGTGTGTGGCTGGGCTGTTGCTAAATTGGAGGGTGTTGCATGTGGCCAGGGGCCGCTGGGGTCAGGTAGAGAGGGGGCTCGGCCGGCCCTATGAGGAGGCCCCGGAGTCTCTGCCTGGACCGTCTCCCTGGAAAGTTTCGATGGTGCCCGTTTCTTTGGCCGTTTCTCTGCTGCAAGGCGGCCTCTGTGCTGCTTTCGGTTCTGTCTCAGCTGCCGACCTCTCGCACCGAATACGGGCACCATCTGCTTGCTCCACTCCCCTCGTCACCTCCTGCATGCCCCTCCAGGAACGGAGTATTCCTCTCCCCCAAACTGTCTCTTGATCACTTGATCAGTTGACTTCCCGTTAATCGTCGATTTGCTTGAGCGGGCGCTGGTAACGTCTCCATTTGTCCCTGTTGCATGCTAGTGTAGCCCAAAGGCGTCTATTCGCTCTAGGAACACGAAGAGCCTCAAAATGATCGTTCATGATCTTGATGAAGAAGTCTGACCATCTGGTAGGTGGGTGGCCACGCGGTCCTTTGACATCCCGTGGAATCCAGACGGTAACAGTCTAGTCCAGCGGGCGTCTCTAAATCTCATTACGTGATCAGCCCATCTGATTTTTGACGCCTTGGCAAACGAGACAGTGTCCTGATTCATGATCATCGACGGAGGTCGAAACTCTGGATTCTTTCTCCCATTTGAGTGAAACGTGATACTCCAAGCATAGCTCTTTTGATTCCTCTTTGGGAGACCCGGATAGCGTTCTCATCCTGCTTCCGTAGGGCCCAGGTCTCTGAGGCGTATGTTAATGCAGGAAGAAACTCTCACTCTCGGCAAAAATCACAGTTCCGTGAAGACCCAACCAGCCTAGCCCTTTGCTTTATCTCGGGCCTTCTCACCCACATCCTCCCCCAGGCTCATGGAGAACCACCCTGGCCTCAGGCTTTTAGTCGTAGCACTTTCCTGCCACAGGGCCTTTGCCCTGGCAGATCGAGACTTCTCCCATGCTCTAAATACCTGCCAGGCCAGCCTCCATCTTTGCCCAAAGGTCACCTGCTCGACCTTTTCTGCTGTCCGCATGCCAAAAAGCAGCCCCTTAAGACCCGATGACCTTCTATCTACTTTACCATTCTATGCAACTTGAATATGAAGGGAGCTCGAGCCAGCCTGTCGGTTTTACGCCATCATCGATCATCTTGTTGCCTCCCCTGAGGTGCTCCTTGGGGACAGGGATGCAGTTACATGCCTGGTGGCCAGCGGCTGATGCCCTGTGAAATGTCAGTTGCATACACTCGTGAAGGTTCGCGTGGTGAAGAACACATTTTTAGCGGGAGTGCGGGACACAGCATGGCCTTGTGTGGAATCGGTGCAAGGGGCCTATGTGCTCCCAGGGCTCAACCACAGGCAGACACACAGACTTGAGAGCACTGGGTGCAGGAGCCTGAGGAACGGAGCAGGTGCTGCTCTGTCCTGGGCCCAGGGGGAGCCGGGTCTCTGCCGGTTCCTGCTCTCGGGAGCTGCAGCTGGCACAGCGCAGGGCCACATGGCCGCATCTAGGGGCTGCAGGGAAACAGCCGGTTTGCTCCTGAAGTCGCTGGCACAGCTCCAAAGAATGAGGGAAAGCGGTGAGGGTACACACGCCAAGCGGCAGCCGTGGAGACCGGGAGCTTGGTGCTTGCTTCTCTTATCCTGGCGGCCACGGCACTCACGAGCTTGCAGACTTCCGGTCTGTCTGTTGGGGGGCCACACCGGCGGTACTACTCGGGGCTGAGTCCTGTCTCTGCACTTGGGGATCACTCCTTGTGGGGCTCAGGAGGTCCTTAGGGGCACCCAGGATTGAACTTGGAATGGCTGCATGCAAAGAAAGTGTCCGAGCCACCATGCCATATAGTTTGTTCTGCCAGAACCAGCTGTGGCCAAATGCTCTTTGTCCTCCCTCCCGGCCCTCCTAGTCCTCACTGCTCTGCATGCCAGAAGGGATGCCCTCGGGAGCCACTCACAAGCACTTAGACATATATAGTACTTATGGTACACAGACTGGAGCCATAGCACAGCAGGTAGGGCGTTTGCCTTGCACGAGGCCGACCTGGTCGGCCCGGGTTTGATTCCTCCGCCCTTCTCGGAGAGCCCACAAAGAGCATCTCGCCCACATGGCAAATCCTGACAAGCTCCCTGTGACATATATCATATCGATATGCCAAACACAGTAACAACAAGTCGCACAATGGAGATGTTACTGGTGCCCGCTTGAGCAACTCGATGAACAACGGGAGATCAGGGCTACAGTGACAGAGCATTGATAACATCCACCCATCCCTACAGAAAATAGTGGCTAGGAGAGCCGCAGCCACGGCCATGGGCCAACGAGGCACCAGGACCAGGGAGCCCGCAGAGCCGTGTGCAGGGGCCACTCAGGAAGTGGGGTTCCTGCCACCACTGTTTCCTTCTTGGGGTCACACCCGGTGATGCTCAGGGTGTCCTCCTGGCCCTGCACTCAGGAATCACTCATGGCGGGGCCCGGCTTCCCAGCCTCGCTGCCTGTCGGGCGTCTAGCTGGGTCGGGGGGCGGGGGCGTGGAAGGGGCCTGGGGAGCCCCCGCAGCAGGCCATCGGGCACGCGGCCTTGGGGGCCTGGGATGCTCAGAGGCAGAGCAATAGCACCACTGCTTACCTGATGGCTCCTGCAGGGGTCCTGCACCCGGGCAGGCTGGGCATGGAAGCCGGGCCCTGGGCCCTGGGAGGAGCTGCAGGCTGTGAGTGTCTCTGACAGTTGACAGTTGAGAAATTGGCCCCTGGCTTCCCTCCAAGGTGCCCCCACGGTCACCCTCTTCTCTGGCAGCTGTTTGGTGCTTGTGGGGAAGGGGCTGCCCCGACCTAGGTCACAGCACCGGGACTGGCCCCATGCCAGCTTTGGGGACTCAGGAGGTGCCGCACAGCTATCAAGGTTGGTGCTGCCTTGCAGCCTGTGTTTTGCTTTTTGTTTGTTTGTTTTTGTTTGTTTGTTTGTTTGCTTTTTGGGTCACACCCGGTGATGCACAGGGGTGACTCCCGGTTCATGCACTCAGAAATCACTCCTGGCGGTGCTCGGGGGACCATATGGATGTTGGGAGTCGAACCTGGGTCAGCCATGTGCAAGGCAAATGCCCTACCTGCTGTGCTATCGCTCCATCCCCTTGTTTTTTTTTGTTTGTTTTTGTTTTTGTTTTTTTTTGCTTTTTGGGTGACACCCAGCAATGCACAGGGGTTACTCTTGGCTCATGCACTCAGGAATTACTCCTGGCAGTGCTCAGGGGCACTTTCCAGCCTGTGGGTGGAGTGTTGTCCCAGCGTTCTGCCTGCCAGGACTCGACCTGGCACCTCTGTGGGGACATCACTGTTCCCACACTGCGGTCCCAGGCCGCCCCCTAGAAGACGCTTGGGGCTCCCCCTGCTCCTTGCACCCCACTTCCGTGTGGAGCCTGCCTCAGAGGGGACGGGCTGGAGTGTCTCCAGATGCACCCCGACGTCGTTGCCTCGCAGTCCTGCAGTGGGACCCCTGGCGCACTTCCCCTACCCCCCTTGGCACCAGGGCCACAGTGAGGACGGGGTCGGGCCAGGCGGATTCTTCTCGATGTCCCGAGACCCTGAGTCAGGGCCTGGGGCAGCATCTGAGATAAGCATCCACTGGAAGGGGCTAATGACTCGCTGACCTTGACCCTGTGGACACGTGGATACGGGCAGGTCGCTATGCCCACCTCCTGACGCTCAGGGAGGGGAGGTAGCGTGAGGTGGAGGGAGGGTCTCAGGGCCAGCGAGAGGGTGAGACCCGCAGGCCCTCTGTGGCAAACGCCCAGCCACGCACCATGGGTCCCTGAGTGCCAGAGGCAACCCCTTGGAGAGACAGGGCTATCAGGAGAGTGCCAGGCATGTGGCTGATGCGGGTTCAATCCCCAGCACCCCAGGAGTGACCGAGTGCAGAGCTGGGGGAAGCCCTGAGCCCCCTGGTGTGGCCCCACCCCTGGGACTGTCTTATGTTTGGTTTTGATTGGTTTTTTTTGCTTTTTTTTGGGGGGGTCACACCTGGAGATGCACAGGTGCACTCAGGAATTATCGCTGGTGCTGCTCAGGGGACCATATGGGATGCCGGGACTCGAACCCGGGTTGGCTGCATGCAAGGCAAACACCCTACCCACTGTGCTATGGGTCCAGCCCCAAGGTTTTGATTTTTGGAGGCTCTCTTGGCAGTGCTCAAGGCAGCCTCCTGGTTCTGTGCTCAGGGAGCAATCCTGGTGGGGCGCAGGGGAGCGAACATGGGTACCTAGCACGGCAGGTGGGTTCCTTAGTGCTGGTGCACAGGGCCTGTTCCTGGCTGTGTTCAGGAGGGTACCTTGGCCATGCTTAGGGACTGTATAATGGTCACGGGGATGGGAAACAGGTTTGTAGCTGCTTCAGCTACAGGCAAGGCAAGTGCCCTAACCCTGCCCCCAGACCCCCCAGCCAGTGAAGGGTCTGTCCATTCTGCATTCAACCTCCAGCGGCCAACGCCTCTCAACAAGCCGTCCATGCAGCGCTCAGTGTTCTGTGCTCCATGGCCAAGTTTCCTATTTTGTTTGCAAGAAAAGTACCAACAACTTCCCCTTCAAATTGCCTTTGTGATCCAAAAGCCCTAGCTGCAGAAAGCGAACATTTGTCCTGCACACGGCTGGCCAAATGCTGCACCACGCACGCAGGATTTTTCTCGCCCTCGGGAACGTTATTTATAGCCTGGTACGCAGGCAGCCAGCACAGCCTGGCCTGTTCTAGACCCGCTGGCCTCGCTTTCTGCCCAGAGCCATCGCTTCCTGCCTTCCTCTCCCCTGAAGTCAACAGAGTATCTTGTCAAATTGTGATAAATTGTTACCCTAATGGCAACTGAATCAGCTAACGAGTAACCACTCTCAGCTTCTCTGAGTACATCCTTCATGGGACAGACTGAATCTACTCTTTGTGCTTCTGTGACCTTGGGGGGCTGTGTGTGTGTGTGTGTGTGTGTGTGTGTGTGTGTGTGCAGGGCCTTGGCAGGCCAGCTGGACTGTTCCCAAGAAGCCTGGGACACGGCAACCTTTTTCTTAATGAAATA
The DNA here is from genome assembly GCA_028565675.1 of Sorex palustris. Lineage (NCBI taxonomy): Eukaryota > Metazoa > Chordata > Mammalia > Eulipotyphla > Soricidae > Sorex > Sorex palustris. The sequence continues at coordinate 6,765,659 of JAOXYA010000022.1, read as the reverse complement.
TTGCTCTTAGATAAATGAAATAGTACAGTTTGGTACAGGGCTCACCTAAAAATAGGTCCTGGTGGGAAGGTCTGCAGCAGTGAGGGTGGGTGTCGGCTCGCTGGGCCCAGACTGTCTGTGCTGTGTGATGACTGAAAAATGCCTGCTGGAAAACGCAAAGTTGGACTCACGAGAAAGAGGTTGTTGAGCAGAGGCTTCGGCAAAGCTCCTCAATGCAAACAAAACTTGGGATGCTCAAATGTTTTCAAGAAACTGCACACAGGCAATGATAGATTTTTTCCCCCCATAAGTGCAAATCTCTGTATTTGAGATACAAAGGAAGAGAACAGCGCAGAGTCTCCTGCCCCCGCGCCTGGCTGTCCTCGCCGGGACCCCTTGGAGGGGAGCGGGTTGAGTTTCCCTCCCAGCCCCGACCAGGGCTCCGGCAGCCGAAGACCTCCAGAACCAGCCACCACCATGCTGAGACCACTCTCCAGACGCATGAAGGTAGCGGTAGAGGAACAAAGGCATGCGGGTCCCGGGGCTGAGATCTCCAAGCCTGCTCGATCGGGGCTGAGCATCCTCCACCCAGATCCTCCACCTTCCAGTAGGCAGGGGTCACACCCACCAACTGACCCCCAGCACCGTGTAATCCCATCAACGGCCAAGACCCAGAGACTATAAAACTCAGCTCCCAGGCTACCGAATGTAACCTGCCCACATGTCAGAGTCTGGCAAACTCCCCGTGGCGTACCCAATATACCAAATATCAGTAACCATGATGGGTCTCATTCTCCTAACCCTGAAAGAGCCTTGAATGTGGCACTTTTTAAAATATCAGGGCTAGGACGAAGGACACGTTACTGGGGCCTGCTCGAGGCACTCGACGAACAACAGGATGATCGTGATCGTGATTGTTCCCAATAAATTGCTAACGGAACGATCAAAAACTATTTCCCTAGCAGAACATCAGTGTTAATTGTCGTATCTCACCATTAGGACCTTGTATGAGAGATTATTACCAAGATGTTGCTACAAATTAAGCCTTCTGTGTAACATCTCTCCTAGTTGAGATTGGTTGGCTCCTACCTTACACCCCATCCAATCTGGTGTGGAATGACTGGATCATCCGTGTTGGCAGAGTTTGCGTATGTTGTGTGACCACAAATGCAGCTGCGTGCCGGAGGAAACCTAGAATATTTAATTGAGCAGTACAGCTGGAGTTAAATTTTTAGCTGGGTAACAGCTGGGGTTTAGATGTGACTGCCGGGGCTTCCAGGAGTACAGGGAGGTGAGGGGTGGTCGCCCTCCCAACTCCAGGAGGTTTCAGTCCCAGGGACCATGAGTTTTCAGCAGGTTGATTTCTCTGTGGGTCTTGTCCCGAGTCATGGGGTCCATCCAGAGAGACACAGCAGTAATCTGAGTGGCAGCAAGCAGCTTCCAGGGCTCTGTTTGGGCAGGCAATTGGCCCACCCTTCTCTGGGTGCCCCCGATGGCTCAGCCAAGAGCAGGAATCTGAGAGATTTTGAGGCTAGTTGATCGCTTTCAAGCTTTCCTTATGCGTCTTTGGAGCAAGGGCGGTAGGTGAGTTACATGGCACTGGAGGTGGTTCGTGGGTGTAACTTCAAGGGGACTTTCTATTCCTCACACTCAAAAGAATCTTTACGGATTCAGCTATTATAGCAAAACATCCTATAAATCAGTCAATTAAAATAGATTTAAGGGTCACTATAATAAATAGTAGCATAAAGCAACCTTCTTAGGTATCTTGATATAAATAGGAAAAGTTATGAAATTTTAAAAATACAATTTTAAAAAGTAAAGTTAATAACTTAGAATGCTAGGGTTAAGATGTACAACCAAGGGGTCAGAGCAATAGTACAGCAGTTAGGGCATTTGCATTGCATTGGACTGACCTGGGCCCAATCCCCGGCATCCCATAGGGTTCCCCAAGCACTGCCAAGAGTGATTCCTGAGTGCAGAGCCAAGAGTAACCCCTGAGCATTGCTGTGTGTGACCCAAAAATAAATAAATAAATATTTACAGCCAGAGTGTCTCTCCTGCACGGCATAGCCTGGCAAGCTACCCGTGGCGTATTCAATATGCCAAACACAGTAATAACACATCTAAAAATGGAGACGTTACCGGATCCGCTCAAGCAAACCGGATCCGCTCAAGCAAATCGGTGAACAATGGGAGGGCAGTGTTGTTTGTTTGTTTGTTTGTTTGTTTGTTTACAACCAAGGGATCAGATCCATAGTACAGCAGATAGGGCATGTTCTATTCTTCTTACCACAGGAGTGATCCCTGAGAGTAGAGCCAGGAGTAAGCGCTGAGACCACCAAATGTGGCCCCAAAACAAAAAGCAAAAATAATTTACAATCAAGAGTCCTGGTCAAATCAAAATATTCCGAAGGGGGGCAAAGTGATGGATAACAACAGGTCGAGAGCATCCCTTACGAGCAGGTGACCTGGCTTTGGTCCTGTGCTTTCCCCTGAGCCCCACCCTCAGAGCCAGAACAGCCTGGGCATTGCTGGGGGTACCCCCAAACCAAAGTATAAACATTAACAAGGAAGGTAAGGGGCTGGAGCGATAGCACAGCGGGGAGGGTGTTTGCCTTGCATGTGGCCAACCTGGGTTGGATCCCCAGCATCCTATATGGTCCCCTGAGCACTGCCAGGAATAATTTCTGATTGCAGAGCCAGGAGGAATCCCCGAGCATCGCCAGGTGTGACCCAAAAAGAAAAAAAAAGAAGGAAGATAATCTGAATTCTATTTCCTGTGCAGCAGAATCTGCCTTCATTTCCTTAATTTTTATCATTTCTACATTAGTATGTACTCCCCTTCCAAGCATCACATTCACATCTTCACAAAATAATGTGCTTCTCTGTCTCCCCTTGTCCCACATTTCGTATTGTGCTACTCATTTCTATTTCATTTTGTCCCCCAATGGTGCCCTGAGAACTGTATTAATTTAACCTCTATCAACTCAGCTCCTGAATGTTACCCCTCCAGTACACTAGAAAACGAATTAATCTAAGTTAATTTTCTAATGAGTCAGCAGACGTTCTCAATTATACATTAATTTTTTTAACAATGTCCAAGTTCTTTCTCATGCAATCTAATGATCATTATTTTAGTGGTAAGAATAGAGAAGGAGAAGAATAGATGAAACTTTGAAGAGACCCTGACTGTTCTGAAGAAGCCGACATCACCCACGACTGGGTTAGAAAGTTCAGGGATAATGAAAGTGAAGTACAGTTGGGAAGGAACTTGGATCACGAATGTGTAAAGAGGAGATAATGAAAGCAGAGCGCGATTTTATTTTATTTGGGTTGGGTGGGGGTTGACTCACACCTGGAGGTACTCAGGGCTTACTTCCGGATCTGTGCTCAGGGGTCACTCCTGTGATGCTTGAGATACAATATACAGTGCCAGGCATGGAATCTGGCTTGCCCACATGCAAGGCAAATGTCTTAACCGCAGTACTGTCTATCTGGCCACAGAGAACCATTTTAGAATTGAGTAAGAAAGGAGAAAAAATGTTGCTCATTGGCGACAAAGGTATTTAAGAAGGAAATATAGAACTGTTGATGAAGATTATTCTTACAGTCTCAGAAAAAAACAACAAGTTTAAAGGCCATAACAATTCAACTCAAAGTTAAATTACGGTTTTGATGACTAAGGTAAAAACAAAGGTAGAACCAAAAAGGTAGAACCAAAGTTATATGAAAACTAGGGTGGTAGCAGAGGTCACCACAAGGTGTGATCCATCGGGTCTAAGTATCAAAAATGGGGGCAACACCCTGTGTATTTAGGCATGGTTCAAAAGAGCCAACGTCTGGAAACAACCCAACAAGTACGGATGACTAGATAAAGAAATTGTGATGTATGCACACAGTGGAATATTACACAACTGCAAGAAAAGAGGGAATCTGGAAGCAGGGAATTAGCCACCCTGTGGATGAAACGAGAGGGGCCACGCTGAGTGAAGTCAGTCCCAAGGAGAGACACAGGCACACAACGATATCTTATGTATGGTGGGACATGAAGAAACACAGGAAGGGAATGATGAATGACTAAAGGCCCCAGAGCTGGAGAATCATCTTGGGAGGGGTGGGGTGAGAGGAAGGGCATTTGGGACATTGATGGGGAGAGTCAAACACTCTGGTGGTGGGTGTGGTGTTGGAATGATGTGTGCTGAAACCATCATTCGTAGTATTATAAATTATTAATGATAATCGGTCAAAGTGGTGGATAAATACAGTCCTAATTCAATTTTTGTTGTTTAAGGAAACAGATATATATATATATATATATATATACATATATATATATTCTGTCACAACTTCTCAGGTCCTGCTCCCAGTCTGTGCTCAGAACTCAGTCCTGGCTCTGTTCCAGGGGAACCATGTGGTCCCAGAGGCACTGGTCTCACCAAGCCTGGACGCCAGGCCAGTGTCCTTGCCATTGCTCCAGACCAAGGCCCGAGAAAAACATTTTAAATGGATACATCACTACCAATCTTTGCCTTTGAATTCTTCATCCTGACTCCCTTTTTTCATAGACATATTTCCTTAGCAGAACATCAGTGTTAATTGTCGTATCTCACCATTCGGACCTTGTATGAGGGATTTTTGCTAGAATGAGTTTTATCTTTATACTTTTTAGTGATAAAAAAAAGTTCTCAATTGAAGATTGAGAACAGTCTTCCTTGAGAACACCTGCTTGTGCTCTTAACTGATTATTATTAAGCAAGAGCAAATGAAGTCAGTTACAATAAAGTATAAAAAAAGTTTATGGCAGGGTGTGTAAAGCAAAAAAAAAAAAGAAAGAAAGAAAGAAAGAAATTAATCACTCAGGAAAAACAAGGATAGAACAAAGGTCATTTCTTCATTTAAATACCTCATTAAACACCTTGATTGATCAAAAATTATATTGGTGTTTCAGAAATTTTAACTTGTTGGGTTCATAATTCCTTAACTTTCACGTGCCTTCTAAAGAGATAATTAAATTCATCCTCAAAATAAAACTTGTCTACCAGTGTAATTTCTCTATGAGGAATCTCGACAGTAAGTGTCAGTCAGAGGCTTTAGGTGCTTAAGATACACTTCTTTGTAGTTGGCATTTTTCCCAAAGACAAATGAAAAATTCACTTTTCTGTATTTATTTTAATGATATTTTTTGAGAATTAAAAAAGTTATTTCAAAGATTTAGCCCACATGAAAAAGATTGATATTTCTATTGCACTTCTCCCATTAAAAGGTACACAGTGGTTGAGTGAATTAAAAAACCCAACTTACTGCTATTTAGGGATACATTTGAATGCTTGCCATAATCACAGGCTCAGTTAAAGATCAGAAAACAGTCAACAGGATAATAGCAGAATTTAAAAAATAGTGGAAGATTAAAAAAATCTTGTCAGATCAAATAGCTTTCAAGCTAAAGAAAGCACCTTTCAGAGATTGGATAGTCGTAATAGACTGGCTAAGAGAGGAACAGATTAGGAGGATTTAACTCTCATAAATATATGTACATCAAATTATGGGGCAGCACAAAATTAGAGAGAGAGAGAGAGAGAAAGAAGGAATGTGCCTGCCACAGAGGCAAGGGGTGGGAGGGACCCTGGGGACATTGGCGGCGGAAAATGTACCCTGGTGGAGGGATGGGTGCTTGATCATTGTCTAACTGAAAAGTTTAATCATGAAAGTTTGTAACTGCGTATCATGGTGATCCAATAAAAATTTTTTTTAATTATGGGACAGAAAGTATTATGTAGCTGTTAGAAAAGATGAAGTCATGAAATTTACATACAAGTGGTACAACATGGAAAGTATCATGCTAAGCGAGATGAGTCAGAAAGAGAGGGATAGACATAGAAAGATTGCATTCATCTGGGGGATATAAAGTAACAAAATATGAGATTA
>JAOXYA010000022.1:6748338-6759652 GCA_028565675.1 Sorex palustris | reverse complement strand
CCTCCCTCTTCTTCCCCCCTCCCTCCCTCCCTCCCTCCCTCCCCCCTCCATCCCTTCCTCCTTCTTTCCTTCCTCCCTCCTTCCTCCTGCACTGTCCCCGCAGCCTCCTGCTCCTTCCCAGGGGCCTCTGTTGCTGCTGTCCTTCTGTCGGCGGCCCCCACGGAAGCCCGAAGGTTCCTGGTGCCACGGTGCCCACGTGTGTGACCACGTGGGCCAAGCTGCTTCTCGTCACAGAGCTATGGGCATGTGCAGGAGGCCTCGTGGGGTCCTTGGGCTGCTCCTCACCTCAGGGTGTGCACAGAAGCCAGTGTTGGTCCTGCAGCTCCAGGCGCTGTGAGGGGACAGTGGTGGTCAGCAGCCCGTGGCCTCTCCCCAGCACACACAGCGTCTTCTTCATCACACCATGGGGGTGGTCCGCGTCCGCCTTAGTGAGGGTTTGGCTTTGTTTGGGCCCACATCTGGCAGTGCTCAGGAGTTAATTCTGGTTCTGCACTCCCAAGTCATGCCTGGGTACAACATTGGGTGATGGGGATCAAACCCGGGTCGCCTGCGTGTAAGGCAAGTGCCCTGCCCGCTGTTCTATGACCCCGGCCCCACCGTAGTAAGTTTTAAGATAAGGGAAAGGTGGGGGAGTTTTGAAAAAGTCCACACTTACTAACCTTTAGGTTGTGTTCTGTTTTTAGAGTCAATGAACTGCATGATCCAATGTACCAGTACCGGGTTGACACAGGAAACTTCCAGGTATGACAAAGGTCGGGGCTGGAGAGAGAACCAGCACCCGCTCACTGCCTTGCGGGGCTAGGGGGTCCTGTTTCCATCCGGCCCTGGTGGTCCTCAGCACTGCCCAGTGAGCCCCAACCACTGCGCCAGGAATAGCCATTGAATTGAGCCACGTGATCACAAAGCCAAGGATGTTTTACTTATTTATTTTCGCTTTTTGGGTCACACCCGGCGATGCACAGGGATTACTCCTGGGCCTGCACTCAGGAGTTACCCCTGGCGGTGCTCAGGGGACCTTATGGGATCTTGGGAATCGAACCCAAGTTGGTTGTGTGCAAGGCAAACGCCCTACCCGCTGTGCTATTGCTCCAGCCCCTGAGGATATCTTAAATGCTGTGTACAAGGTGTCTTGTGGGCCAGAGCAAGGAAACAGCGGGGAGGGCCCCGGCCTTACACGTGGCTGACCGGGCTCAATCCGGGAACCCCATAAGGTCCCCTGAGTGCAGAGCCAGGAGTGAGCCCCGAGCATCTCTGGGTGTGGCTGTTCCCAGAGAAAAACCCCGACAAAGAACGACTGCAGAGGGTCGTGGGAATGGACGCATGTCCTGAATGGACGCATGTCCTGAGGCACAGCTTCTTGGAAACGTGGCACTCTGCCCCACCCCCAGCCTGTTTGCTGAGCTGCCAGAGCTCGGCTGGGCCCAGGCTGGAGGCTCAGGGACAGGCCAGTGTCCTCCGCGCAGAGGCTGCAGGCTTGACCCTGGGGGTCCATGAGCAGGGCACACTCTCACCCGGCTCCCTGGGTGTAGCCACCTGGGCAGGGGGTGGGTGCGGACTACTCCTCCGCCAGGGGTCCGTGCACCTGTTTGGAAACTCCTCCTCTTACTTGGGGACTGTGACCTCTGCCCTCTGACCTGGCGGGAAGCAGGGCCCCCAGCAGGCAGTGTGCGTCTGTCTGTCCTTCCCATCTGTAGCGCTTGTGTGTGTGTGTATGTGTGTGTGGCGGGTGGGAGGGGGGGGGTCGTCTGAACCAGGCGGAGGGTGGGCCCTGGCAGAGACCAGATGCAGAGGAGGTGGGCACCCTACAGCGGGGGGGACCCTCGGCCACCAGTCTCTGGGCTGTGCCCGTGTGGGCACCCTCCCAGCAGGGCAGGAGGGCAGGGCCGGGGGCTGTAGTCACCCGCCAGGGGCTTCCCGCAGAGGCTGGTGCTAGAGTGTGTCCGTGGCTCCTGCCCCGGGTGGCTCTTTTCTGTCACCGCATCCCTGAGCAGGAGAGTGACTGAGGGGGCTGGACAGCATTTCTGCGCCCCAGACCCCAGGCGGACCCTTGGCACACACGGTTCCCTGAACACTTGGGTGTGGCCCCACAGGAAACAACGAGTGCGGCCCAGTGGGCCAACTCGGAGTTCACAGTCACTAGGTGACGTCCAGTCCTCCCGCTGGGGACTGAGGCCCGGGAATCCAGGTTCTAGAACCTTCTTCTTTGATCTGTTCCACCACCTTCCAAAGCGGGTTGTCAGCGACCAACACCCGAGGTGCAGCACAGGCTGGGGGCCCCATCCAGGGTCCAGCCCCTCTGAGGAACGCCAGGCGCTCCCGGGCGAGCAGCATGTACCCTGAGGAGCACCCTCCACCTTGGGCGGGAGCACGGGTGCTGCTTCTCTGGGCCGTGCCGGCTGGTGTGGGGAGGACGCGGCCTCCCTGCTGACCCACGCCCACGCCCTCTCAGGGGATGAAGGTCTTCTTCATGGTGGTGGCGGCCGTGTACGTGCTGTACCTTCTGTTCCTGATCGTGCGTGCCTGTTCCGAGCTGCGTCACATGCCTTACGTCGGTAAGCACCCCCGGTGCCCTAGGCAGTGACCAGGCGGTGGGGGTCCACTGGATGGGGTCAGTTCGTCCCCGTCACTCGCCCCAGCTGGGCCAACGCTGCAGGTGGCCTGTGGTGAGAGCTGGACAGGCCAGAGTGACTGTGGTTGCTGTGTGGATCCTTCCATTATCCCCACTGAGTCTGAGCCCTGGCAGGTGGGACGGCACCTCTAGGCATCAGGCAGGAGGAGGTTCGGGTCTGAGAGATGCTACGGCCGGGAAAGGTGCTTCCTTGTACACAGCCCAGGCTCAGCTCCTGGTACCCCATATGGGCCTTGAGCAGTGGCAGGAGAGATTCCCCCGTATGCCTGCATCGCACCAGGTGTGGTCCCTGAACAAAATCAGAGGCTCCAGGTCCAGAGAGGAGCGGGCTTTCGGGGTCTGATTTTTAAAGCTCTCTCTGATGAGCTTTCTGAGGAGACTTAATACAGTTTACCTATTTCCTTTCCAGATCTCAGGTTAAAATTTCTGACTGCGCTGACTTTCGTGGTGCTCATCATTAGGTGAGAGAACCGTGCCTCTACAAAGAAGCGGCACTGCACGTTTGTCTTCCTGCCAAGAGTCTCTTTCTCTCCCAGTGGGGTTCATCTTAGGGTGCCCGGCAGTCATATTCCTGAGTTTGGGCCAGGACACCTGTTGTGTCCTGAGGAGAGGCAGGTGTGCACGCTCACCTGAGCTGCTTAGTGCAGTGGCTAGACACCGTGGACACTGCCCCAGCATGGGACGAATGAGAATACAAGTGGGGCTTGGCCCACGGATCCCAGAGCCCAGCCCAGGACTGTGACAGCTGTCTCAGTTGGAGTGGCACATACACGGCCCTGTGGCAAGGGAGTAGGCGAGGCAGGCAGGAGTGCCCTGGGCAGGGCCATCAGACACCTGAGGAAGACTCATACTTGACACCTGAACCACAACTGAGAGTCACACCCAGACACAGAGACTCACACTGACACCTGAGACTCACAGTCCAAACCTGAGGCTCACACTCAACACCTGAGACTCACACTAGGCACCTGAATCACAACTGAGTCACACCCAGACACAGGAGAATCACACCAGATACCTGAGACTCACATTTGACCCCTGAGAGAGATTCACACTCAACACCTGAGACTCGCACTTGACATTTAAGAGATTTACACTTGACATCTGAGATTCACACTTGACACCTGAGAAAGATTCGCACTTGACACCTGAGAGATTCACACTCGACACCTGAAATTCGCACTTGACACCTGAGAGTCACACTCGACACCTGAGAAAGATTCGCACTTGACACCTGAGAAAGACTCACACTTGACACCTGAGAGAGACTCACACTAGACACCTGAATCGCAACTGAGAATCACATCCAGACACAGGAGACTCACACTAGATACCTGAGACTCACACTTGATACCTGAGAGAGACTCGCACTTACTTGACACCTGAGACTCACACTTGACACCTGAGAGAGACTCACACTTGACACCTGAGAGAGACTCACACTCAGACACCTTAGAGAGACTCACACTTGACACCTGAGAGAGATTCACACTTGACACCTGAGAGACTCACACTCAGACACCTTAGAGAGACTCACACTTGACACCTGAGATCCACACTCGACACCTGAGACTCACACTTGATACCTGAGAGAGATTTACACTCGGACTCCTGAGAGAGACTCACACTTGGACTCCTGAGAATCATACCCTTGTCTCTGGGAGACACACACTTGGGCCTGAGGGACATGTCTGGGTTTTGTTGTCAGGAAGGGAAACCTTGGGTGGCTCTTTGCTGGAAGGCAGAGGGTCTGTTGTGTGTTTTTCCTCACTGTCCCTGGGACAGCGATGGGGAGCAGTCTGTAGGGTGCTTGCCTGGCCTGTGTTTGGGTCAGGGACGAGCAGCATGGCCCTGAGCCCTCCGTTTCCAGCGTCCGCACAGGCTGGTGCTTTGTCACCTGGGCTCTGAGCCCGGGAGCTCCACTGGATGAGAGAATCCAACTTTTCTCAGGCGGCGGCAGGAGTGGGTTTGCCCGGGTGCCAGGAGAGAGAAAGGGACGGGACCAGGTGAAGCCCCCGTTCCAGCCATAAGGTGGTGGTCAGGGCTGGTGGATGTGCTCGAAGAGGCCTCCTCCCTCTCAGGCGGGTGTGGGGCCACCCGTGCAGGAGTGAGCGGGCACGAGGGTTCCTGGGCCGAGCACCCGCTGTCCAGAACCAGCCCGTTCCCGTCTGTTCACCGATGTTCCTTTCCTAGCATCGTCATCCTGTACTTGCGATTCGGAGCGCAAGTGCTGCAGGACAATTTTGTAGCCGAGCTGTCGACCAACTACCAGAATTATATCCTTTGAGCTGGCGGGTGCCGGCGCCGTGGTGCCCTCAGTGGAATTGCGGGCATGTAGGTGTGAGCCGGCCTCTCGGGGGGCGGGGGGGTTCCTTTGCTCTCTGGCTGGGGAATGGCAATGCCCCCCCATAGGGCAGTAGCTTGCACTGGGTGAAGCTCCCCAGGCTCCCCAGGTTCAAGCCCCAGAACCCAGCATCGGAGCTGGCGCCGTAGGACAGTGAGTTGGTGCTGCCCTGCGCACAGCAGACCCGGGTTCAGCCCTGGCACCTCATATGCGCCCCCGAGCCCCGCCAGGAGGATGCCCTGAGCACCACTGGGTGTGGCCCCGAACCTGAAAAACCAGCCCAGGGCCCCAGCATCTACAGTGGCTCTGTACCCGTTTCCTGCCATCGGGGTAATTTGGAGACCCTTAACCTGCGTTCTCGTGCAGCTCCAAGGAGTGGGCATCGGGGCTGACCCTTAACTTTCCGGGGCCTCGTCCATCATCACCTCAGTGTGGCATTAGGGACCCCAGGGCCTAGGCCAGGGCGGGAAGAGCGCCCGGCGGCTCCCACCTGCTGCCTGCACGAGGCCTTCCGGGTCTCTCCACGGGCTTTGGTGTGACATGTCACAGCTTTGGAGGTTCTGGGCAGTCCCCGGCAGAGGAAGGGCTCCCCGGGCTTGGAGGGGCAGCCGCTCCCGGGCAGACGAGCAGACACTCATTTCCTTGACGCGTGTCACCCGCTGAGTTCTTGTCCTTCTATGGCCTGTTGAATTTTTACCTCTACACTCTGGCCTTCGTGTACTCACCGTCCAGGAATGCCCTGTATGGTGAGTGGCTCTGGAGAGTGGCCTGGGTTTCTCGGCTTGCCTGTGTCCTGGGCGGGGGGTGTTTCCCTGGAGGGCCCCGAGTTCTGCTCGGAAGCTGCCGTTAGAGCAAAGGCAAAGCGGCTTCATAGCAGCCTCAGTGCTGAAGGCTCAGGTGCGTGGAGTTGCTTCTGAGCACTACTGCCGGGGGCACCCGCAGACCCTGCTCCTGGGGGGGGCCCTCAACCCCACTTCCCGGGGGGTCCCTCAGACCCCATTGCCAGGGGGCAACCCTTAGACCCCACTGCCTGGGGGGACCCTCAACCCCACTGCCCTGGAGCACCCACAGACCCCGCTGCCTGGGGGGACCCTCGACCCGGTTACCTGGGGGATCCTCAGACCCCACTGCCCTGGGGGACCCGCAGACCCCACTGCCTGGGGGGACCCTCAGACCCCGCTGCCCGGGGGGCACCTGCAGACTCCACTGCCTGGGGGGGACCCGCAGACCCCACTGCCTGGGGGGACCGGCAGACCCCACTGCCTGGGGAGACCCTCAGACCCCACTGCACGGGGCCACCCACAGACCCCACTGCCTGGGGAGGGAGGGGATGCACAGACCCCGCTGCCCCGGGGGACCCAAGACCCCAGCAGCCCCTCAGCCGTGTGGCAGGGCTGGAAGCTTCCCCTTGGGGCCCCTGGCTGTGCTCCGTGAGTCGTGGGCAGCGTCCGAGGAAGGCCCCACTGCACCCTCTGGCCGACGACGCGTGGACTCTGCGCCTCTGAGGCCGTGGGTGCGGGAGGCCAGGGTCCGCTGCCCGCTGCCCACTCTTACGGGACTCTTGTTGGCCGCAGAGTCGCAGCTAAAGGACAATCCTGCCTTCTCCATGCTCAACGACTCGGACGACGACGTCATCTATGGGTGAGTCCTGCGTCCTGGGTCCGCGTGCCTGCGTTGCTGGCCTCCCTCAGCAGGGGCTGGAGGGAGAGTCGGGGAGCGCCAGTCACAGTGTCCACTGCCCCTTGCTCCTCCCAGGAGCGACTATGAGGAGATGCCGCTGCAGAACGGCCAGGCCATCCGCGCACAGTACCGGGAGGAGTCGGACAGCGACTGAGCCCGCGTCCGTGGCCGGGGTGCTTGCCTGTCGCCCCGCGGTGAAGGGAAACGCAGCCGCTGCCCCCGGAACGCAGGGCCCGGCTTCCTTCTGAATGGGAATGGGAAGAGGTGCTGACTGTGGCTGGCCGAGTCCCCCGCGCTGAGAGTCAGGGGTTGCCAGCACCCCAGTCTCAGCAGAGAGAACTCACACACTTTCTTTTTCACGAACGGACTGATGCTCCGTCTGAGCGCCCGCTGTCAGGGGGCCCTGCCTGGCAGCTGTGCTGGCCGCGTCCCTGCCCGCCGTCCCCCGGCCCCGGGTCGGCCCAGTCCTCTCCGGAGCCAGCCTGGGAGGCCACTGCACAACTGGGCCTTCCTGAGCCTGGGGGGACGCCGGCCTGTGGAAGCCCTGCAGGGTCCCAGCTGCTGCCCCAACAGGGAGGGGGGTCTCCACACTACAGTCCAGCAGACAAAACCCCCTCACCCTGGGACAACTTTCTTTTTTAATAAACACTAACAAAGGATGGCCAGAACTTTCTTCGGGACACGGCTGCAAGCTCTCGTGGGAACAGCCTTGTGAGACTGGCCAGTGGTCCCGCTGTGGGGGTCCGGCCGTGGTGGGGGCCACAGCGTTTTGGCTCCTGCCCGCACCCGCGGGTGCCCCCACCCCACCTCCGGCCATGCCCCAATGGGGTGTGAACAGTTTGGCTATGCTGGCAGGACCCTGCCCGTCCCATGCACCAGCTCTGGCTTCCACACGTGTCACCTGGTGCTGTTCCCCGGTAGGCACCTCTGGACCTTAGCGAGCTTCCGGAAGGCACTGGCTGACCTTGCACGCTGCTGACCCCGGCTCGATCCCTGAGCAGAGCCTCGGGAGATGATGCAATCTGGGTTCCCCATCGTTTTACTTTAAACTGTCGTGAGAAGGAATCTTGAATATATAAATTCCACTTCTGTTTGTTTTCAAAACCTTGTAAATATGAATGAATGAAAACACGTGTATTATTGGAAGAGTAAGTCACGTTTACATGGACTTCCCATTTGCAATGGTAAAATTATTCTTTTGTTAATTCTGCGTACTCAAAGTTATTTAAAGATCTTCCTTACCAAGTTTTACAACTTCTATTAAGAGTAGCTATAAATAACTATGTAAATTAACAAATACTTGTGCTGATTAATGTATTCTTATATGCACTATAGTTTAGAAGATCTAACCATAATTACATAATTGTCCATGATTGGAATGCTGTTCTCAGAAAATGTAAAATATTTGAAGCATTTAGCCAAATGCATTAGAACTTTTAAAAATGTCTTTGTCTTACAGTGTAATTATAAACTATGACCGATAATTGCATTCTCTGAGTCTTCAGAGAATCGAGTTGCTGAGATGGAAACCATGCAAGTATTTATTTAGTTCTCTTTTTTAACTATTGGAAATAAGATTATAAAAGAAGTCCCTATCAGGAGCTGAGCGGGTCCTTACTAAATCACACACCTGCCATTTCTCTTTCCTGGTCTCTCCAGCACAGTGTCGAATGCCTCATGTAAAACTGGAAAGCGGATAATATTTGCATGTCATGTGTGCTGTGGGTATTAGGTTAAAACACTAAAGTCTGCCAAAAATTTTAGATAGGAGCACTACAATTGTTTTTGTCCACCCCCCTACCCCCAAACCCTTTGTTGATTATCAAGAGTTTTGCAGACCTAGACAAAAGGCTGACTTTAGTTCTGTCGTGGGTACGGCCTGAATAACATCTTTGGGATAATGTTTTCGTACTGGAAGATGACCAGGTGCTTTCTCAGCCCCTCGGGGTAACAGGCTGCTTGATTTATTATTAAATCACTTCCGTGGTGAAGTGGTGCCGTCTCCTTCAGGCCCAATCTGAAAGGCTCGGCCGGGGACACAGAAGCTGTATTCATGGTTTGAAGGTTCCTTACAGAATCGTAGATTGCAATAAAGTTTCTCTTATGTAAAGCCAGGCCTGAACTGGGCTGTCGAGGTGAGTGCCCCCAGCCTTGAGAAGTGCAGAGCGCGTCCTTGAGGGGCCAGTGACTGAGGTGGGTCCGAGTAAGGCCTTTCCCTGGGGACAGCGCACCGCTGCTCGCTGAGCCGGGGCTTGAAACCTAAAGAAAATGTCTATACTGTGAGGGTATCAGAAACCAGTTGCCTTAGAGGTTAGACTTTGGGGGGTAAAAAGAAGTCTCCCCCCGCCAAAGGGGAGTCGCGTTATCCTAGGACATCCTGTTACTCTAGTTTGAAGTTTTAAGTATACCGGTAACTATTTGACCGCACTAAGAAACACAGGATTTTCTGCTACTAAAAACTGCCTTTTTACAGATATACTGCAAATAATTTGTAAAGTGAATCACTCGGCTAGGCTCCAGGAGAGAACGGCCTGCCAGGGCTTGGCTCTGAGTGCAGCACGGGCCACACTCGGGACGGGTTTTCTCCCGAGACTGCCTTGCTGTAAATGTCAATAAATTTTTAATGATCAATTCCAGCGTATGCGCCTTGCTTTGTTGGGTCTTGGCACGAGCTCCTTGATGAAAGGGCTGGGGGGCGTATGGGACCACCCGGCCACATGTCTGCACGCACAGATGTGGCTCCTGACTCGGGAACGACTCGCTCGCGGGCCCGGGAACTGTGGCTGCATCCCAGGATCAATTCGGTCCCGAAGCCACTGCAGAACAGCAGTGGGGCCCAGGCCGGGGCTCTGGCTAGCCTGGCATGCCTACCCCATCCTGCCCAAGACCCCATGGGAACCCAGCGTGCCCACCCCCTGTCCTGCCCGAGACCCTGAGGGCATCGTGCCCAGACAGGGAAATGACCGACTCCCACTCGTTTCTGACACAGAGACCCGAAGCCCACAGTGGCCGCGTACGGGGGAACCCGACGCGAGTCACCGCGGAGACCATGAGAAACGCACAGCATTAAGTTGGAATAATTTATTCTAACAAAAGTACAAAGTATGGAAAACTAGTGTCCGTGAGTCATTGCAGAGTTGAGTTTCACACGAGCAGATGTCGGTTTTGAGCACCTTTGAGAAAAGAAATGTTCCGAGTTAAGACAGGTGGCAGGCCAGCCTCTGGTGACGATTCTCTGGGGGTGATGCTGGTGTTTCGGCGGCGAGAGCCGCACCTCAGGAAACACCAACGGGAGGAGAGACGGAGATGGGAGGGCCAGCGCGGCCACCTCAGATGGACAGCCCGAAGGCGCTGACGATGCAGTACATGGTCTTGTTCTCCCATCGCACGGTGCAGCTCCCTGCAGGAAAGCGGGGGTGAGAGGCCGGGGTGGGGGACACCAGCCACCCACTGGGGGACGGGAGGTGGGGGAGCCCACGCCCTCGTCCACTGGGGCAGAAGCCCAGCGCCGCCTACCGTCAGTTGTGCTGTCCCAGAAGCAGGAGCTGGCCGTATGCAGCCCGGCCCCGTTCTTCTGCATGATGACGCAGGTCACTGCAACACCAAGAGATGTGTCAAGACGCCGGCCCAGCCCGCACTGCCTCCTCGCGCCCTCCGCACAGGGACAGTGGCCTCCGGGGGGGACCTCCTCGCCCTGAGCGCCTGGCACACTCACACCCCGCTGCTGCCCCAGCAGCCCACATAGCTGGCATCATGACAGGTGCCAGGGCCTGACCTCTGGCCTGTCACTGAGGGCCGCCACCCGCCCCGGCACCGAGGAATGGACAGCCATTACCGATGTACTTGAACGGCTTGCCCAGCTTGGTGAGCTGGCTCAGCGTCTGCTCCACCACGTTCGTGGTCCACTGGTTGACCTTGCTGTGCTGGTAAGCATTGCCGCCGATGGCGCTCTCGATGGCCTAGGACGGCAGGAGGTGCCCTTAGCAGCCAGCAGCACCCGGGAAGGGTGCCCCCACAGTCAGTGGGACCGACCGGCCCCTCAGCCATAGGCCTCCGGCCAGGCTTGTTTCAGTGAAGTACATTTTATATGCATTTTTAATTTTGCCTTTTTTTTTAGGTCACACCCAGCTGATGCACAGGGATTACTCCTGGCTCATACACTCAGGAATCACTCCTGGCAGTGCTCAGGGGGACCATATGGGATGCTGGGATTTGAAACCGGGTTGGCTGCGTGCAAGGCAAACACCCCACCTGCTGTGCTATTGTTCCAGCCCTCGCATTTTTAAAAGCTGTAATTATAGCTCATGTTGGATCTGAAAAACGTCTGATTTAACTTAAATGTGATAAACACCAGGAAATAATACTTTTTTTCCCCACAAGACTAGAAACTTCTTTTGCCCATTCCTTCAATACAAAGCGGCTATCTGGGAGCTAGCACGATAGTGCAATGGGTAGGGCGTTTGCCTTGCACGCGGCCAACCCGGGTTCGATTCCCATCATCCCATATGGTCCCCTGAGCACTGCCAGGAGTAATTCCTGAGTGCGGAGCCAGGAGTAACCTCTGTGTATCGCTGGGTAGCACTGTAGCACTGTCCTTCCGTTGTTCATCGATTTGCTCAAGTGGGCCCAGTAACGTCTCCACTGTGTTATTGTGTTTGGCA
>JAOXYA010000022.1:6717393-6737023 GCA_028565675.1 Sorex palustris | reverse complement strand
AGGATGAAGGAGACATTACTGGGGCCTGCTCGAAGCAATCGACGACTAACAGGATGATTTGTGATTTGTGATTTGTGTGATGTAGATTACTTTTTGACAGCTGCCATTTTAGTGCCTATGAAACACATTACATTTCTGATAACTCACAAAGTGATGACTTAGTAAATTTCCCACATGGAATCATTCATTCCACTCCTGTACTAATTTCACTTGGTTCCCATGCAGTCCATCTGCTAATTTTTTATTTCAGATTTTTGCATGGATATTTATGATTAATTTGTAGCTCTCCTTTTCATAATGGCTTTGGTAGCAGTGTAATACTTGCTTTATACAAAGAATTTGAGAGTTTTTTTTCTCATTTTCTATTGCATTAGAATGGATAGCACAGCGGTAGGGCGTTTGCCTTTTATGCAACCAGCCCGGCCAGGCTGGGTTCAATTCCTTTGCCCCTCTCGGAGAGCCAGGCAAGATACCAAGAGTATCTCATCCGCACGGCAAAGCCTGGCAAGCTCCCTGTGATGTATTCAATATGCCAAACACAGTAACAACGAGTCTCAAAATGGAGACTTTACTGGGCCCGCTTGAGCAAGTCGATGAACAACGGGAGGATAGTTTTGTTTTTTAAGTTTTGGGGGAAATCCTTGTGAAACCACCACACCTGGTGATTCAGGAAAGGGTTGAGCTATGCAACTTTCACTGTTGCATATCTGTGATGACTATTAGATGCTCTTCAGAAATTAAGTTGGAAACCTCATATTCTCCTAGAAAAATGATCATTTATTTTGTGTTTTCAAGGATTTTTACAGAGTTCTCGCAGAGGAACTTGGTTCATTTCTCGTTCTGCCTTGTTGCTTTCCCATGATCATTTTCCATGCTGCATATTCTGATTTTTCTCTTTTTCTTTCTCTAACTACCACTTGTATTCCAAGAACAGCTTTGGCTTTGTTTTCCAGTTTTATTTTCTGTTGGCAGAAAGCCAGAGAGTCTCCTAAATTGTGCTCAGGGAATCCTTGGGCCACTCTAGGTGATTCTTGGCTAATCAGGCTAAAGATTCAATGCAAGAGCCAAAGGAGGTGATGCTGATAAGCTATTGTCTTTCCGAACCACCAGGGTTATCCCAGGGGTGTTCCTTGACCTCCTGGGCCAGTGATGCCAAGGGGTGTGAAACCAAGGGGTGAACATAGTGTTGAATAGGGCTGGGTACATGTACCGTGTCCTATCTCCACAACCCCTACTTTTCTGTTTTCTAAATATTAATTTTAATTTCATTCATTTTGTTCTTTTGGGGGGCTTTTGTGGCAAAGCTCAGGGGCTACCAAGCTTATACCTAGCTGTAGGGTAGGGAAGGAATCTGATGCTGGGATCCAACCCAAAGCTTTACACAGGTTAAACATCTGCTCTGCCATTTGAGCCACCACCCCCCATCTGATTACTTATTTTCTTTATTCATGGATGTTGACTTCATTCATTTTAAAATTAATTCTACAAAGACATCAATTTTCATCTGAATGCCACTTTAGGTATAGCTCGGGTTGTGAAAGTAGCATACACGTTTTGTGTTCACTGTGGTTGTTATTATTTGTGGTAGAAAGCCACTGGAGAGTTAAATAATTAAATGTTCGGTTACTCAGGATGAGGCTAGATTACAGTGGTCTTTGAACTGCAGGTGGTAGGAAGAGCATTTTCTACTTGATAAAACACTGGTGTTAAGAAACTCCCCCATGAGCTTTGGTTTTGGAAGAAACCAAACAAGATAAAAGTGTTGTTTTAAAAAATAAATAAGTAAACAATTGACTTAGTAGCACATGTCTAGTACTTTGTCTTTGTGTTGCTTTTGGTTGTTTCTTTATTATACACAGTGGGATTTGGAGTCTACTCTTGGCTCCAGCTCTGGGTGGGGGGTTCCCTGTGGTACTTGGGGGGAACCAAGGATTAAACCCTGACCTCCCACATCAAACCATACGTTCAATCCTTGAGGTATCTGTATGGTTCCTGCTTTATCTTTTTAAAAAGAAACTTGGGGACAGGAAATGCCTATTCCTCAAAAAATCAGGAAAAGAAACTATTTTCTTTTCAAAGGTGATCTAGCCTATTGACAGCAATGCTTAGCTGGCACCTCTTGTCATCATTCCTGATGTCTAATGTCGTTGAAAGCTTTCATTTCTGATTTGGAGATTTCACATAGGAAACTCCAAATTGGTTTGAAGCCCAACATTGGCTGTTGAGCTAAAGTCTCTACTTGTCCGGATACAAATCCTTTTGCATGGAAGCCAAGGCCTGACCTTCAAGACGTGCCCTTGTGGGCTTCCTTATACTGTCTGTCATGCTACTTCTTTTTTGTTTGTTTGTTTGTTCTTTTTGGGTCAATGCACAGGGGTTACTCCTGGCTTTGCACTGAGGAATTACTCCTGGAGGGGCTCAGGGGACCACATGGGATGCTAGGAATCGAAGCCTGACCACCAAGTGCAAGGCAAACACCCTACCCGCTGTACTGACACTCTAGCCCCTGTCATGCCACTTTTTATTCATTTATTTTTTGGGTGTGGTGCTTGAGGGTCACTCCCCTTCAAGGTCACTGCCCTTCCCAATCACTGGGTCACCATGGAACTCTGGCCAGTTTAAAGACCATGGGACTTACACATCCTGCACAAACGTGCTCACAGCCTCTATATTGTGTTAATACTTTGCCTTTCTTTTCCTGTCTCATTCTGTAGGGTTCTGTGTCTGCCCGGCCTCACTCTGGAGGAGACTGACACTTCACCCCTCTCCCAGTTTCTTCTGTTGCATGTTATTTCTGCTCTCCAGCAGACAATGTGCAGGGACTCTATGCACATATGAAAAAATTGCCTCAAATGGATTTACTTTCACCTCTTGCAAAATATTTACACTCTGCTTCCCTCATAACTCTCCCTTTGTAGATAAAGATCTTACATATTTCCATTACAAAAGAAAACTCAAGTTGTGGGTGATCCTATTTGAGGCAAATTGCAGTTGAGCTGACCCTTTCAGGAAGAATGCATGCAAGGGCCATCCTAGAGATCACCATCAGGGGAATTCATCAGGACTAACCTTTTAGAGGGGGTCAGGATAGACTGTTTATGGCCTGCTGGATATTATCACCTCTGCTATGGGAAGCACAGATGACCATGTGCTCAAGTTTATTTCATCAGTCCTCCAAGCCGTTGCTGTTGCTCCCAGCCCTTAGGGATCCTATGTAAGATGGGTGTTCTGCCTGGGTGTGAGCTCTGAGGTATATAAGTACTGTTGCTCAGTTCCAGCCCAAGCCCACAGCCTAGGTTACCTTTTACGTGTCCAGATTTCTGGACCAGGAGCTGGAGTGGGCACATGCCAGGTCATCACAAGTATCCTAGGGAAAGTTGGAAACAGCAGGGGCACCCTACCTCTTCCTTTCTCCATGGGAGGAAGGAAATGTCCTATATTCTCTTATGAGGAAGACGTTCCAGACTGCCCAGGAGTAAGGTTGGGTGTTGGTCATGGCATTTTCATCATACAAACTTCCCTCCATCAGTTGGCAAGGCAGCCAGGGTCACTCCTGTGTTGGGCAAGGGCAGGGGACTGGGGAGATCCAGTGGTCGAAGATGGAGACCAACCCTTGGTTTATGATCTGCTGTGAGCTCAGTCTTAGGCCTTGGGATCCTACCTGGTTTTCCCAGACCCCTTGTATTAGTATGCCAGGACCATTGGTGACTGTGTGACAGCTACATGGTCCCTGGAAGAGTAGATGCCAGGAACATTCAAACAATAGTCTTGGGGCCCCTAGTTCTGGGAAAATGTTAAAAGTTGTTGGCAAGCTCAAGCTTTCATGAAATGTATTCTGTGAAATTTGGTGTATGAGTTGAAATGTGTGCCCCCTAGCTCAGCAAATTCATATATCAAAGCCCTAACTCAGTTCTCAAAAGGTAACTTTAAGGAGGTACAATGAAGTCATTGGCATGGACCCTAATCAAATATGGATGAGGTCCTTGTAAGAAAGGACAATATGGGGACAGATGCACATGAAGGGCCACGATGTGGTGACACAGAGAGGACCACTTACAAAGAAGACAGCCTGGATCATGTCCTCCCAAGGAACCAAGCCTGCCAATACCCTGATCTCAGTTCTAAACTCTAGAACCATGAGTCTATTTCTGTGGTCAAATGACTTGGTGGTACTTTGTTATGGTGACCCTCACAAATTAATATGCTTGGGAAGCAGGTTAGGGCAACACGATTTTAAAGGTTATTGGGTAGGGGGTGGAACAGAATTTTGTACAGTATTTGAAATGCCTACCCCTCTTCCTCCACTGTGCAAAGATAGTTACTATCGTGACAATTGTGGGGTGTGAGTAGCAGATAGAACTTCCTGCTTTACTTCCACTTTTGTTTTTTTTTTTTAAGTAAGGGAGTGTTGGGTCTGGTTTTCATGATTTAAGAAGGGTCTTATGGAGGTCAGGTAAGAGGAAAATGTTGGAGACTTCTTAGTTCATTGTCTCATTCTATGGATGAGAATTCTCTAATGTGCACTAAGCACCTACTGAAAACATCAGGGAATTTTTCTTTCAATCTTGAAGCACTTAGAACAGTGCCAGATACATGGCAGATGCTTAAAATCGTAACTTTAACTATTAATGTTCAATGCTGGAGAAATATCACTCTTTAAAAGTCAGTGGTGGGAGGGAAAGGATCTGACTCCTGGAATTTATGCATTTATTTGTAGTGCTGAACAAAGTAATTTTAGTGATATTACATATGAACATACTGCCTCAAGCAATCTTGACTCCAGTATTTAAAATTTGTACTACTTATTAGTAACTTACACCCCAAAAGAATAGGCCTTCATATTCGGGTACTTACAATTTTCTTAAGAAATAAAATGCAGTAGGAAGCTTGGCACTGGGGCAGGGGTGAGGGGGATAAATTAGGGAAGGGAGCACTGGGATAATGGGGATGAGGGAGGAGGGTAAAAGTGCCTGCCACAGAGACAAGCTGGTGGTGGGAGAGAAATTGGAGACATTGCTGGAGGCTAGTGGGCTCAAGTGAAGGGATTGGTGTTGGAAAAATACACACCTGAAGCTCATAATATCTTTGTTGCTTAGTAATTGTAATGATTCAATTAAGAGATGAAATAAAAAATACATCTTTTATGAAGAAAGTCAACAAATGGGAGTATATTAAAGATACTAGGTAAATATGCTAACCATTGAACAACTAATGTATGACAAAATTTTACTATTATAACTTTGGTAGAAATCAAGAAAACTCATTATTACAAAAATAAGATTGGGTAAAAGTACTGTAAAATTTAATCTGCTGAACCTAGAAAATAGTTGCTATTCTACAACAGTCATGTTTACATACCTAATTTTCTGGTGTCTGAATGATCATGTACTGAAAGAAATGGCTTAAAGTAATGACATTGTTATGGCTTTGCAAATGATTGGAATGTAGGGACAGTTGAACTCTTCTGCCTAAAGATGTTCAACCCACCTGTATACACACACACACACACACACACATATATACATATATACATATATATATACACACATATAAACATATATGTGTGTGTTATATAATCTGGGTCCTCACACATGTGAAACACATGTTCTACCACTGAGAAACAGTGGTGACCCTCTGCCTCTTAGGATATAGTAATGAATGCACAAGCAATAGAAGCTTCTGGATGAGACAACGCAGGAAAACTCTTCACATGGTTATCTATGAGTTAGGAAGAGGAGGCAATGTGTCAGAAAGAAGCCACTCTTTGAAATTAGAAGGGCAATTTATTGTAGTGAGCTTACATTGATGGTTATCTATATGACCCCCATGGCATATAAAGTAATTTCTTCCACATGCCTGGATCAAACATCAATTGAACTACAAAGAAGCTTGAAGTGCTCAGAAATCCTCAGTTACCAGTACAAAGAAGCTTGGAGTACTCAGTTATTAGAGACATAACCATGCCTTTCACTCATTCATGACAATTTAAAACTTGTTGATTGAAGTCTCTTTCTCTCTCTCTCTATATATATTTATATCCATATCTATCTATGTATCTGTTCATATAAATATTTGTAACCAACAATCAATCGGAAAGTGCCCAGGAGGCAAAGAAAAACAACACCCTCAGATGCAAGTTCCAATAGGCAGACAAGTGTCAAGACTTCTTTGCAAAACTGCCTTGTCTCGAATACATTTTGCACACTTGCTATAGATTGCACAAAACAAACAAAGAAACAAACACTGTCCTCCCACTGTTCATCAATTTTGCTCGAGTGGGCCCAGTAAGTCTCCATTTTTGAGACTTGTTGTTACTGTTTTTGGCATATCACTATGTCATGGGGAGCTTTCCAGTCTTTGCCATTCGGGCGAGATACTCCTGGTAGCTTGCCGGGCTCTCCGAGAGGGGTGGAGGAATCAAACCCGGGTCGGCCGGGCAGGCTGCACGCAAGGCAAATGCCCTACTGCTGTGCTATTGCACAAATTTAGGTGTAAATGGACAGTACCCAGTGAGTTGTGTATGGCCAGCCTCCTGGAAGAGGCGT
The DNA here is from genome assembly GCA_028565675.1 of Sorex palustris. Taxonomy (NCBI): domain Eukaryota; kingdom Metazoa; phylum Chordata; class Mammalia; order Eulipotyphla; family Soricidae; genus Sorex; species Sorex palustris. The sequence goes on along the minus strand of JAOXYA010000022.1, from coordinate 6,730,478 downwards.
CTACACAACTTTTCTAAAGGAGCTTATTCTTGGAAAACAGATGTTCTGGAGACATCCATGCATTTATTCAGAGAGTCCAGAGTCTGGTGCCTGGGCCGGGCCTAGATGTAAGATTCTTTAGCATACTGTAGCTGCTCAGCCTCAAACACAGGCTGACTGCACCTCCAGAGGAGGCTGTTCCTCTTGTCCGTGGGTCTGGAGTCAGTCACGGTTGTGAGTCTGTGCAGCTCCGGCTGCCTAGGGACAGTCCCCGGTTCTGTAGTGTCCACAGAAGCACACACAGTCCCACTGGGTTTCCAACTCCCAGTCCCGAGGCAGCTGGTGTGTCCATCAAGGGCATCCCCCGCGTGCTGGGCAGGAAGCAGCGGGAGGCATCCAGCGTCCAGGCTGAGCATCCGGGCCCTCATACTACCCACGGTCCTGCACCCGCTGGCCGTCAGGCCTGAAGTCCGGATGGCCTCCTGGTAAGAGGGAGGATGCCCTGCATGCTGCTGGTCCAGCCGCCCGAGCACACGCCCTGAGCTGGAGTCCAGTGGGGCCACGGGGCCTGGCCAGTCCCACAGGCTCTCCCGGACCACGCGCCCGGCCAGCCGCACTTCCTTCCTGGGCCCCTTGGTGGGCTGGTCTTGGTGGCAGCCTCTGCAGGACGCTGGACTGGCGCTGGGCACGGTGGGCAGCACCTTGGGCGGCGAGGGGAAGGAGAAGGACAGCGAGTGCTTCTTGAGCGTGCGGTGGGGCTTGCTCCTCTCCCACCTGGTGAAGGACTGGTGTCGGGTGAAGAAGCCGCGCTTGGGACTAGCGGGGGACGCGGTGGGCGAGCCCTCGGAAGAAGTGTCCAGAGATCCCCGGGGGGCCTGGGGAGCCCATGGGCACGCCTGCTTCCCGCTGGGGTGCAGCAGGCACTGGGCTGGGCCCTCTGCGCCAGGAGTTGCCTCCTCCTCGTCTTTCTCCTCCTCCTCCTCATCTTCCTCCTCCTCTGCCTCTTCCTCTGGGAAGGGGTCTTCGGGGTCTTCACTGTCTGAGTGGTCCCCTTGGAAGCCCTGCACCTGCCTTCCAAGTAGGGGGCTCAACCTCTGGCTCTCGGGGTCCCCTGGAGCGCACGGCATGCTGGGCTCTGAGTAGCTCCTGTCCAATACCCCAAGAGTGCCTCTAAGCCTGGCCACCATGGCCAGGGTGGGCTCCCGACTCGGCTCCCACGACTGCCGCTCTGTGCTTTGGGGGGCCCAGCTGGAGGCCTGGTCTGAGGGCACCTGTCGCTGACTGCAAGGGGAGCCCAGGGCACTGCCACAGTCCACGTCGGGGTCATTGCTGTCATAGGCTGAGTCGTTGTGCAGGGTGGACGTGTCTGCAGGAAAGGGAAGGCAGGGACGTGTTTATGGAAGCCCATGATTGGTTTCAGGCACACAAGCCCCAGCGTGAATCCCTCCCCCAGCGTCCACTTCCTTCCTCCAGTGTCCCCAGTTTCCCACCTACCCACCATCCTGACTCTAGGAGAGGCACTTTTTTGGGTGAAGCAAGATTGTTTTCATTGACTGACATTGTTTAGAAAGATGTGAGAGGAGAAAAAGAGGAGAAACGTGTTCAATGAGGACACAAGCTTCTGCAGAGTGCAAATAAGCAAGTGAAGAAAGCAGAGAGCCAAGCAGGTGAGTGTACGTTCAAAGGAGAATGGGGATTTGAAGAGCAAACACAACTGAGAACCATTAGTGGCACCGTGGTTTATAGTACTGTAACTGATGGGGTTTCATGGACAAAACTTGACCTATCAGCACCCTCTCATCTGGGTTGACTACTTCCCTCCACCAATGTTCTAGAGTTCTTCTCCACTGTCCTAATCCCCTCTTCCCCAACACACACACACACACACACACACACACACACACACACACACACACACACCCATTCCCAGCTTTTCACTGAAGACCAGTTCTCCTAGTCTTCATTTCTGTTGCTTTTTCCCAGGGACATTTTGTTGATGCTACTTTGAGGTTTGGTAGAAAAGAAATCTTCTCTATTAGTATTTTGTTTCTTTCCACATTTTTAGTAGGAGGAACAGGGAAAGAGAGAGCCGAGAGGTAAAGAAAGAGGAAAGAGAAGGAGAAGAGGAGGGGAGGAAGGAGAAGTGAAAAGTGAAAAATTCACTATTTAAACATAAAAGTGGTTCTGCTGTGGATCATTCTTTCCATGAGTCCTTTTCCATTTCAGTGAATTTAAATGGACCCATTTTCCAGACTGTGCACACCAGATTTTTTTCTTACTGAAAGCCACTGGCTAACGGTAATTTAGTGACATCTGTAGTTCTTCGAGATTGAGAATAGGAAAAGGGTTTCAGGCTGACTGTATAGGCCCAGGAGACCGGGCAGGGGAATTTGAGAGCTAGGTTTTTCCCACTTGCCACCAGTTTGGAGTCTCCGTGATTTGTTAATCTGTGAAAGTCACTTGTTTCCAGCACCAGTAAGGCTTCACATTGCTGGACCTGTAGGCTGGCACAGAGTTGCCCCATCATCTCAGTCAAGTTCACATTCTGTACCTGAACTGTCAGTGTGTTCCAGGGAATCATCAGAAGCAATACTGGAATGTGCTGGAATGTTCTCCCCAAATATTTCAAGGCAGTTATCAATGAGGAATTCCACCAGTGACTTAACCTGTGAGGAGGAATAAACAGGCTGTCAGCTTGAAGACATCTTTTGCTCTTTCTCTTTGGGCTGGGCAAAGAGTGGGGGCATTATGGGGTGGGGCCTCTGTCAGGGAAGTGTCAGGATAAACATAAGATATCTTTATGTGACAGGAGCAGATGGGAAATTTATAGAATCGTGTATATTCAAGTTATTTTTGAGGCATGCACTGTGATTTAAAATTTTTTTAAAAATTAGCGCTGGAGAGATAGTCCAGTGAGTAGGCATGCAGCCAACCTGGGTTCAGTCTCCAGCATCCCATATAGTCCCCTGACACCTCCAAGAATAATTCTTGAGTTGGGTGTGGCCCCAAGACAAAACCATACAAACAACACTTAAAAGTTTTCATTAGTCAGTTTTCCAAATCTGTTATTTGGACCAACAGAGTTCAGTGCACAAAAGGGTGCACACGTGCAAAGGGCTTTTGCATCCAGGGGGGGTAGAGATACAAAGATCTGTAGCATCCTCCTCTGCCTCATGGGATTACAGAGCACAGAGGCCTAAATATATTCAGTTCAGTTAAATGCACGTAATTTCTGGCAAAAGAGTATCATAGAGTCTCTGTGATCCAGAGTCAAACAAATTCAGAAACACCCCAGGGTTTTACTTTTGGAAATAAAAAGTGAGGCCATAAACCAGATGTTGGTCGGGGAGAAGCTAGAACAAACCTTATTGTTCAGGTCTTTCTGGGCTTCGAAGGACAGATTTTGGTCATTGTCTCGGGCCAGCATGTTGGGACCGACGCAGATGGCCAGGTTGCTGGCGTCCATCTTATTGGTCTCCGAGTTCTTGCTGATCAGGTAGAGCACATAGATCAGGTGCTTGAGAAGCAGGAGGTTGGGCCTGGGAAGCTTCTCTGCAACCCTGCAATCAAGTTTAAGGAAGTTAGAGTTGGAGGCAGCCCCAGCCTAGGAGGACTTCGTGTAGCAAATAGAAAGATTCAGCCCAATCCAGACTTCCTTTAAAATGAGGAAGGGGTTTTTAACAAGTAACATTGTGCAATGCTCATTCAGAAACTCAGCAGCAGCTGACCTGGAATGAAACTGGTTAACCAGAAGGTCTGGAAGACCAAGGAGACCAGTTCCTGTAATGGGCACCCACAGTACAGCCTTGATTCTTTGCATAGTTTCTCCAGTTATGAAGGGTGAACACCTGTGTTCAATTGCGGAGTTAAAACTTGTAAAATATCTTTGAGTAATCTGTTAGCTGTGCAGAAACTCTTTGTGTTTCATATATCATCCGTTGGACTGTGTTTTGGGCATTCTGTTTGTCTTCAGTTTGAACTGTGATCATCAAATGAAGATGAAGCATCTTTTATGCTCTTACGAGAAGTCTTTATGAAAAATAGATATTTGTAAGGTATGTTTTCCAACATGATCAGGGGAGCAAGTAAGCAAGTGGTGGTTCGGGATCATTTCTAAATTTCTCAGAGTTGTTGTTTGCAAAGAGCTTTATGTTGGCCTTGTGAGTGTGGCTTTCTCCCTGGTTCTCAGGCCTCCTGTCTGAAACGGCTCTGCCCACTTACTGTTTCAGGGCCTCGATCCTGTCCTCTTCGTTCTGCTTCTCCAGGGCCCCCATCCACTCCTCGAACAGGTCACATGACAGCAGCTTCTGAGGAATGCCTCTGAGGAAGTCCTGAGGATGAGACAGGGATGGGTTGGCCTGTGTGTATTGTCCAATATGCAGACAGCCCCCACCTCCGGCAGTGTGATCCCTCTCAGAGACCCGAAGCTCACCCAGCCATACTCACCCGCTTCCTTCTGCATTTGACCCATCCCTCAGGGGGAATCCCTCAGCAACTTCCTAACATTAGGCACAGAAAGCTACCAGCTAAGGGGCCTCTGCTTGGCCACAGGATAATCTAGTGTCTTTTCTCCTCAGTGTGTGTGTTTGTGTGTGTGTGTGTGTGTGTGTGTGTGTGTTATGGTGAGGGGTGACTAAATGTATCTTTTTCTGTTAGAATCTGTGATTCTGAAAACAGAGATGCTGATATAAACAAAGGCCTAACTTAGAAAGAATTCAACCCCAGGATGAATTGATTATCAGGGAGAAGAGCATAGTTTCTCCCTTCCTGAAGCTCATGTGTCACACGCCTATTGGGGATGTGCTTGGCACGGTGCCGAGCTCACCTTGAAGACTACGGCCAGGAGGTGCACTGGTTGGCCGCGGAGCTCCACTGCCCCGCCTGAGTTGAGCTCCTCTTTGAGCTCTTTCCGGGCTTTCTCGTTGGCTGCTTTCCTGAAGATGCCTTCAGTGGATGGCCCTTTCAGGCACAGAACAGTGAGAATATCCTGTAGAAAATGGGGTAGGGTTGACAGGTTACCTCTGGTTTGAAGACCCACTTTGCTGCCAACAGTAAATGAAAAGTTGATGTTTAGATGGGAGAAAGAAAAGGAAAATTATGCACAGAAACAGTAGCCAACTTTACTAACATACCCTCTCTGTCATCTGGTGTCAGTCTTAACAAGAGACTCAGAAATCCAAGCCTTACTTTCAGTTTACTTATATCAACTGTCTTCCTCAATCCTGCCATTTTTTCAAGAGAGGCAAATCATAAAAGCTCTGACTTTACACACTGTAGAATGATTCCAGACCTGCCTCCTTTCAGGTCATCACATACGAACACTGGGGTTTTCATCATTTGTTTTACATCATTACACCACCTCTGCCTTTTGATTTTTCAGGAGAGTTTTAACATTCTTAACCTCAGGAAGTCTGAAAGATGGGTGGTTGGGTTGGTGGAACCATCAATCTGAGGTTACTGGCAGATATGAGTAACTTCTAGATGGTATAAAGCCCCATGTCCTCCTAACTGCCCTTCTATGCAGAAAAGCTCAAGGTTGGTCCCAATAAGTTAGAATGACACGCCAAATTTCCAGGCTGGAGAGATAATATATCAGCCAAGGTGCTTGCATTAGAATCAGTCAACCCAGATTCTATCCTCAGCACCCCATTATAGTCACTCAAGTCCCACCGGGAATGATTCTTATATGTAGAGCCAGGAATAAGCCCTGAGTACAGCCGTGGCCCTGAGTCCTCCTGCCCACAAGGAATCCAATTTCCCCAAAACTTCACATTCAGCAGAGAATAGAAGTAGTTTATGTACAAGTAAATGCTCCCCTACCTGAATGGGTTTGGGAAGGCTGTCATTGTCACCGCAGATAATTGACAAGGGCTGATCAAAGAGGGATGTTTTCAGTTCTGGTTCTGAAGCTCCAGAAAAATCAGATAAATGAGAGAGCCTTCGCATGAGAGAAGGCCAGGATAGCCCCTTCTTCCTCTTCTTAACTTCTGCAACGAAGAAAACAAGGGAAAGGGGGAAAGATTCAATTACAATGTTAATAAACAGAGATCTAGGTAAGAGAGTGGATATCATACACTACTTAATGTCATTTATGGTGTGCCGTGTTAGGGAAGTTGGAAAACTAAGACAGCAAAGGGAATGAATCTTCTAGAAAAATCAGCCCCCCAGAACAACTGTGCTGTTACCAGGGCGACCAGCCCCTAAACAGCAACTGCGAGGAGGCTCAAGGGCTCCTCCTTTCCTGTTTTCACAGCTCAGCAGCTGTTTGCTACTGAAAATTAGCAAAGCTTGACTGTGCGGCTAGAAACAACCATCCAACCATCTTGATCTTAGCGAATGTAGTGGAAAATGTTGGCATGAAATAGATTACTTAATTCCCTCCTTTAACCAGTGAATGAAACTTGGAAGGAAGCCGACTTGCTCAAGATGGGGGAGGAAGGTACTTAGCGGAGCCAGCAAGGTCTACGACCTTTGCCAGTGGCACCAGCTGCTAGAGGGAGCGGCATCATTCAGCCTGTTTGCTGTCCACCTATGAGATGGGCAGGTTCCCCATCCCACAGCCCAGTCCCACCCCTGCCCCAAGATGCCTGGGGACAAGCAGAAACTGTTCTAGAAAGGCTTGAACATAGACCTGCCAATCGGCAGTGATCTGCATTACCAAATGGGACATATGTGTGCAATGGGTATTGCATCCCTCAGCTTCCTCCTTTCTCTCTCTTCTTCTTTTCAAATCTAACTCGAAAAGCAATATTTTCTAAATGTATAGTTTCTACTGCCCAGTAGAAGAAGATAGAAAAGCAGCTTTTCTTTATGATTCAGGAGAAGGGGGTCAAAATTATGTTACAAAGTTATGCTTATTTTTTTGGCGGGGGGATGGGGTTGGGTCACACATGGTGATGCTTGGGGATTAGTCTTGGCTCTGCATTCAGGAATCACTCCTGGCAGTGCTTGGGCATCCCCCCATAAGGGATGCCAGAGGTTGAGCCTGGGTTGGTCATGTGCAAGGCAAATGCCTCTCCGCTTTATTATCACTCTGGCCTCATTTTTTGCGTGTGCAATAAAGTTTAATCACAATTATAAGAATGTGGCATTGGGTTTGCACTAGTAACATAGGTATAATGCAGCCCATCAGGACGGTCAGCCACCCACTGGCCTGGCTGAACCAGAGCTTCCAGACAGTGGTGGGAGTGAGGGAGTGACCCTCGAGGTCTGGCAGAACGGGAGAGAAAGGACTCCAGGTACAGAAGGATGGGGGTGCAGGGCCCCATCCCAGGGGGAGAACATAGTCACTGCCCTTGGATACCCTTTAAAATAGGGAGGGGTACAGGCTGGGCACGAAGGGAAGTCCCCATACAATAAAATGCATTATGAAAAACATTAATAAAAGTGTAGGGGGGACTCTCTGTGACTTGAGATCAGCAAGAGTTGCATCTGAGGTTTTAGATTCAATGATAACAAAAAAAGGAAGAATAAGGGTGAAGCGCTGCCCAGTTTTCATCTGCACGACTTGCTTTCAGGGTCCAAGGGAAGGGCCACAAGATACTCAATCCCACTATCAAGCCTTCGGAGAGCTGAGTGGGTGCCTAACTCTGCAAGAGGACTTGCTCTGTCAGAGTACCTAGCTGCTCTAGTGAACTGGATGGAGCATGCCTGTCAGTTAAGTGTTAATGTTCTGTGGTCAGTAAGAGAACATTTATAAAAAAAATTCCTGGTAAAGCGCTGTGGTTTTGCAAACCAAGAACACTCCTTGTTAGCACTTACATAAAAGGCTGGTATGTTTTCAAAACTCACCAATTAGCTGGCAGATGTTATCTTCATTGTCACATGATGCCAACACCCGATGTTCCTTCAAGTCCCCCTGAAAATATATTGATTCTAATTAAGTTCTTTCCCCATTTCCTTTCAAAGTACACAGAACTCACTTTATGCATCTTAAAAGTGAATCCACGGAGTGCACTGATATTTCTCTAGCTTGTAGAATCATGATTCAAGTCATCTCGGCTAATGCATTGAACTGGTTGCATGTATAACGCTGTTTTTCTACTCTGATAACCAAGCCGTGACAATGACAATGAAAACACGAAGCTTTTTATCTCAGGGTTCAGGTAAAAACTATTTTGTTTTAAAAAAATTGCTTCCTTACCTCTGATTGACATTCAATTAATGTCTCCATATTTTCAACATTTAGTGTTTTTGACTAAAAAAGAAAATAGAATCAAATTAGGTAAACATCTTTTCATTCTTGCCGGTAGAAACTATGAATTAATAATTGCAAGAGGGTACTTACAGTATTGTGACTGCTTATTAATTTCATTAGAATTGAGGCTAACTTCCAGTGATGAATTCCACTGCCAAGTGACCTTGGCTCCGTCTACAAGAAATTACAGGCAAAAGAGTTAGATGGAGCATTGACTTAGCCAACTTTAGGGCCGCTTTGCCAAAATATACAAAGTTTAGAACTATTAATTAAGTAGAAAGGTTTCCTTTAAAGTCTGGTAGATGATACCAGATGGCTTGGGCTATTAAAAACGGCACCCCCAGTACACAAACTTCAAAATTATTTACACCTGCTGGCTTCATTGGGCCACGCCACACGAAGTCATAACGGGACAATAATTACAATCACAGTCACAACCAACAGCCAGCTGGAATGTTCACTCTGCCAAGCCCTGTGTAAATGCCTTGGCTTTTCTCATTTCACCCAAAAGAGAAAAAGGTAAAGAAAACTTATTCCCAAGATACTACTTATAGCAGACAAAAGCCACATGACTAATATTGACAGAATGGTTGTGCCCTAGAGAGCCTGGCTGGATTCAGAAGCAAAGCTCTGTTGCCTGGAGTCCTTAGGAACACGGTTGCTGCTCCCAGGGGCAGCTGGGGATGGGGGTTCGGCAGGTGCTGGTTTCTGGTACTTACCCCGGAGGGCTCCAGCCAGAGTGAGTTTAGCTCCTACGCGCTGTGGAGGAACAGCATCACAGCGAAGTGGAGAGGAGACTGCCCGCGCCCACATGTGCTCTGCGTTTTAAGTAGGGGGCGGGAAGGTGGAAATTCAGAATATTACCAAGGACCGGAAAGCACATGGGCTCAGTCAGCCCGCCTGGTGGGGAGCCGCTCACTTCCTCATTCCTTTTAGGGCAGCTCTGTTCCTTTTCGTAGCCTTCTACTTGAAAGAGAGACAGACAATGTGAAAACTTCCCAGAGGTGGAAAAGATGACACGGGGCCCAGAGGTGAAGACCGATGAATGTCACAGGTGGGATGTGTGAGCAAGGGTCTCATTCCCCACGTCAATACCACTCGCCGTCCAAAAGCTGGGCCTGTTTATTTTTAGGATCCTGTTTGTGGGTGGACACCCTTCTACCGGCCCCCAGACATTGATTGGTTATTGACTGATGGGTAAGATGTTCTCTTAGAGAACCAGGGAAACTTCTCCAGAATATCCCAGCACTTTTCTTTCTTTCTTTCTTTCTTTCTTTCTTTCTTTCTTTCTTTCTTTTTTCTTTCTTTCTTTCTTTCTTTCTTTAAATTGTTCACAATAATTTATTACATTCAATATTCCAACACCAATCCCAACACCATTTCACTTTCCCACCACCATTATTTTGAATCTTCCCACCACCACCACCCAAACATATCCCCAAAGCAGGTCCTAAATAATTTATTTTGTATTGCTTGTTATGAATAATGCACTAAAAATGATCCCAAAAAGTTTCCTTAGAGGAAAGTGTGTGATTGTTGTATCTCACCCTGGAGCCATTGAGCCCTTGTATAAGAGATTACTAACATGTTATTACAGATTGAACCTTTGTATGCTAACACACACACACACATATTTGATCAGGATGAGGTCATTTGCCTTCTCCTTTACACACCATCAAATGTGATGTGCTACTCTTGGTGCATCAGTGATGTAGAGTATGAGATGTTGTTCCAGGAATTCTAAAACTTTAATTAATGAGCTTATATGGCACCAGAGGCGGTTCCTGGCCATGACTTCCAGGCTCCCAGAAGAAAAGGGAGATGTGGGAAAGTCACCCATTCCTGACTCCATGAGAGCCTGGAGATTTCAGTTACAAAACCCACTACCTGAGTTTTTCAGCAGATCCATTCTCATGGATGGGGTTCATCCCGAGCCATGGAGATCAGTCGTGAGCATGATGGCAATTGGTATCCGGAGGTTTTTGGCTGCCAGGGCTCTGTTGGAATGGGTGGTGGGTTCACCTACCCCCTTCCAGGGTGCCCCAGATGAGACTCAGCCTGGGGCGGGGTCTTGATCCTGGAACTTTACTTTAGATGATGATAGCAGAGACGGAAGGCAGCTGTTTTCTCACCCTTGGTCAAATTGTTCGTATCGAATTTATTGTCTCATCAACTCTCCTGCTACCTTGGGAGGAAAACATACAAAAAAAATCCTTTGACCAGACTCATTCAGACTAGACAGGAGTTGGTGAGTCATCTGAGGTCGCTCCTGGGACTCTCTCTAGCTCAAGGTCCTCAATGCAAAGTGGACATGAAAGTTGTGATCTGGGTCAGGGAAAAAAAGCTCAAAGGGCTGAAACTTCATGCTCTGCATGTTGGAACCCAGGGTTGGATCCCCAGCACCACACGGTCCCCCAAACATGGCTGAGGGAGACATTGTGCCTGAGTGACCTCTGAGCCTGGGTGGGCGTGGCCTCCAAATAAAAAAAAAACTTGTGCCATGTGCCCCTAGAACAGAGACACTCAGCGGGAGGCGGAGCCATGGGGCAGGGGACACTCAGGGAGGGCCGGTGGGGGAAAACCCCTGGCCTCCCGAGCGAATGCTTTGCCTGTTGTCCTTCCTATGCCACAGCCATTTCCACTGAAAAGCGTTTTCAGGGCGGTGTGGTCTGACAGTCCATTCTTGCACGCTGTTGCTCAGATGTCAATGATCTTGGAAGGAAGCATCCAGCCCTGTACTTGGAGAGTTCCCCTCTCATCCTCCGCCCCGGATCTGTGTCTGCGGCCCCAGCAGCCTGGCACACACGTATTTGCTGTTCACTTACGGATCCTCTGGTAACACAAATGACCCTCACTGTCCACTCGGCTAACCCCGCGGGCTGTGGGGACATGAAGACCCACAGCTGAAAGAAAGCACCAGCTCCTTTGGATGTGTCATTCTCAGACATTTTGCTTTCTGAGCCACCTCCAGGGCTTCTCAGGGTTACAGTCGATTCAGGGCTCAGGGGTCACCCAGGATGCCGGGCGGGACATGCGGGGACAGGGATAGAAACTGCTTCTCTCACAGGAAAAGCAAAGCCACCTCCACGCCCACTATTTTTAGCACAGCGGTAGGGCATTTGCCTTGCACGCGGCCAACCAGGCTGTTGGGAGTTCGATTCCTCCGCCCCTCTCGGAGAGCCCGGCAAGCTATCGAGAGTATATCGCCCGCACGGCAAAGCCTGGCAACCTCCCCATGATGTATTCGATATGCCAAACACAGTAACAATTGTCACAATGGAGACGTTACTGGGCCCGCTTGAGCAAATCGATGAACAACAGGAGGACAGTGACAGGATAAATCTGACTGTAGTTGGGGTGTTTTTCTTACTTAGAGGATTATGTCTTTCAGTTTACTGTGAACCAATAATAAATATAATTCTATGAGCATGCTTATTTTGGTTAAAAACTCAGGAAAACTGGAGAAAGGATTTGATGTCCGATAACAAGATTGTGCTCACTGGACATTTGGAAAGGCAGAAGAGATTAAAAGTGTGAGAAATCATGCTCGGTGAAAACTCTTTAGTTTGCTTTTGGCCTCCCTCCTCCCTCCCTCCTTTCTTCTTTTCTTCTTTGGAGACTAAATTTTGTACATACATTAGCACTGGCTTTCACCACTGAGTGGGTTTCAAGCCATCAACCAATTCAAGATTCTCTTTCTATTCTGAATTTTTGCCTTAAATCTCTGCAGAATCCCTTACCAAATTGCCACCCGTAGACTGTTCTAGAAATAGTCTCATCCATAATGTCCAAAAGTAGAGAGAGAGTATGGGGAAAATTGTCTGCCTTGGAGGCAGGGGAGGGGTTGGAAAGGTGGGGTATACTGGGGACATTGGTGGTGGATAATGTGCGCTGGTGGAGGGATGGGTATTTGATCATTGCATGATTAAAACTCAAACATGAAAGCTTTGTAACTGTATGTCACAGTGATTCAATAATAAAACAAAAAAAAAACAAAAACAAACACTGTCCTCCCGTTCATCAATTTGCTCAAGCGGGCCCAATATTGTCTCCATTTTGAGACTTGTTACTGTGTTTGACATATTGAATATGTCACGAGTATCTTGCCAGGCTTTGCCACGCGAGCAAGATACTCTTGGTAGCTTGTTGGGCTCTCTGAGAGGGGCAGAGGAATCGAACCCGGCTCAGCCAGGCTGGCTGCGTGCAAGGCAAACGCCCTACCACTGTGCTATCGCTCCAGGATGTGAGGGCGATCTGGCTGTGACATCTGTCACCCCATTGATTGCCAGGGTTGGTTCGGCTGATCTGGCAGGCTAGGTGGGTGTCCCCTTCCTCCCTCACCGCTCCATGTGCATCCCTCCCGAAGCTGCACACTTGTTCGAAGAGGACAGCCTTCCCCGAATAGAGACGGACGGGTCTTCGGTCGAGGGTATATGAGTAGCTGAGCTCCCCTGCTAGAACCTCCAAACAAGCTCTCAATAATAGAAATTAAAAAAATAATAATTTTTTTTTAAAAAAGCCGTCTCGTGATAGGGGTAAGCCACTCCCTAATCTAGGCACCAGAAGTCTGCCTCCCACGGATTTTCACTTCCTGCCTCTCCCAAGTGAAGGACCCGGATGACTTCACTGGTCCAGCCTGCAGTGTCCTTTCTGGCCGGTCGTACTCCTGAGCACTTGCCAACAGCAGCAGGCAGAAGAGAGGTGCAGCGTCTGACACCAACTCTGTGCTTTGCTTGTGCTTGGTGCTTCAAAAAATTCATTCACAAACCACTGAAACACAATCTGAAGTCAGCCTTTTCATGGCTCAATCACACTTATCACTTAACTTCCCATTAGTCGTCGATTTGCTCGAGCGGGCGCCAGTAATGTCTCCATTTGTCCCTGTCGCGTGCTAGTGTAGCCCAATGGC
>JAOXYA010000022.1:6690285-6714365 GCA_028565675.1 Sorex palustris | reverse complement strand
CCCCCCCCCCTCCCGCCCTCCCTCCCTCCCTCCCTTCTTCCTTTCTTCCTTCCTTCTTTCCTTCCTTTCCTCCATCCTTCCTTCCACCTTACCTGCCTCACTCTCTTCCTCCTCCCTTCCCTCCTTCCTTCCCCCACCCTCCCTGCCTGTCTCTCTCCCTGCCTCCTAGTGGTGCCTGGGGACCGTATGCATGCCAGGGATCTAGATAGGACTAGTCACATAAGGCAAGAGTCTGACTTCTATACTATGTTTTAAGTGACACCAAGTCCTGTGACTCTTTCTAGCTCTGACTCATACTGGTCTGGAGCTTTGTTCTTGCTTTGTTTGATTCTTGAAACAGCCCTTTGTGGGGCGCTATAGAAGGGCGTGGATTGGTCTGACTATTAGCATGTGGGCAGAGGAAGGCCAATGCGATGTTCTGGGAAGGGGAGGGGCTGAGAGAGCCCCAGGGCTGTGGGTGAGACACCAGGGGACAGGGACCAGGAGTTCTGTGGGCTGGGAGACTGGAGGAGAGTCAGCAGTGTGGTGGGAAGGAGGGGGGAGCATGGCGAGACAAGGGGGTTCAGCAGAGGAGCCTTCCGCCCCTCCGGGACCTCTACCAAGCTCTGAGCACGGTGGGGCTGGGAATGCTGCTGCCAACGATGGGTTTTGTGTTTTCTGTCTTTTGTTCTGAAGTCTCTCCAGACCACACCCATCACTTTCATTTCTCTTACTGAGCAGTAACAAAATACAGCAGAAAGATCAAGGGTGACAATTTGGGATAGGTCTGGGTTGAACTCGAGACTGTCCTGGCCAGCTGGGTAGTCTGACCAGTCGTTCCCCCTTTATGACCAAGTTTCCTCATAGGCTTAACTGGAGCCGCCAAAGTGCCGTTCACTGAACCTCTAGGAGAGCTGAGAGATGCAGGATAATGTGTGACTCCTCCTTGGAGCACTGCGGATGCCCATTCTGTAGCTCACAAACAGACGCGTGGGAGCTCGTCAAGAAGTGCCCACTGGGGAAGTGACAGTTGTGTGAAGTAGATTTTCCACCAACGTTCGTTTCCTTCCTTCGTAGCTTCCCTCTGCTCACACTGTTGCCTTCTCTGCCACACACCCCCTGGAACACTGACCCATGTGGACGGTTTGCTTTTCACTCGATGTGTGGTATATTCTTTTCTCCTTGTTGGTAGATGATTTGCCCGTACCCGTTCATAACCCATACATAATCATCTGAAATCTTTTGAAATGTTTTTAATATTCAAATATTTTACAACATGATTATCAGTAGCAAAGGGTTTCTCTTATTGAAAACATTTGACGACTTGATTGTCAGTAGCAATTCAGGTCTTACCGGGCCCTGATGGCAGTTGGCTTCTGGTCACTTCCGGCCAGTGACTGTTTCCTGCCCACTTCTGTAATGTGCGTTTGGCCCTTCTTCTGAGGGTGTTTTCAGGGACCTTTCTGAGTCGGATGAGTGGTGATTTCGTGGCCAGTCAGGCCTGAGTGCTTCACATAGTTAGACAATGACTCTCCCATTGGGGAAAAGAATGGGTTTTCAGGGAGTTTTCTTTGGCTGGCATCTCCAGCAGCTGATGTAGGTTGAGTTTAAGCTGGCCCGGCAGACAATGGTAGTGCTTCAAGAAACTGTTTCTCAGTTACAAAGTGAATTTGAAGAATGTGTAAAAGGCCCACAAGCCCTTGGAAAGAACCGACTTCTAGTAGATTCTCTGAGGCTGGTAATGGCAGGGTTGACCTGGGTTCTTTTCTTGGCGGGGCTACTTTCCTTTTTTTTTTTTTTGTATTTTGGGCAATACCCAGCTGTGCTCAGTGACTACTTTTGGCTCTGTGCTCAAGGATCACTTGGTGGGGTGGGGGTGGGGAGATTTGAATTCAGTGGACCGTGTGGTAACAACCTGGTTGTTGCCTGCAAGGTAAGTGCCCTACGAACTATGCTATCTCTCTGGCCCTGGTGCCCCTGGTCTTCTTATCATCACTCTGAATAAATCTCTCCGTGGAATGCCTCCAAGTCCATTTCCTTAAAATATGTTGGGAAAGGCGGTATAATTGAAACCCAAGCACAAAAATTTGTAAGTCTACAACTGTACCTCATGATGTCTCACTAATAAAAATTCAAAAAAAAAAAAGAGGAGAGCTTTAACGATCCAGTTTTGCAAGCTCTCCTGCTTCTGTCTACCCTTGGTCTGCCTGGTTTCTGCACAGACAGACTTACTCAGGTCCATAACATACAGACCAAACCAAAACCAAAACCAAAAGAAAAAAAAACAAAAACACATTGACTTGGTCAAAACTTAATCCCCAGAGTAGATCCCTTAAAAACAGTACACAGAAAGACATGAAAGTTGAAACAAATCAGCTCAAACAAAACACTGTATGACTGAAACTCAGCCATGAACATCTTTGTAATCGTGTATCTCAGGGTGATGAAATTTAAAAAAATAATAATAATCAGCTCTCATTTGGCAATTGGGAGAAAACGTGAGTTGATTGCTTGGGTCCAGCCCGAGTGATAACCTACAGCCGTGAGCAGCACTGTCTGATGAACCGGACCATTAACTTTAACTCATTCAGCCAAGGGGCACTCAGGGACCTTGGAGTTATCCATTTTCCCGAGCTACTATCCCTGCCTGGGTTACTCAGGATGGCCGCCATGTACTCCCAGATCCCCGTCTCTTGGGATAGTGTTGACATCCCAGGAAGATGAAGGGTAAGAAGTAGGAGATGAAATGTCAGACCACCCGCAGCTGATCTTGCCCTTGAAGAGTGCTTTCTCGGAAGAGGAAACAGTAACCATGGGACCACTGAGCTGCAAGGGAGTCTGTTTAGCATCCCCGTCTCTGGAAGAGAGCAAGAGGGTGGGCAGGAGCCTGACTCTTGGGGATCTCACACAGCAGCTTCTGAATCAGCTCAGCAGCTGGATTGCACAGTCAGCTGGGAGGCAGCAAGGAAACCATGATAATGATTTCATTTAGAGCACCCCGGGGAAACCGGAGGGAGAAGGAAGACCCACTTAGGAGCCTTCCCCGGCCCCAGCAATTTGCTTTTAGATCTACCCCTCGTTGCTGGTTTAGAAGCAGAATGTCTGCTGCTCCTGTGATTGTTTTCCATGTGTGTTCAGCAAGAATTTTTTTTGGTTTTCCTCAGCCCTCCACGCCCAACACAAAAATAAGCAACCTGGAGTCTAGAACATTCTAGGTGATGGCTCTTAGAGAGTTTTTGAATGAAGGCCTGTGTTCGCCAGCATCAGGGCAGGCAGGCCTGCTTTGGGGTGCAGGTGACCTTCGTGAGGGGAGCCCAGGCCCAGGGCCACAGAAAGGAGGTACTGTATCCTTGGATGACTTTGACAAGGATCAGCCCTGAGGGAGCCCAAGAGCAGCCCTGGCAGCCCGGGGGCGTCCGTCACCTCCTTTGCCCATCACGGTCACCTGGCACAGATGTGCGGGTGGTGTCTTCTCCTTATGAGCACCCATGGTCATGTCTGATAGTCGGAAGCCTTTGTCACTGGGCTTCTTTAATGGAGGAGAACTGTGATACACAATTGTATTTGGTGACTGTCCAGTGCCCTACAGGCACGTTGGCACGAATGCTTGCAGAGTTGGCCTTTTCTGCTGGGTACAGTGATTCTTTGTTCTCAAAAAACTAGATCAAGAATGTGGGGGGCGACTGGGGACAGGCCGGGGGAGCTCACATGTGGCTGAGGCCACAGGCAAGGTAGCCAGCTGACCCCTCCCATCAGGAAACACTGAAGGCAGTGAGTGCTAGGATACTGCACTCCCCTAGACACACACACACACACACACACATGCACACGCACATGTACACACACAGACACGCACACACATATGCACACATGCACACACACACATGCACAAAGACACTATACAGGCACTCACCTCCACATTCATGTACATACACATTCATGACCACTCACACACTCACACTCAAACCCACACACCCAACCATGTTCACACACACACACACTCACATCACTCCCTGCATGCACACACAGACACATACTCTCACAACACATACATACTCACGTACACTCTCTCATACTCACACCCACCCCTCACAAACACACACACATCCACACTCACACACACACTCAAGGCCACACACACACTCATACCCACTCCCGATGCATACACACACACACACACGCACAGCACCCTACACCCATACTCACACTTTCACACATACACTCACCTCCACCTCCACACACTCACTCCCCCCTACTTACTCACCCCACCCCACACCGCCACACTCACACTCTCACACTCACCCCCACCTCTACATATTCCCCCACGACACACACTCACACCTCTTTCAGGGCTTCTCCCTCTCTTTGTCTGGAGTGGACAGGCCCCTCTGTGAGAGCAGAGCAGTGTCCGAGAGCAGCTGTGGGTGGGCTCTGAGGAGAGCTGGGGAGAAGGCCCGGGATCCTTGCCGCCTGTGTTCCTCTCCTGCGCTACAGGACACAGGGTCAGCTGGCAAAGCCCTTTCAGTTCCGTGAGAAATCTGAGGATACCAGAGATTTCAGCTGGGACCCATTTGTATGATGTTTCCCTGAACGGCCAGACCAGTGTGGCAGCCGCTTCTCTGGGGCCTGTGTAGGAGCGGCATGAGAAGGGATGGGTTGGTGTCTGCCGGTGAATGCCCCCAACTTGTGCTTGGCTGGCCTGGGGCCTCCCCCAGCAAGACCTGGCAACAAGGCTGGTGGTTGACAGTGAGGATTTAAGAATGTCTTGCTGCGTGGACCCTGCAAGTTCGGGAACCCCAAGAGCACCCCAGCAGTGCTGGGGAAGGGCCGTGTGCAAGGTCAAGGATTGAACTGGGGTCACCCCCAATCTCAGCCCTATGTCTCAGGCCCAGGGTCTGCCCAGTTCTGTCCGCAGTTCCCCTGTGTCCCTCTCTTTTTCTGGAGGAACAGGGGCATAATTAGTTGTCAGATGTACTTCCTGCATCGTTTGAACATTCTTTTAAGCTGTGGCACTTGGGTGTCTGTGCATCCGTGGCACCCATCCGGGTGACTCTGCGTTTTCCAGTATTCCTGTGGCAACCGAAAAAAATCCAGTATTCCTGTGTTTTCCAGTATTCCAGTATCATGCTGCCAGGGATCATTTTCCACCTTCCGGTGGGGCGGAGCCTTGAGCTGTGCCTTCGCCCAGCCGCCTTCTGCCTCCATCCAATCCCGGGCCTTGCGGGTATCAGCCTCAGCTGCGTTTCAAAGCCTGGGGAGGGTTGGGTGGTTTCCAGTGGCAAGCACTGCTTGAATTCAAACAGAGCCAGAGCGGAGGCGCATGATGGGGCAGGTTTTGTTTTATTAGAGAGCCGTGTTGGATCTGGGGCCAGGGTTGCCTGGGACTCACCAGGACGGTCCTCCCCTCCCCCTACTCCCAGCCACTGCCCCTCTGTCTCCGGGGCCTGGGGACTGGGGAGCTGTGCAAAGCTTTTTTGACACTTGAGCATGTTGATAGAAGGTCTCAGTAGCCTCCAGTCTCTGCCTGCAAGTGCAAGAGACCGGATGGAAAGGGTTTCTACCTGAATCCTTGCATGTTTACGGGGAGAGGGCTGTGTCCTTATGGACAAGTCTAGGCTCTAAGCCGGGGACATCATCTGGGGCTACAGAGGAGCTGATGTTCATTTGGATTTGGGGACCCATATTGGCACCCCCTCTTGGGTGCTTTCTAGAGCTCCTTGGGAGATGTGTGCATCTCTCCTCATGTAGGTAAACAACCATCATTGGAGTGGCGTTTGTCTCCTTGGCGTTAGGGCATTAAGCATGTGTGTTGTTGAAAACTTTATTGAGAGGTTGGACCGTGATGGGGGCGGAGCATGGGGAAAAAAGAAAAAAAACTTTATTGATTCTTGATTGGTTTCATCATACTAAATGTGGACTCTCCTAGAGTTGGAAATGACCGGGTCCCAAGGGAGAGGGAGGGGAAAGATGGCAGGGCAGGACAGAGGGTCCGTGGATGTACAGCTCTTCCATCCAGGTCACAGGAATGAATGTGATCACTTCCAGGCTCATGAGTCAGCGGCCTGGTCACAGTTACAAGTGTCCAGCCATACGAGGTGCTTGGCTTTCACGTTCCAGGTGGTCTGTCTGCCGGGTTCCAACCCTCTTGAGGGGTTTGGAAGTGAGTGGTAGAGAAAGTGTCCTTCGCATGTTCACTCATTCATTCACTCACTCATTCCCTCATTCTCTCCCTGAAACAATCACCCGTTTGCCAGGAGGTGGGGGTCTCCCTAAACTTCGGTGTGATCCTGGGATACAGGGCACTGTGGGGCAGGAACCTCGGTCCTCTGCAAAGAAAACCCTGAGCAGGGTCCTGCAGGTGAGGAAGAGTAAAGGAGGACAGGAAAGGGGCCTAAATTGGGACTTTGACCCTCCCCCCAGACACGAGTCGTGTTCTGTCTTTCTGGTCTCCCCAGTCTGGGAGCCTCCCGAGAAGTGCCAGGCCCCTAGCCACGGCTCCGTGCAGCCTGCCTGCCTGAACCTTGCCTCTGACCCAGGGAGGGAATGCTCTGTGGGCTTGCTGCCTGCCCAGAATCTAACAGAGCTTTTGTCTCCGGAACAGACATCCTTTCTCAAAGGCTGGAAAACTCGCTGCTTCATTCCTTCTGGCTCATTCCTGGAATTTCTCAGAGCAGTTGCTGGAGTCGTCTCCTCTGCTCTTCATTTCCTTCCAGAGGCGGTGGCGGCAGTGTCTGGAGGCCGGGGATGGGGGTCAGCAATGTTGAACTGTCCACCCTTACCCTGTCCTGAAGCTTGGTTCAGTAGTGGGTCATGGGCTGACCTATTCATGTGTCATTGCCAAACACTCTTCTGTGAGAGTCTAAATGTTTTTTTTTTTAAGTCAAAGGTTCCCAGATTGAGGATCTTTTTCAAATTTTTGATTTCTTTTTTTAAACTTGGGGCCACATGTGGTGATGCCCAGAGGTACCTTCTAGCTCTGCACTTGGGAATTACTCCTGGCAGTGCTCAAAGGACCATATGGGATGTTGGGGATCAACGACAGACATGCAAGGCAAACGCCCTACCCACTATGCTATCTTTCCAGCCTCTCCCAGATTGTTTTAAATGATGTTTTCTCCAGAGACTGCCTTACATCATTAAATAATCAGTTTCAGATCCAAATCTGCCCTTAATGTTGTCTATTTAACATATTTATATACCACATAAATGTATACATTATGTGTATATATACAAGATGTATATATACACATATTGCAATATCAGTTACATTTTTAGTTGAAGGATTTTGTTGTGACAGAACGTTCTCTTTCCTTCTGGTTATGTTGGAATCTTCCAGAATGCTTTTATGGAATGTCATAACTAAAAACTACAATGTAACCATGCTTTTCACCACTTCTCTTCTTCCGAGGAAAAATATGGAACCATTAAAATTAGCTCTATGCAGACTAACCAGCAGTTTACCTTCCCTTTTAGACCACTGAAACTGTTTTCTTTGTGGAGATGAAAGTTTGTTTTCTTGCTTTGGATCTCGTGAGTATTCTTTTCAGTAGTGAGAATTTCATGTGACTCTCCTCTGAGATGTTTTAAAACCCTTCAGACAGTACATAGAAAACACTGCACATTTACTTAAGATGGGTACAAAGTGGCTGATTAGTTTTTCTTGCTCCTCCCTGTCATGGTCATCACACAGGAGGAGGCTGGGGCTCTTGGCATCTGTCTCCCTCTGGAGTCCATGGGCTGCCCACTGCTACCCAAATGACATGATGGCATGTGGGTTGAGGATGTTTGCTTCGCTGTCCTGCTATCCAAACACACCCAGACAATTATTAGGGTCAGACAGATGGTCCCTTCGCTCTTGTGTTAGCAGTATCAGAGAACATCGGGCAGAAATACTCTTTCCCCTCTGCCGTGGCTCTAAGTTGATAGCTTCACTGTTTGCTTAGCTGACCACCCACTGAAGCCAAGACACGTGAAACTACTGTCCACTAAAATGGGCCTGAAAGTCACGTGGGACCCGCCCAAAGAGGCTACCAGTAGACCCGTGGACCATTACAACATAGCCTATGGGAAGTCCCTGAAAAGCCTCCAATACATCAAGGTGAATGCGGAGACCCTCTCCTTCCTCATTGAGGATGTGGGTAAGTGACATCCTGGACTTGTCCCCATTCAGAACTCTTCTCTTCTACTCTCACCTGCCCCTCCATCCCGTAGGATGATTGGTAGTGGCCTAAGTCATGCATGGGCCCTAGGGACCTAGTGGCCCTTAGGGCATAGGTGACCACACTGTCCCCTTGTCCCCTGGTTGCATGTGAACTCCACAACCCCCAACTCTCTCCAAAGTCCAGTTTTAACTAAAACTGTCTTAACTGAAACAGTTTTAACAGAAATGTCTTTTCAGAAAAAAAAAGCATTGTTTCCTTTTTAATCTCATATGAACAACTTAGTGGCTTCATCTGGAAGTTGCTCATTCATGCGAATGAGACCAGGCAAAGGTGAAGCCATGATCTGGCCCTGTCAGCATCCAGGGAGCCATTTCACTGCCCCCTTCAGTAGGTCTAACCCACTCGTGACTTCCCAACCCCCTGGCCCATCTGCCACACTGCACCTTATCTTCCTCCTGCACTCTGTTACTAGGGTTTATGGGGATCAGTGAAGAAAGCAGATAGACAAGAGACTGTGAGGGCCCAGATTCCCTTCTCCTGGTTCCAGCAATTTCTCCACCCCCATTTCTCTACCACATTTCCCCATCCTGTGACTCCAGAGTTCAACTGTGGAGCAAATTGCAGATTCTATCGACAGAAGGATTTTTCAGGGTCAGGTTTTCTTCTTCCAACCTTGGAGATGGAATGGCTTAGAAACAAGCAAACAAACAAACTAAAAACTCCGTGCAAAAGGAGAGCCACAGAATTCACCCAACCCCGAACAGTGTTTCCAAGGAGTTTGCTGGTGGGTTTCCCCACAGGAACCGGAGACACGTGATCATGTTGCGGTTGTGCATGCACTGCAGCCAGACTCAAGTACGTGCTCAGCCAAGCATGATTTGCATCGGCAAGAACTGAACACGCTTCCCAGTTAGTTGGCTGGTGGTGCCAAGCCCCTTATGCCACCATGCTCTGCCATCCTCAGACAGGCATTCTCCCAGGCTGGCATACCATGGGCATCTGGGGTTACAGCTCAGATCCAAAGTTTTGTTAAAGCAAACCTTCTCCCTTTGAGGAGTTCAATGGGTGTTATTACAGCCTCCTAAACCTTCCTCCACTGACATGTCCACACCCCTCCCGCCCCACCTCCTCAAGGCACTATCTCCTTCACTTACCTTTCACCGGGGAATAAGCTCGTCCCAAGACGCCCTGCCAGTATAGGGGTGGCGTTGCAGAGCCACAGGTTCAAGATATGCCCTGGTCCACATCCAGCTACCCAGGAGCTCCACCCAGGAGACAGAACCTCTGATCTTGACCCCTTGGGCCAAGTCAAAAAGGGAAGCACCTTTATTTCAAGGTGTTTCCAACATTCCAAGTAAGACTTTTGTAGATTGTTCTAGATTTCCCTGAAGCATTCCTCCAAAGATAATATGTGAGACTCTCCATAGAGAGCAGAGGAGATTTTGATGGAGCACAGTGAGGAGGAGTCCCAGGTGCTAAGCTGGATGAGCTGGGCTGACATTTCCTTGGTCTTTTTCCTTGGGAAATGTTTCACTCAGAGCTTTCGTGGGGGAACTGGATAGAATACCTGTTTATTTAGTGGACAGTCGTTCCTATTCTATGGATTTTTACATTTCAAAGCTTGAAAGCAGTCTGGCAGCTACTTCCAGGCCCAGGTTCCTCACACCCACCATGTACTTTGCACTAAACAAACATTCTGTTCTTCGGATCCACATTCTTTCAGTGGCACAAGAGTCTGTTAGTGATTTTGATTAAGAGAGAGAGACAGCTATGGTTAGACTGGTTGTTGAAGTCAGATGTTTCTATTTGGTTTTAAGTGGTATCAGGGAGACAGGGAGTGAGTCAGTCTGTCATTCCTGAAGATTTGACATGGTGGCGTGATATAAACCGTATGTTTCAGAGCCGGGGGTAGTGTACTTTGTGCTGGTTACTGCAGAAAACCACAGTGGAGTGAGCCGTCCTGTGTACAGAGCTGAAAGCCTGCCTGGTAAGTGTCATCGAGAATTGGAGGCCATGCCTTTGTCACTTAGAGAGGGGAGATACTTACCTCCTCATCGTTAGCCAATCCAAACTTCAGATTACGAAAGAATTTCTAAAGAAGAATTTGGAGATCTGTAGAGCCATGTTTCTTAAAGAAGAGAGTTTGCTTAGAGGAGTTGCAATGTAGGGTGTTTATTAGCATTTGTCAAAACCTTTTTGATCACTTGCTAGAGTTACCCTTGGGGGGAAAAGATGGAACATCTGCATTGCACTCAATCTTAGGTCCCGAGTCGCTCCCCTGGTCAAGAGCAAATTGCCCAGAGACCGTGGAAAAGTCTGTTTTAATCTGCGTTAGGGGTGCTCTGAGATGTGGCGAAGCAAACCCTCCTTTCTAATCATCAAGTTGCATTTTCCTAATTTAGGAGGTGATTGGATCAAGACTGATGGTTTTCCCATTAAGGGTCCAGAACTGTTTAATGAAATCGTCACAGGTACTACTTGCTCATTCGGTGTGTGTCTCTGCTGAAGCAGAAGGGTGTGCCTCTGCCACACACGTGCTCACAGCCCTGCATTTAGCTCCCATCGCTACACTAACACACCGGCCATTGGGTTTGGGTCAATGTGCCTGGATCAGACCGCAGCCATTGTTGCTCATTTCTCTGCGTTCTCTCATCTTCTGGCGTGGGGATGTGTCCGTGTCTGCATCCGGCAGTGCTCTTGTGCTGGTGGTCTCAGGCAAATATGGTGGTGGAGATGGCAGTCCTGGCCCAGGGAGGGTCTTTACACCTCTCATACCTCTGTTTGGCTTCCTTCCATGGGATCCACCAAGCAGAGTTGTTTTTTAAATGAGCTGATTGGTTGTCTTACAGTGACGGGGTACGCTGTGAGATGCTGAGAGCCCACTCCCATCTTCGCCCCATATTTGTAGATGTTCTATCATTTGGATGTTGGTGTTTGTCTGGCCATACTGTTTTAAATAGTGAGAGAAATTTCGGCTTTTCTTGGGTGCTTCTTAAATACATTTACTTAAATGGTGAAAAAAATATTGTAGAATGAGTGTGGCTATTTCAGTGTGGAGGGTATACCTGGATGTCATTATGGCAAGGAGTTGTGTTTGATTTTCATGAAACATGTTTTTAACCTGACAACCCGGCATGATAATTGGAATAAAGGTGAGTATGTTGAAATCCATGACTGTGCTCTGCTCCTCAACATTTGCTATGGAGAGGTGGTTTTCAAGGACCTCTTTATATGAAAGGAGGTAGAAGAATCAAATAACCAAAAAGGAACTTGGGTTTTCTTTTGCGGGGGCGGGGGAATGGTATATTTGCACTTAAAATATGTAGGACCAGACTGAGGGGACCATCAGGTATCATTATGGATATGTTTTATAGGTTATTGGAAAAAGGGGATGGGAGAAGGAAGAGAGAAATAAGAATTATACAGGGATGTAGAGATGAAATAGAGAAAAAACATGCGTGGGCAAAAAGTAGGAGATACTAAAGCAGAAGCCATACATGAGACCTGGGAAGGCAGTGCACATAGAGAAGGTGCACCGCAGAGGGTGTGCCAGGTGGGATTGCAGGGGTTGTGGGTACTCACCTCTGAACACACACACACACACACACACAGACACACACACAGAGAGACAAACACAGATATGTGCGGCCTCTTCCCCCTGTCTCGTATTGGATTCTTTGTTTTATATTGTAAATGGACATGTTACTTTGGTAATCTTCCTGATAGTGTTTTTTGAATGACAGTCATTTTAGAATGAGTGATTTTCTTGCTTTTTCTGAAATGATTCATTTGTAGACCTTTCCCAGAAACAAGTGTGTGTGCACATTCAATTTTCTCGCCTGCCTGAGAAGCACAGATTGCTACAAACCCTAGGAACTGGGAAACAGACCATCAGACTCCAACTCAGTATTGATTTTATTTACCATGAGATTTTTTTTAACTTAGTGGCTTTGGCTGCCAATGTGTAATGTGTGTAATATGTGATACTTAACATGTCATACAGTATGATGCAGAAAATACTGGAAGGAATTTCTAGCCGAAGCCATTTGTAGCATATAATATAAAACAAAACCTAAAAATCAGGGAGCTGAACCAATAGTACAGCAGGTAGGGATTTCAATGAAAGCCTTTGGCCAACAAGGAACCAAGAATGTGATGTTGTGGGCTCGGAAGTGTTCTCAGCAAGCATGAGCGGTTGTTGCGTATTTGTTTTATTCTTGTTCAAACATAACATGTGCAAAGCAAACCTCGTGGCCTGGAGGTGAGCTCCTCCAAGGTGGGGTGCATTGGGTTCCTTGTCTGTCAGTCCTGAGCAAATGTGTGAGACATGGCGGGGTTGCTGGAGGCTGCATGTGTCCAGGGAAGAACATGAGCGTTGCTGGGGCAGGTTGTGTGTCTCGGGTCTGTCAAGTGCAGCTTCCCACTCAGGGACAGTCCTGGGAAGACTCTCCTGAC
Source organism: Sorex palustris (assembly GCA_028565675.1). Taxonomy (NCBI): domain Eukaryota; kingdom Metazoa; phylum Chordata; class Mammalia; order Eulipotyphla; family Soricidae; genus Sorex; species Sorex palustris. The sequence goes on along the minus strand of JAOXYA010000022.1, from coordinate 6,701,769 downwards.
CTGCGGGGTGCCTCTGTGCGTATCCCAGACTCCAGTTGCCCTCATTGTTTCTCGGAGTACCTGGGTGGGGTGGCCATGTGAACTGGAGATGCTCGGGTCTGAGGTCTGAGTCACTCATGATGCGGTGCTAATGTCTTATCTGTCTGCCTGGGGACGCTAGCCCCTTTTCAGAGCCCTGCCTGGAACAGGCCACCTCCAGTTAGAAAGGGCGGGGCTCAGATTTTTGTGGGGAGACCTGTCTCGGCACCTCCTCTCCCGCTGGACTGGAGAATGCAACTGAGATGGAGTGTCCCTGACCTTGCTCACGTGCTCAGGGACTGAGCTTGTGTCTTTGCTGGGATGAGGCATAGGAGCACTATAAAATGATCACAGACCATCGATCATTTCTGTGAAACCCACCAACAGGCAAAGGAAATCAGAAGGGTTACGAGAGGCCCCGGGGAACGTGAGGCTTCGAGACAGTCCCACTGTGTGCTGAGAGGCACACTGGGGGCTGCTAGCATGTGGGGTGGCTCTGTGGGTGCTGCCTCCCTCTGATGACAAGTCACGCTGGTTTCTGTGTGACTGGGGGCAGGGAGCAGGCTGCAGAGTCCAGAGCTGGCCGGGGTGGGTGGCAGGCCCGGGGCCTGTGGGCTGAGGTGGGTCTCCTTGAATGTTAGCTGTCAGCGAGTATTGGGGCTCTTCAGACCCCCAACCCATGGCGTTGTCAGGAACTGGCATTGATCTGCTGTCATCACGCATCTTTCTTTTTCTTTTCTTTCTGTTTTTGCTCCCCGGGGAGTTCCCTTCCCCCAATCCAAGCAACATGGATGTGCCAACCCCAGGTTCTGGCGTGGCTTTCAAAAGTGTGTCTGAAGGGTGATGAGATGTGGAGGGGTCACACTCCCACTCCATAGAGGGTCTGACCCCAGGCTGGCGGCCAGGACCAGGCCTTTCCTCAGAGCACCAGAAACATCTAGAATGTGAAGGCCTGAGTGGACCAATGACACTGAAGAACACTTAGCTGATCTACCTCACAAAGAGGGGGAAGCCCTCAACTCGGCACTCAGATCTTGCCTCTCCCACCCCATGTGTGGTGAGTGCCTGGTAAGGGGGTGTCTCCCCCAGACTAGGGGCTATGTGGATGCCACAGGGAGACTGTTGGTGACAACTACTCAGCCACCCTGGAGAGGAGAGTGCCAGGACTCAAGATCCAACAGACCAATGCCCCCCAGCCCTCTGAGTCCTCCATTCTTGGCTGCCCATGGGATGTATTATGAATGTTGTTGGCTCCGTCTGAGGGTGCTGGTCAGTCAGAGGGATGGAGACACTTTACAGACACTATCCAAAGTCAAAAAGTAAGATTCCCATTCTTGGGGTATGCCGGGAGCCTGTCCAAAGATCCCTGCCTGGATCTCAAGCAGGGAACAGAATTGCAGGGATGAAGATGAGGCCAAGGAAACGGGTCCCCGGCAGCGGCAGCCAGGAGCAGGAGGGGCGCCCACAGAGCCAATGTGGTTCCCAGTCCTGAGCACGGGCATGAAGAGCAGCATGTGGAAAGGTCTCAGAGGAGGTTTCTGGAGCATGAGCCCCAGGCAGTGAGCCCACCTCCCCAGACCTTGGAAAGATACTGGTCTATTGCCCTGGCATGGTAGTCCTGCTTGTTCTGCTGGGGCCACCCACTGCCCCAGGGGGCATGAGAAGGGAGTGTACTGTCATAATGACCTAAGCAAGCCTTAGGGTGATGGTACAGGCTAAGATTAGAGTGGGGTTGAATGTTCTATGTGGAGGACGTTATTCCTCCTGAGATGCTCTTCATCGGTCACTGAGGACACTCAGGTTCACTTAACAGTGGATGAAAGAGTGGTCAGACCCTGACTTCAGAGCCTGTAAGTGCCCAGCTTCTGAGATGCCATCTTTCATGAGTGTTGAATTTATGAGCAAATCGTCCGCAGACCAATGAACAACTTGTAGATGAATTGAACTGCATGGGCAAAGCATGCTATTGATTTGAAGACAATTTTTCTTTCAAAATATGTTTAAAAAACATATTTTGACTCCAAACCATCTTAAACTGTTTACCAACTTGTGTAACTGGTGGCACACAGCAGAGGAAGGGCTAGAACCCCGAGTTTGTGGAGGTGTGTGGTGGTTTCTGGCAGGTCATCGTTTAGCCCAGAGTCGTGGAGCAAGGTGAGGTGAGTCTCTCTGACTGGTTCCCCACCTGTTCTGTGCTCGGGGATTTCTTTTTTTCCTTTTTGATTTTTGAGTCACACCCTCTAATAACACCAAACATTAGCCAAGTGGCACAAATGCTGGCCGATTTCGACCGTGAGTGTGGGAAGGTCAGACTGCAGCTGAATCTCATGAAGACAGTGATTAAGGGAAACAAACTTGTTCCTGACGTTCCATTCGCTCTTAAAGGAACGAATATCTCTGAATGCAGCAGTTATGTGTACCTAGGTCGAGAGGTCAACATGACAAACGACCTGGCACCTGATTTGTGCAGGAGGAAGAGAGCGGCGTGGAATGCCTTCAAGAGTGTCGAAGAAATAGCTAAGAGGACGAAGAACCTCCGGCTCCGGGCACATCTCTTTGATTCCACTGTTCTCCCTGTATTAACATATGCCTCAGAGACCTGGGCCCGACGAAAACCAGATGAGAACGCTATTCGGGTCTCCCAAAGAGGAATCAAAAGAGCTACGCTTGGAGTATCACGCTTCACTCAAGTGAGAGAAGGAATCCGGAGTTCTGACCTCTGTCGACAATCAAGGATCAGGGACGCTGTCTCATTTGCCAGCGCGTCGAAATTCAGATGGGCCGGACACGTAATGTGATTTGGAGACGACTGCTGGACGAGAGACATTACCGACTGGATTCCATGGGACATCAAAAGATCGTGTGGCCACACACCTACGAGATGGTCAGACTTCTTTGTCAAGACCCTGAACAAATGATTTGAGGCTCTTCATGTTCTTGGAGTGAGTAGACACCATTGGGCTACACTGGCACACGAGAGGGATGAATGGAGACGTTACTGGCGCCCACTGAAGCAAATTGATGAGTAACGGGATGTCAAGTGATCAAGTGATCAAATGGGTGACACCCAGCGGTGCTCAGGGCTTTCTCCTGGCTCTGTGCTCAAAGATTACTCCCAGAGGGCTCAGGGAACTCTATGGGATCTTGAGGATAGAACCCAGATTGGCTGCAAGAGAGCTGCCCTGGCCACAGTACTCTCCTGCCACTCCCCCACTCTCAACCTTTCTGGGCTGCATCCACCTCGGTGTGCTATGCGGGTCCCTGGAGGGAACGGTCTGTTCTTGAGACACACTCAGCCATGATGGGTGTGAACCTGGTTACGCCCGGCCACTTCCTGCTTTCAAGATAAAAGACTTAAAGAGATTTATTAGAGAATTTCAGAAGGCTTCTGTGAAGCTACCCCATGAGGCTTAGAAAATGCTTTAGTAATTTATTTCAACCATATGGAGAGTTTTTCTGAACATGCCCGTCAGCTTAAAGAGGATTATCACATGCTCTATGGAAGGCCTATAAAAGATAGCTGAAGAAGACTTTCAAAATACTTAGAGTGGGAGGAAAGGGGCCTTTCAAACCCAAAGACTGGATCCTTGAGACTGTTGCTAGGAGGGTTGTGTCCAGGGGAGAACATGAGCGTTGCTAGAACATGTTCCCCAGTTGTTCTCTGGTTCTCGGCATTGGGCACCCTTAGCCAAGACATCTCTCTCTCTCTCTCTCTCTCTCTCTCTCTCTCTCTCTCTCTCTCTCTCCCTGTCTCTTTCTCTGTCTCTTTCTCTCTCTGTCTCTGTCTCTGTCTCTGTCTGTCTGTCTGTCTCTCTCTCTCTCTCTCTCTCTCACACACACACACACACACACACAGAGAGAGAGGACAGGTGTCCTGCTCACTCCCTGGTTGCCCCATCCAGGCTGGAGTCACCCAGGCTCCCTTACATTGGTTAGCAGGAGAGGTTTGGGGGTCATGGGGAACTGGCACAGGAATGCACAGGAAGGAAAGAGACTGGGCTCAGAACCACTGGGTTCAGTCCCTGCTTGGCGCTCAGCCGCCGTGGCCCTTGAGTCACTTCTGTGACCTCTCAGAGCCTCCGTCCTCCTGGGGAAGACAGCATCCTCCGGCTCACCGGGAAGGTTGTCAGAAGAAGGAAAATAACCGCCATGGCCTGGCTGAGGCAGCGGTGTGGGCGCTTCCGAGGACTCAGCTCTGGGGGTCTACAGCTGCCTTGGTCTCCTTCTTGGTCCCAGTAGAGGAGCCCTGGTGTGGAGGTTGGCAGTGGGAGTTGGCTGAGAGCCTGCCTTGGGGCTGCCCTTGCTCTGAGGCTGAACAAGGCTCAGGACCTGACCCTGCCTGCACCCACAAGCAGCGGGCCCTTCTCCTCCCCAGACTCACTTGGCTTCCCCACCACTTTGGGAGATCCCAATAGCCATTTTCTCCAATTTTCCAGTATTTCATTGCTGAGCATCAGGGCTGATTGTCCTGGGGACCCCAACACTGCTGGGGCCATTGGGACAGAGTACTAACCAATAGCCCTTTCCACAGGGCCTCAGGGCCGTGGCCTCGGGACCATAGGGATATGACTGAAGCAAGGAGGTAGTGGGGTCACAGAGGACTGGCCATGGGGACATTACCACACAGATATAGGGCACAGTCCTGGGGCTCTGGGGGCGTGGCCATAGAGCTGCAGGGCTCTGGCTGCAAGACCAAAGGCAGCTGGTATTAGGATTTCAGGGTCAGACTTCAGACACAAGGGATGGGAGCACACCTCTGGTGCCAACCCTGTTAGCTCATGTTTCCAGCAATTGGTTCAGGTTTTCTAGAAGCCACCTCAATATTCTTCTGCTGAAGCTTTGTTTTCTGCAGTGGAAGGGTGTGTGTTTGTCTCTGTGTGTGTCTTTGTGAGTCTGTGTGAGTCTGTGTGTCTATATGTGTGTCGTGTATGTGTTGGTGTGTTTGTGTGTCCCTGTGTGTCTGTGTACCTATCTGCATGTGTCTGTGGTATGTCTGTGTGTGTCTGTGTATGTCTGTGCATATGTATGTGTCTATTTGTGTGTCTGTGTGTCTTGTGTGTGTCTATGTGTATGTCTGTGTATGTGTCTGTGTCTATGTGTATCTGTGTGTATCTGTGTGTCTGTGTATGTATGTGTAGGTGTCTGTGTGTATGTCAGTGTATCTGTGTGTCTGTGTATGTATGTGTAGGTATCTGTGTGTATGTCAGTGTGTCTATGTATCTGTGTGTATGTCTGTGTATGTGTCTGTTTGTCTGTGTGTCTGTGTATGTCTGTGTAGGTATCTGTGTATGTGTTTCGGTGTGTTTGTGTGTATGTGTGTCTGTCTATGTGTGTCTGTGTGTGTGTTTAGATCCCAGGGCGGGGCACTAGAGTAGGAGCTGGGGAGGGCAGGGAATCTGGCCCCTCTGCTGCACTGTGGGAAGCAGCTTCTGGGGTGATGTTCTCATCTTTTCTGTCCCAGAATGCAGGTAGTGCTGATGTTCTCCATTGCTTAGTGGTTTCCCCGCTGCTCATGTCACAGATGTTCCCTTGGGGCCGGTCTTCAAAGTGAACTAGCCATGGTGTGATGTTAGCAGAGATCATTACCACCGTACAGACTCTCCTGCTCAAACAAAGCCTTGGCACCCATGAAATCTAGCCCCAAACTCACCTGCCCAGCCCCTGAGTATCTACAGACCATCTAGGTCTCCCGCACAGAGGATCTCAGTGATCAATACTCCTGGGAGTCCCCAGATGGATGATGTCAAGTTTTCTGCTTCCTAGGATGTATTTCCTCAAGGCTCTGTCCCCAAACAGCTGGCCAATGAACTTCACCACTCCATATGAATCCAAAGATGACATGAAGTCGCTTTCTGAAAGATGAAAGTTGTCTGTGGATTTTGTTCTCTTTAGTGCCCTCCCCAAGTCTGTTCACTTAAAAAAAATCAAAAGTTCACTGTCGTGAAATCAGTCTAAATATTGTCTAGATCTTGCTTTTTAGCATCAGTTTTCACAAGCATTAGAAAATGTTTCCCGGGCCCCAACAATTTCTTCTCTGAGGTAACGTGGAAGGGACTGATGAAGGAAATTTACGTCCACCTGACAGTCATCCACAGCTAATTCAAACACTTCACGGGATCTGACAGCTTGGATTTTTCTAGAAATACTGGCTCTCACTCTGTTATGACTATGATGCAAGAATTCCCAATGGGAACTCTTAAGAATAACAACTCACAGGATTATTAAAGAGGATTGTTGGCTTAGTCAGTGCTGTGTCATTAATGAACTGGATTATAGTACCAAATCCTTGGGGCTGTTTCTCTCAGCTATATAAGTAGGCATATATATTATATCTGGACCTGTGATGGTCTATCTTATTTAGGATTGTTAGAACTTGACATTGAAAGCTCACCTCTCAACTTGAAAAAAGCTAAGAGAAGTTTAGTATCACCCCAGTGTACAATTTTAGTAGACCATTGACTATACTTTGGATTAAAATAAAAAGGTTTTGTATTAGGGGAATTCTTGTTGAACCATAACATGGTATTTTTTTTCAGGAAGTGCCCAGAGTTCCCAATGGGAACTCTTAAGAATAACAATGCACAGCATTATTAAAGAAGATCACTGGTTTAGGTAATTCCGGCAAATACACATATTACTGTTTTCTCTGCTGAGACTCAGAACACTGGAATCAGGTATTGTGGACATCTATCCCCAGCAGATTTTTAGTTATTGTGTTAATGAAACTGACACTAACTCATGATGGTGTTTGTTTTCATGCTAGTCACAAAATGCTAATTTGTTGTTTTTCCCAGTTAAATAAAACTATAAATTATGATGATATTGACATAGGAAGGATGCCTATGTCTTATCTGCTTAGAAAGAGGCTCAATGGCTTAACTGAATCTCTAAGCTATTGCTAGGAATATGATCCACTGCCAAAAGTGGGCAATATCATCCTCATGGGGTCATGGTTCTTGTTCTAAATGTATCGACCCTAAATAGCAATATTTCCACATTTCTAACTTCCCACTGCAATGCGTTGCTTTGAGAACTCTAACAAGGAGAACATTTGATGGGACTGACCGGTTTAGAAAGAGGAATTCCAAAGTTGACTAAATTAGCTAGAAGGGCTTGTCTGGAAGAATGAACTTAGACAGGAAAGCAAAATGGATCCAAAGATAAATCAGCTAAAGTCTATTTCCTTGTCCATGTTCTTTGAAGAGATTTCCTTGGCTGGGTGGAGAGTGAGTGTTGGTATGCAACTATAAATAGGGAGAATGTACACTGGCTTTATTTTTATTCTGACCTTTAACTATATAGTTTTGATCTGAGGGGGCTAAAGGAAGCTGATGTTTAAAAATAAGCATGTAAAGCAACTGAGAGTACTGACGGGCATTCTCACCCATGTCTGCTTCCATTCGACCTTCTTGAGACGTCTGGGTTTGAACCTGGGGAGGACCTCATGCCCCGAGGGCTGAGAGCCCGGGGGCACAGCTGTCCTTACTGGATCAGTTCCCCGACATGGAGGTTTGGGGACCAGCGACTGATGTTGCAGCTCGGTGCGCTCGACCTCTCCCCAGAGTGGCTGGTAAAAGCTAAGGCTGCTCTGTTTAATAGTCTCTGTTGGTGTCCCCTTTAAGAAAAGGAAGTGCCCAACAAGCCCTTGCGTGTCCGAGTCCGATCCTCAGATGACCGGCTGTCTGTCGCGTGGAAGGCGCCACGCCTCTCTGGAGCCAAGAGTCCACGCAGATCACGTGGCTTTCTGCTGGGCTACGGGGAAAGTGGCCGGAAGATGAAGTATGTTCCGTTGTCGAGGGATGAGCGAACCCATGAAATCCGGAAGCTCGGTGAGTGCCAAGCTCGGCAGGCGTCCTGGGGGACTCTGTGGTGGCTTCCGTGTCCAGGAGCTCACTCCCAGCTGCCAGGGCTGCTCCTAGCCCCTCCTTGTGTCTCTCTCTTGCACTGTCCAGCTCTGACGGCCACCAACCACTACTCCCTCTAACCCGCAGGAACTACAGGGCAGGGCCACCTCCACGGGTCCGGGCTACTCCCTGCCTACCCCCCGAGTGCGTCATTTCTCTTCCCTATCTCACTACTGCTTTATCCACCCATTACGTCTCCTTCATACCTCCTGCCCAAGGACCAGGCACCCTCCGTATCAGGGGAAGGTATGAGGTCGGACTGCAAGTCAGCAGGCCGTTCTCCCCTGCTTTCTGAGTCCCCGGGCCTCTCTGGGGCAAGGCAGCATGACCGTGGACCCCGAAAGGGAGCATCTATCTTCATGCTAAAGGGGGTCAGGGCATCTCGTCCTAGCCAGGAGGGGGGCCGCCCTGCTGGCATTTCCTTGGCAGACTAGGACAGTGGACCAGACCTCTGGGATTGATGCTCATGTCTGGGTCTTCAGCCTCTCCCCCATCCCCGCACCTCCCAGCCTTTCCTCAGACCCTGTCTCCTGGTGCCTTGGTCCCTCCGTGTCTGCTCTCTCCTTGGAGAACCCAGATGGCGGAGGGCCTGGGCTGCTCAGGGGTGTCCTGTATCCTGGTGTCTCCTTTGGGGACTCGGCTTTCTGAAACACCTCCACACTCCCCAGCTGAGTCTGGGCCAGCAGGGGATAGTCAGCCCAGTGGCTCACTCCTGGGGTCTCGTAATTGCATCTGTGTTGGCGGAGGAAGTGGGAGCGTGGGTCAGATTTGCCCTAAGACTCTAAGGGGATTCAGTGGTGTCTTCACTAACACGGGTGGTAGGTGCCAATCAGCTTCCTGCAGCAGGAGGACCAGTGAGGAAGGTGGGGAATGGGCAGGGGATGGGCAGAGCCATGTGAGCACTAAGATGGGTATGGCAGGCAGAGGAGGGGCCTTGGAGCCTGAGAACTATGCATGGAGAGCAGGGGGCCCTCCTTGTAGCCCAGAGCTCACAGTCACAGGGCAGTTGGGAGTAGGACCTGCAGTTCTGGGGTCCTAGGACAACCCTGAGGGTCTCCTGGGGAGGTCTAGGTCTGAGCTGCGGGACCCCACCATGAAATGCCTGGGGAGTCAGGTGGTCTGGCTGCTGCCACACCCCCAGAAGACTGAGAAACACTTGTAGGAATCGTGGCACAGTCTCAGTAAGGTCAGCACCCCCAGGGACTGTGGTGCTCCCCCCAATGATGGACAGCTGTGAGCATCCCAGGGGATAGGCCTGGGACGGAAGTGCAAGCCTGGAAGCAGGAAATGCTGCCATTTTGGCCAGTGTCCAGCACTATTCGCCCCCGCACTAGGGAGTGCAAAGGACCCGAGGGCCATGGTGTGAGCACCACCCCCCACCGTCCTTTCATTCAGACACATGCTCACTGTCTCAAGTGCCAATGACGGAGTGTCCTATGTTTGGGATCCCATCCATATCCCCTAACCAGTGCTCCTCTTTAGTTCATTGATGGGGGCCCCACTTTTCCCCTGAATGCCTCTGAGGGGCCCAGGAAGCAGAGATGGGAGGGAGGGGAAGAGAGGGACTGGTCACGAGGCAGCCTCGCCAAGCCTCACGCCTTTGCTTGCCGCTCACAGCCTCCGAGTCGGTGTATGTGGTTTCCCTGCAGTCCCTGAACGCGCAGGGGGGGAGCCAGCCGGTGTACCGTGCTGCACTCACCAAGCGGAAGATCTCAGGTAGGTGGCCTGGCCTCATGCATGCGGTGTGGGGAGCACAGGGGCTGCAGGGTGAGAGCGGGCACTAGCTTTGTTAGCTAGAAAAGCATCCTCAGTGAAGGGGATGTGCTCACATGCTGGACACGGGCATGTGGCACTGCCCTTGGAGGCACCCATATCTCTGCCAGCACATACGTCCCCAGCCTGTCCATCGGGACACACTGAGGCACTAGCTCTCCTGGTGTAGGCTGAACCACTGTCATTGTCACTGTCCTCCCGTTGTTTATCGATTTTCTTGAGTAGTCCCAGTAACGTCTCCATTGTGAGACTTTGTTGTTACTGTGTTTGACATATGGAACACACCACGGGGAGCTTGCCAGGCTCTGTCATGTGGGTGGGATACTCTCGGTAGAGTGCCAGGCTCTCTGAGAGGGGCAGAGGAATCAAACTTGGGTTGGCCATGTTGGCTATGTGCAGGGCAAACGCCCTACCCACTGTGCTATTGCTCCAGCCCGTAGACCAAAGCAGGTGAGAGAAATGAGAGGGGCTGAGGAGAAGGCATGGTGTGAGATAAGCACCCTGACTGCCTTTCATTTACCCCAAATGGCACAGTAGCCAGAGGAGAGTGAGGAGAGAGGGGAAGCAGGGGTACGCTGGCCGGTGGCCGATTCCTCCTGGTTACCCGCAGCTACTCACAGAGGGTATCTACAGGACACAGCTGTGAGCAAACCACACTACCTTTCCTGGATCACGTGTCTTGGCTTTACGCATCTATTCAAAGTTGGGGGGGCTCTCAGGAAGCCCAGTGGCCACTCCCCTCCATACTCAAATAGCCAGGCCAGAGGGTTCAGGCCTGAGGATGTGGTACTGCTTGGATCCCGATGGGTTGGAACTCCCCCACCCCAGCCCTGGCCACTCGGCAGTGCTTGGAGGCCTCCGGGTGTGACCAGGCTGTACTGGGCTGGCACGGGCACAGTATTAGGGATGAAACTAGGGTCCTACACAGGCAAAGCACGAGCTCATGACCTCTGCACTATCTCCCTGGCCCCAGTTGTCTTAATTTGAAGGGGCCACCTACCACATAATTGCTTTTGTGAATTCACAATTACTCTTATATAATACATTGTCACATGTAATATGTTCCTATAATCCTATACTCAAGAGCATGACAAGCTTTGCATTGTTTAGCAGACACGCATGCTTTTTCACTTTATTGTTCATAAGTGGTTGCTTATGGAAGTTTCTGTGTCACTGTCTAATAGGTTAAGATGCTCCCCTTTCCCTCCCCATAGTAAAAATCACATATCCTTGTGTGACCTGATCCCTAAGAGTTGAAAAGAGAACACAACACAAAACAGAAGACACAAAACCCCAAGGGAACTGAAGCTCTCGTGGGCGACTCCACTGGCCTTTGAGACTGAGCAGAGGCTTGTGGAAATTTCAAACTGAGTTCTGTTGTCTAAGGGATTGACTGTGCCAGTCTGTCCTTGGAATCAGTCTCAGCCAGGAGCTCAGGGTGCCTCTTGCACTGGGTGGTCCTGAAGCTTTCTTGCCTTCCTCTTCCTGAACGAAGGGCATTGCTTCTTCATCATCAACATACAGGAAAGAGGGAATAGCCCAGAGGTCCTATGACCAGTTCTGTGTCTCATTTTTCTACACTTACCAAACAGTTGCTGAAGTGTCTGCTCCTATCACTTAACCAACAATAAATAAGCAACTTAAGGTGCTGGAGCAATAGCACAGCAGGTTGCGCATTTGCCTTGCATGTGGCTGACCCAGGTTCGATTCCTAGCATCCCATATGGTCCCCTGAGCACCGCCAGGAGTGATTCCTGAGTGCAGAGCCAGGAGGAACCCCTGAGCATTGC
>JAOXYA010000022.1:6669795-6689389 GCA_028565675.1 Sorex palustris | reverse complement strand
GCATCCCATATGGTCCCCTGAGCACCGCCAGGAGTGATTCCTGAGTGCAGAGCCAGGAGTAACCCCTGAGCATTGCCTGGTGTGACCCAGAAAACAAAAACAAACAAACAAACAAAAACCCAACTTAAAACCCATCAAGGGGTGAATCCTACAAGCTGGAGGTCAGAGGAACTCAGGGGCATAGCCAATTCTTTGCCACAGTGTTTTCTAGTGTCCCTTTGTCCTTTCAGAAGAGGACGAGCTGGATGTCCCTGAAGATATCACTGTCCGGGTGATGTCCTCCCAGTCCGTGCTCGTGGCCTGGGTGGACCCGATTCTGGAAAAACAGAAAAAACCCGTTGTCTCGAGGTAACTTTCCTTCTTTGCCTTGACTATGTTTTGAAGATTTTTTTTCAGGTCCTGAAGAGGCAGAACTATATTTCCTAGAATGATTGATTGTACTTTCTGATATCCTTTAATTCTGGCTGTCTCTGTAGCTGACTAGTCTTTAGACACCTAACCCTGAAAGCGGTCAACATGGGGAAGTAATGTTGACACAGCAGGGCTTCCCAGGTTACTTGCTCCAAGTCTTGTATCTGGAAGCTTCTCGACTCCATTTCTTCGTTGCCTCCATTCTATTTTGCTTTGTTCATCAGTGTTCAAAGACAGAATCTGGGCATCCCCACTAAGAGAGGCCTTTCCAGGAAGGAGCTGCAGAAGGAAAACCTTCTGGTGAGCGGTGACATTTTCTGTTGCGAGCTGGGCATAGCCTGGCACATGGCCATGCTTCTTAAGCATTCTTCCAACACAGAATTGCTTCATACTCTGCTCACTTGTGCAGAGCGAAAAGCGCCAGATTCTCACTCACGCATTATGACATGCTGTTCTGGTATTTATATTGATTTAGAAAATAGAACCATGTAAGTGTAACAACGATTTTGGTGGTAGAAAGTGTCACTGATAGGTCCCATTTCTAGTATGTGGAGAATGAGCAGTATAGTCATTAAACTTTTTGGTATTTAGATTTTCAGCTTAAAATTCTATATAATTTATACAGCCAAAAGAAAGCCCAAAGTTTGGGGACCTGGTCATTGCATTTTCACTTTTTGAAAACTATCTGAAAGCAGGAAAAGTGGATGCAGACTTCAAAAAAATATATAGACTAGAATGACAAACTTGTTTACCTACCTCTTCCCTGTCACTGATTTGCTTCCTTTTCTATCTGCATCTAAGTCACTAGCTTCAAGCAAAAAGCACTTTGTTTCTGCTAGTGAAAAAACAAAATCTAGTTCTTTTGAAAAACCTCAGATGATTCTTCCCCTACCTGTCTCCTCCCTCCCCTGCCCAACTCAAGCATTCCTGATCACCCCTGAGTTTGATTCCCATCATCTGGAGGAAAACAGAAAAAACCTTGAGTCTCCTTAGCAGGGCTGATGTGTTCATTGCTGTCCTGGGCGGCAGCTGGAGCTGCATCCTGACCTGGTAACTCACAACCGAACTGGCAGCTTGGGGTTACTGGGTAGAAATTACAGAGACCACACAGACAGTTTCCTGGAAAAGGGATCGATGGCATTGTGCTGCTGGGTGTGGAAGAAATATTCTATTGGGGTCTGTTTGGCGAAGCCCATGTTGGAAAACACGGGGTCCCTCTGCCTTCTGAGCATTCTCTATCACTTTTGTGTCTTTCCTCCAGCCCGTTCCACTTCTGACGTTTTAGCTTTTCCTCCTGGTGTTACACCTTCTCAGAACCTCACGTTGTCTTTTCCCTTGAGCCTGATTTTGCATAAAATGAGTTTTATTGCCATCTTTTCTGAAAAGCCAAGGAATCCTGAACTAGTTAATATTGTCCTTCACACACTCACACACATACACATAAACACATACCCTTGATATCAGGGACTGGCCTCATAAAAGCTGTCCCCCTTCTTATTCTCCTCTCTAGATGAAACAAGCCTTGGGGATTTGGGTTCCATCATTCCTATCTCCTTTAAGACCACTTTGCTTAGAAATCAATGCCATAAGGGAATGTTACGCAGCTGTTAGGAAAGATGGAGTCTTAAAATTTTCTTATAAGTGGATGGTCATGGAGAGTATCACGCTAAGTGAAATGAGTCAGAAAGAGGGGACAGACATAGAATGACTGAACTCATTTATGGAATACAAAATAACATAATATGAGACAAACACCCAAGGACAGTAGAGACAAGGGTCAGGATGGTGGTTCACAGTTGGAAGCCTGCCTCATGATCTGGGGGAGAAGGCAGCTGGGATAGAGAAGGGATCACTAAGTCAATGATGATTGGAGGGATCGCTCAGGATGGGAGATGTGCACTGAAAGTAGATAAAGGACCAAACATGATGGTCTTTCATTATCTGTACTGCAAATCATAATGTCCATAAGTAGAGAGTAAGAGGGAAATTGTCTGCCATAGAGGCAGAGGCACGGGTGGGACAGGGTTTGGGAGGGATACTGGGGACATTGGGAGTGGAAAATGTACACTGGTGGAGGGATGGGTGTTCGATCATTGTATGACTGATACGCAAAGATGAAAGCTTTGTAAGTGTAGCTCATGGTGATTTGATTTAAAAAAAATTAAAAATAAATAAATAAAATTCATGCTGAAAAAAGAAGTCAGTGCCTTTTTAGATCGTCAAACATTGATATTTTTTCTCTTCTGATCTTCCACCTCCCTTCCAATCACATCTGTGAGGAAGAAACACCAGCTGAGAGTGAGGGTTGATGGGGGGCTCACAGCTGCCTTCTCTTTCCTGTAGACAGTACACTGTGCGCTACCGTGAGAAGGGCGAGCTGGCCCGATGGGACTACAGACAGGTTTCCAACAGACGCGTGCTGGTTGAGCACCTCATCCCTGACACCATGTATGAATTTGCAGTCCGCATTTCTCAGGGCGAGAGAGACGGCAAGTGGAGCACCTCCGTCTTCCAGAGGACACCGGAGTCTGGTCTGTATCTAACCTATCTTGAAGGAGCATCTACTAAGAAAAGATTTGGAGGCGGAGGCCAGCAGGAGCCTTTGGGTTGTTATTACATGTACCTAATCTTGGCCATGTTTCTACAAAAAGGCATTTTCGATGTGAAGTTTAGGAGCTGTTTCTTGGCCAGCTTCTGTCCAGCGCTGATTGGTACATCACCTGTGTGGTCCACACGCGGGTCCTCCACATATAGGGGTGCTGCACCCCTAAGTCACCTTTGTGGAAGGGATATCTAGGGGAACTCATGGCTGGGGCAAGGGGAGGTGTTGTCCTCTTTTTTGTTTGTTTGTTTGTTTTGGGGACCATGCCCAGCAGTGCTCAGGGATTATTCCTGACTTTGAGCTCAGAGACCATTCCTGGCAGAGCTCAGGGGACTATATGGGATGCTGAGGATCGAACCTGGGTTGGCCACCTGCAAGGCAAGCACCCTAACCACCATACTATTGCTCCAGCCCTCTTTTCTGTTTTGTTTATCTGTTTGGGTGTCACACTCAGCCTTGTTCAGGGATTACTCCTGGTTCTGAGCTCAATATCACTCCTGGCGGGTTCAGGGGACCTTAAAGGGATGCTGGGGATCCAACCAGGCTGGCCATGTGCATGGCAAGCACCTTATCCACTGTACTATCATTCTGGCCCCAATACTGTTCTTTTCTAGGCTGCAGTTGTGTTTGTCTCAAGGGCAGAATTTTGTTCTAGATCCTTTCTTTCCTTTCAAAGCCTTATTGAAAAGACAATGCAACCAAACTGGAATTTTGTCTACTTCAATATCCAGCCATGGGAAACATTCTGAATCCCAGAAATCTTTGCCCTAGACAGATTCAGCTCATCTGAAGGTCCACATGACATACACCACTGTGTTACCCAGAGGCCCAGTGTATCATTTTCCTTGTGTGTAATCAAACGCAACGCAGTCACTTCTCAACTGAAAAAAAGTAACTGGGCCCTCAGGGAGCCCCTGTGGGAGATGTGCGATGGTTCTGTTTGATGTGGGCCCCTGTGTGCTTGCAGCTCCCACCACGGCACCTGGAAACCTCAACGTCTGGCCAGTCAACGGCAGATCCACTGCTGTCACTGTGGCGTGGGATGCATTGCCAGAGACCGAAGGGAGAGTGAAAGGTAGGAGCGTCATTTACTGGAGGTCAAGCCACTGGGCTGCGGCATCTCCGGCATCTCCCGGGAGTGGCCAGCCCCAGAGACACGTGTGCACTGACACTGGGCCTGGGCAAGAGCTACTAAGGCAATAAGAAGCTGACACCCGCACAACAACCTGGTGTGAGTGTCAGCTCCTGAGCAGGGAAGCTACGTATGAGGTCATGTGACCATTTGTATAGCTAATAGACATGCAGCAAGCTACATCAATGGGGTGCTGGCTAAAAGATGGGGAAATGACTCGTGGAGATGAGGGGCGAGCGAATGGACAAGGGAGGGACATGCAGATATGTGGTGCCAGCTAGTGGCCATTTCCTGCCATTTTTCATTGTTCACGTGAAGATGGCTTTTCCTCTGTCCTATCTGCAGGATCTGGGTAGTATGGGGCTGGGGGTGGAGTGGTGTTTAGGTAGGGGTGTGTGTGTGTGTGTGTGTGTGTGTGTGTGTGTGTGTGTGTGAGAGAGAGAGAGAGAGAGAGATCATAACCTTTACTTCTACCGATGATACCTTGCTTTTTGTGGACTATTTTAGGTGCCAATACGGGTGTGAAAAAGTAGGAGTGTGGTGCAGGAACTCACAGGACTATAGGTCATTTTAATGAGTTTGAAAATTCAAGTAATAAAATATAATGCCAGGGAACTTTTTGGTCAGCCTTTTTAATTAAAAACATTACTTTGATTGAGCAAGCTATGATCTTAAAATAAAATACAGTCTATTTTGAAACAATTGAATAAAATATTCAAAATTAGTTCAATTTAGAAACAGTCTCTTGAGACTATTAAGTAGAACACAGATCTGTTTTATTCAATGAAAATACATTCCAGAATCTTCTAGTAGTCTGTTTTGAAATAGTTTAAAGAGTTGTTTTTTTTTTATTGGGCATCACTTACATGAATATACTGTGTGGCATGTATAAATATTTCTTAACTTTTAAAGACAACTTTTAAGTCTAACAAGTCCAGAAGCTATTACAAGTTTGTGTGAACTTGAAGAGATCTAGAAAGCCATCATTTTTCTCCTTTGAGAATTTCTTTGTTTTGTTTTTGTTGGGGGCCACATCTGAAATTGCTCACGGGTAACTCCAGAGTTTCCATTCAGTAATTATTCCTGGTGGTGCTAAGGGCATATCTCCTGTGAGAATTTCTCAACTGACAAGATTTCTTTTGCTTACAATGCTCAGTTCTCTTTGCTTCCAGCGGAGGAAAGTCTTTTCCGGGAACAATCAATTTGAGAAATGTGCATGTAGGATGATGCTCTAAAATGTCCTCATTTTCTGATTTTTTTAAGTCTAGCTTGTACAATTCTTGATCATTTTTTCCCAGTGGAACAAAGCTGAAACAAATAAAGAAAAGAAGTATTTTGTTGGCCCCTGTTAGCCTCTCTTTTATGAGAATTTTAACATTGGCGTCTTCTGTATTTCTCTGATGTTATAAAGGCTTCTGAAAATGGAATACAGGCTTTTTTTGGCTAACTACTTTTTTGGAGCTAGAAAAGGTCAATTGTTGCTTTATTACAATGCTCCGTCACTCTTTTCTTTAGTTCTCCCACATCTTCATTATATTTGTTGGTGTGTGTGTGTGTTCGTGTGTGATCGTGTGTGTGTGTGTGTGTGTGTGTGTGTGTGTGTGTAAAAGAAGGGCATGCTTACCACTTTATATCACCAGAGAGAATCCTGTCACAGTTTCTAGGTTTCTGAACCCATCATGCAAGGACTCATGAACTTCAACCCTCATGAAGTTGTTTTCATAAAGGACAGTGATAAGATTGAAAACTCAGGATTACACACAGGCTTTCTGTTGTTTTGTTCTGGGGTCAGACCCGGCTGTGATCAGGGTCACTCCTGGTGAGCTCAGGGAACCGTGTCTGGTGCCAGGGACTGAACTTGGGTTGGCCATGTGAAAAACAAGTGCCCTATCCCGCTGTGCTATTATTCCGAACCTACATGCGAGCATTTTTTTCCAAATGTCTGGAGAGTGTGAACCATTTTAGTAGAATATATTTGGACATGGTTAAATTTTTTCCAGATGAATTGAATCCATTAAAAAAAAACAGGATTAGAAAATTTTCTAGAGTATGGGTTCTTCTAATTTTTACCTTTGACCACCACAAATGACTGGTTTGTTCATTTTCAATGAGAAAAGAATGCTGTGGCAGTGATCTTTTCAGACAAATGCTGCAAAAGCACTTTCCATTGGAAGCTTTTTAATTGACGTACTTTTTAAAGATTTCATCTCAGGGAAAAAAAGCTCTTCCAAGCTCTGCTAGGACCAATGCCAACGGCTTGGTTTTTCTGTAGTTTAAATTATTCTTCTTGGTTAGCTCCTGCTATTAATTTGCTATGTTTTGTAAATCTGGAGTTTCATTGACAGGAAAACAGTCATGGCTTCTAGCTGAGGCTGAAATTAACTTTAAAACATGACTTCCTTATGTTACAGGATTTCCATAAAAGTATAGAAAAGTGATAGCTCCTTGGTATGAATTTTCTATGATTTTTGAAGTCTTAATTGTTTATAGATAGAGAAAATTCAAGGGGGAAAGAATTAAATGTTGCATGAATCTATCAGCAATGTTTCCTCATTGTTTTAAATACTACAAAAATCCAGAATTGCGTATCTTGAGTGAGAACTTTTATCAAACCAACAACAAAAAAAGATGATATTCCAAATATCCAATCCACCTGGTTTAAGTGTGCAGAGAAAAAAAAACTACTTAAATATTAATAAACCAAGACCCTTGAACGTACCAGTAGCTTTCCAGAATCGCCTAGGAATTGTCATTTCTCTTTATGTGGACATAGATATGCTGGATGTATTCAGGATCTAGTCTTTCTGGCATCATTTACAGAAGTAAATGCAGTGAAGCAAATAGAGTATAAAATGTTTTGGTGAACGGTATAAAGACTGGCTTCCTGGGTTCCGTATGTCCAGTCTGCTGAAAATTGAGTGGCCAGCTCACTCCCCACTGCGTCTGGTTGTCTGAGTCAATGCAAGTCCGCCTTTGACTGTGTCTTGTGCTCTAGCTGCCATGGTGACACGCATCCCTAGAGGGTCCGACTCGGAGATGCGTGTTCTCATTCATCCTGCCCATATGGCCTGTCTGCTGGACACAGAACTGTTCTCACTTTCCTCCTTCCACCCATCTGCCGAATCATTTCAGAATACATTCTTTCATACGCCCCGGCTCTCAAACCATTTGGAGCAAAGTCCCTCACCTATCCCGGAGAGACGACTTCTGCCCTAGTGGATGGTCTGCAGCCTGGGGAACGCTATCTGTTCAAAATCCGGGCCGCAAACAGGAGAGGAGTGGGGCCTCACTCCAAAGCCTTCATTGTCGCTATGCCAACAAGTAAGCATTGTGTGTTTGTGGCTTTCTCTCTCTCTCTCTCTCCTGCTCATTGCCCTGTGTTACTTTAAATCATGCCCTTGGCATTTAGAACTGCTCTGTGGACAGCTGGGTGGGCGGGGGTGGGGTGCTAAGTGTGCATGTGGATTTCTAAGACATTTTCATCATCTCGTTACATATTAATCCCCATAGGTCCAGAGAGAATGCTTAATTGGGCAGAGCATGGGATCCATGCTCTGTATGCAGGAGTCTTAGGTTCGATCCCCAGCACTGCATGATTCCCCGAGTACTACAGGAACTACTCCCGAGGACTGAGCCTTGGAGTGTCCCCTGAATTCAGCTGATCTGACCCAAAAGACAAACAAAAAATTAATGTGACAAAAACGGAATCACATGAATTGCTATTCTATGACATTCAAGTATGACATTCAAGTGATTAGTCTTACAGTGTCACTGTGCACCTGGGGGCTTTTGGCAGCATGGGAAAGAAGATATTTTCAAGTGTAGTGGGACTATGGTTGATGCTGTTTAATTTCTCAACAGCAGGCTCAATATTCCGCTTATATCCCATTCTTTCAGAGTTCAGCGTGACTCAGAAGAATTTAAGAGTCCTTGATTATCTGGTCAGACAGCTTAGTAAAAGCAAAACGGAGAAGGACAGTTGTATTTCCTTGTCTCCTTCCCCCACTTACAGCAGATATCTGTAGATATCTGCCTCTCTCTCTCTCTCTCTCTCTCTCTCTCTCTCATATAGCCCAGAGATCCCACAGTGGACCTGGTTTCCAACAGCTCTGTGCTGGGAAAGCAGAAATCAGAATCTTATTAACAATGTTGACTCTGGGGCTCCCTCCCTGGCTCTATGAGTTGCTCCCCCTAAACTCTCCTTTCATTCCATTTTGCTTCAGAGAAAGGTAAAGTATAGGGGACACTGAACTTAGGAGATTTGGCCCATCCCTGCTCTCCTTTCATGATAGACATTATTTGGGGAATACAAATGTACTTATTTCTAAAAGAATGATTAAAAATAAAAACGAGAAGAAAAAAAGAAAAAAAAAGTCTTCCTTAAGAACATGTTAGGGGGAAGAGGGAATTCTTTATAAAGTCTCAAAAATTATGATTTGGAGCATCTGGAGGATAGTACAAGGGCTAAGCCTAGCATATGGCTGACCTCACTTTAGACCCCCATGTGATGCCCAGCAGATCACTGTGCTCTGAGCCCCTCCAGGAGTGCTCCCTGAGCACAAAGCCAGAAGCCCTGAGCTCTGCTTGGAGTGGCCTCCACACCAAACAATCAAAAATCACAGTCTTGTTCATCCCAGTTACTGTAAGTCATAGGCAGCACATTCTCCGAGGGTCGTGAGCATGAATCATACTAGTTTATGACTGTTTACATGTACATCCTGGCTCCATTGTCAAGAACAGCTGTAATGCATCTGTGATAGCCCAACAAATTGGACTAAAACCCTACATAAGACTTTTGCACTTGTAGAATAAATGGCTCACTTCGCTGATCTCATCCCAGAATTCCCCCAGATAATGAGCGGTGAGCTAACGCCATTGGGTTTACAGATGGTGGCATATACCCTCTGACATGAGTTCTGTAATGTGAGAGATAATTTTATTGTATTTTATTTTGGCTTTTTTTGGTCACACTAGTGATGCTCAGGGGTCGCTCCTGGCTCTGCACTCCGGAATTACTCCTGGAGGTGCTCAGGGCACCATGTGGGATGCTGGGGATCAAACCCAGCTGGGTCACATGCAAGGCAAACACCCTCCGCACTGTACTCTTGCTTCAGCCCTGAGGTAGAACTTTAGAGATTGCAGTCACTGGAGTGTCTCAAAGGTGGGGAAAGAGAAGCTGTTGGTCAAACGTAGCAGCCTGCTGGGCCTCCACAAGGTCCCATCAGCCAGAGAGTGACATTGCTTTTGGCTTCCTCCGCTGACGGGAAGTTCTTCCTTGTTGCAGCCACAGCTGGGCCCAGTGAGCCCCGCGCTCCACAGAAAGCTGACGCAGACGACAACGACTGGAAGCCTGAAAAAGCCACTTCTCCCCAGAGCCGGACCGTCCAGAATCCACTTCTTGATTTAAAGAACAAAATCCTGGCAGGTGGTGGGGTGTTGAGGAAACCTCCCCTGCGCCCCAAGTTGGACCTTCAGTCGACAGAAGTCTCTGAGGAGGAGGAGCTGGAGTCCCCAGCTCACCCAGCCGCAGTGCCCACGGGGACCCGAGACCAGAGGCCACCACCCTCTCCGCCCCTTCGACCTGCTGCGGGCAGGATGCCAACGAGAGGCCGAACTGCAGGGATGCCGAGGCGGGGCTCTTCACTGGCTCCCGGTCCGGGGGTCTCAGCCCCCTCTGAGGACAGTGCTCGCCGCACTACCCACGCTCCAGCCCCCTCTACTGACAATGATTCGCTGGACCCCGAGGAGGAGACACCAGCTGCCGACTCAATCCACCCCAAAACTGCCGGGTCCCCGCAGCTGCCCCCTTCGCGGCCAGCCCTGTCCCCCAGCCGCCACTGGGAGCCCAGGAGCTCCACGCATCACGGCCCCAAGCCAGCCTTGCCCGCCCGGAGGCCACCCCACGCGGGGAACGGGGCTTCCGTGGGGTCCCGGCCTCTCCCACCTGCCCCTGCAGGCTCTGCGCGTCTGTCCCCAAGAACACAGGTGTCCCGAGTTGGCACTGAGGAGGACGAGGAGCAGGATGCTGAAGGCGGAGGGGGGCAGGACGAGGCGGGGTCCCCTGTCCCTGGCCATCTCAGTTTGCTCCGAAACCGGCCCCTCGTATCCCCGGGCAGATACCCCGGCAGGTTGGGCAACGGCAGGGGTCTTCGGGTCCAGCCCTCCAACGCCCTGACACCCCCTGAGTCGCCTCGGGCCACCTCCAGGGGGGCTTCTCACCCCGCGTCCGACCCCCGGCGGGGCTCAGAGATCCACGGAAAAGGCGAAGAAGAGGATGAAAAGTCCCTGGCAAGCACAGTGCTCAGGGACCACCTGCCCTCCTCCTCCAGGCAGCCGGCCCACCGGGGCCTGGACCCTCTCAGGAGAAGCCCCCCGCGAGGGGTGAGCCCGCAGAGGCAGAACCCCAAGGCGGCCAGCTCCTGGGCAGACGCTCAGGGCCAGCCTGTGTCTGCCAAGACCAGCGACGCGGAGCAGAGCACTGCGGAGCGTGTGGAGGGGACCGCCCCCAAAACGCACCTGTACCCCGGCCAGGGGGCCTCCACGCGCCCCCGCCACCAGCCCGGGTCCAGTATGCCCAAAAGGGCACCGGACCAGAGCCCTCCTGAAAAGCAGCCCCCTGGCACCCCGAGCCAGGCAGGGAGGCGCCCCTCCTTCTCCGACCCTTACGCTTCCCGGGGCAGCCTCACCGCCAGCTCCCGCGGGGTGCTTCCCACCGCCCCCCAGAATCAGCAGCACAGGGATGCTCAGAGCCGAGCGAGCGGGACCCGGGAGGACAGCATGGAAGTGGAGGCTCAAGGCACCCGGGCCAAGGACGCCACCCCGATGCTGCCCAAGCAGCGCCAGGTGGAGGCAGGCAGCGGTCACCTCCGCAGGCCGGCGGGCTCCTCCCTGAGGCCCAGCAGGCCGGGGTCCCCGCACCCTTCCACGCTCGCCAGGGGCTCGGGCAGAGGGGGCGCCCCGGCCGAAGGGCAGGGCAGTGCACCCAAAAGGGAGCCGCAGACGTCCAAGTCACTGCAGTCGGTCTCGGAGGAGGAGGAGGAGGAGAAGGAGGAGGAGGATGCGCACTTCTTCCCCCGCCGGAAGGGCGAGGACCCTGCGTCCTCCTCGGCGCGCAAGTGGTCCTCCCCGTCCAGCCCCAGGGCCAGCGGCGTTGCAGATGGACACGCGGCCCAGGAGGAGGGCGAGGAGCGGGACCCTGGTCCGGAAAGAGCGTCTCCCTGGGCCGGCCCCTCCGTCACAGCCCGCCCGTGGTCCACCACCCGCGCACCCCCCGTCCACGCGTCCACCACCCCCATGCTGTCCCTACGCCAGCGCATGATGCATGCCCGCTTCCGGAACCCGCTCTCCCGCGCCCCCGTGAGACCCCCTCTCAGACAAGGTAAGCCACTCCCAACCTAGGGGGTTCTGTGTGCGGGAGCGTTTGTAGCCCGCCACCCCCTGCCCGCAAAGCTTTCTACTCTGGGTTCTTGAGCATCTAGGATGTTTGCGCACGCAACCCAGCGTTAGTTAGCCCTCGGGTTCACGCGCCTCCCCTCCTCCTAACCCCTGTGTGCTTCCTCCTAGTCTTCAGGCCAGGAAGCTGGAGTCAGGGACCCCAGGTCAGGCCACCTGGAAGTTCTGGGAGTTCTGCCAAGTCCTCCCGTGCCCAGCTTTGAGGTTCCATTCTTCCACCCCCTGCTGCTGGAACCCTTAGGCTGTGCACTTAAACGTCGTACAGCCAGGGTGCCACCCACCAGCCTTGGGTGCTTCAGGGCTTGGCCGGGCATCCCAGGGTAGAGGTCAGGAATCCAGGAAAGGAAGCCCACATCGGTGCAAGCTCCTTGATGGTGCGTCCAAAGCTCTCAACTGGACATGGCCAGGAGGAGCCCCCATGTGGGGATTGAATTTCTTAGACCCTGCAGTCAGTGAATGTCTTTGGAAGCCTGAGACAAGCATGCTAGAGGCAACTCTTGGCTCTCTTGTCCAGAGAGGTGACAGGCAGTCATGTGTGTGACTCACAGGGGGGCCAGAGCATGGGCCATTCTGAAGCCCACGTGAGCCCAGGCAGGACCTAAGGTGGAGCCCCAAGTCTACAGTCGGTAGCAACTTGCTCTCCCCAGGTATGGAAACGGTGCTTATTAGAGCATTCTGGAATGCACATATTAGTATCTGTTCCTCTGCGGTCCCTATGTTGTGAGTTTAGCTCAACGCCCACATGGAGCTCAGTTCCCTCTTGTGTATTTTAAGCTGACCTAAGACCCCGACAAAAGAGGCAAGCCCCGCATTCCCTTGTAGTTAGCGGAAAGTCAACAACATTTCATTTTTATTACGAGAGAAGTTAGTTCTGCAGATAGTTGTCAGGATGCCCAAGCACTTTATCTGATGGGCAAGGCCAAACTACGCTCCCAGCAGGGCCTGCTGGCCCAAGAGCTGCTCAGAACTGACGTGGACGGGGAGGAAGGAAGCGATAGAACCAGAGCCCCGATGCATAAGCTGGCTGCCATCCCCACTGATGTCAACGAGCTTGGGATCTACTCTGTGCATTTCTTTTCCACTCTTCCATTGATAATGGGGAACCAAGTCACCTCGACATAGGTGTCATGCTTACTAACATTGCCAGCAGGACAGCACCTCACTCATCTTAACTGCAACTCCCTCTTTTCTTCCCACCCTCCCTCAGTCTTCCAGTTGATGAAAATAGAGCTATAGCGAATAAGGTCTTAAACCTTATCTGGAAAAATTACATATGCTAAATGATATTCTACCAATATTGTAAAAAAAAAAAGAGAAAAAGAAAAACTGATTTTAATATATTCTAAGAGACATTTGGATTTGTCATGAGGAAGACAATTTTTATGTGCTCATTATACAAAATCGCCATGCAAACTGTATATGGTTGGGCATTCTCACTAATGTTCCAATTTGAAAACGATGCTTTGCTCTGAAAGCAGTTTTTCAGGCATGTTGAATTGACCAGGTCCTGTTATTTTTTTGGTACTGTGTAGGTTATAATGGCAGACCCAATGTAGAAGGGCACGCTCTCCCTAGTAGTAACGGAAAACCAAGTGGACAAAGAATTATCAACGGCGCTCATGGAACAAAGTGGGTAGGGTGAAACTTCTTTATATCTTCAGTTGCTTTCATGCTGTTGTTAGAAGAAGCTGGGCAGATGTTGTGTATCCAAAAATCAAATAGTATTATGATGTTTTCCTTTCTTTATTGCTAGTCTTAAGCATTTATAGTATATTCATATGTCATTTCTTCTGGAAAAAAATCTTTGCTTCTCCCTAGGAACTTGTTTGCTTTCTCCTTATAGCTAGTAAGCACTAGTAAGCAAGCAAAAAATTTGCTTCTCAGAAAGTCATGCCTAGGTTAGGAAGTCACAAGAGGTGGCCCATGGAACGGCCCTGTCAAAGTAGATGACGTTATGGCTATGAACATCCCCTGGCAGGCACAGAGCCAGCCTGCTGCCTGGCCTCTTGATGGAACTTCTGTTTTACTTTATTTTAGTCTTTTTAAAAATTTATTATTTGATTTAAAATTACATATTTTGTAAAAAGGAAGTAGGATAAAAACAAAAATTCCTCTAAATCAAAGAGGAATTTTTAAAAAATCAGATCACCTTTAAATTCTCCCAACAACTGTTATTCCAGTAAAATGACAAATATTAGGACTTTATGGATGTTTTCATTCACAACTTTATTCCCTAAGGTTAAGTTTACACGTTCAGGGATTTGGGGTGTATGGAGGTTAATAGGCAAAGCACTCTCAGAGTTGTAAAAACTTTTCTCAGAGAATAAAACTGTAACACTCAGAGTTGTAAAACCTTTTCTCAGAGAATAAAACAATTCTTCATGGTGGAATCCCCACTTTGAAATAGGTAGATCGAGGAAAGCATATTTGAAGGACTGGTGAAAATTTCAGTCAAGATCTAAATATGTACTTTGTTCTCAAATGAGCAGGAAGTTATAACTGAAAAAATGAATATTAAGTAAAAGGTCACTGTAATCCATTTCAAGTGGAAAGAGTATAGATTTCAAATGTAGGGTTTATACAAATCAGTTTTATTTTAATTAATAGAAACTAACACTCACAAAGCCTTCCTGTAGGGGTCTTTCTGTGGGTTGATCTTGCTTAGCTGGGGTTCTCCAGTACTGGTGGCCCTGAGAACCAGTGGAAGTATTGTCTGTGATGGCCTGGGGCCCAGCCAGGTTGCTCACATGTCTAAAACAGAAAACAGGTTTCCAGCTGACCTCAAGTCTACTGTTCTAGTGCTGCACTTTGAGAAATGCTCAGGAAGTACCAGTCTTGTTGATTATTAGAGATGCTAATAGTTCCTTTCGCTATAAGTTTAGTACTCCTCTGAATATGAGCTTTTTGGCATGCATACTCCATTCAGTCATTTAATTGCCTACTAAAATATTTTTGTTTTGGTAACTTAGATTTTTAAGACAGTAATAGCAACAGGGAAACATTTTGTGCTGTTTGGGTCTTTTGGTGGTTTGTTTTTCTTGGAGGGGGTCACATCAGTGATGTTTAGGTTCTGCATTTAGGAATTACTACTGGTGCTGCTCAGGGACCATATGGAATGGCCAGAGCCCAGTCAGCTGTATACAAAGCAGATGCCCCTCCCACTGACTATTGCTCCAGCCCCAAACATTTCATGCTTTAATACACCAATAATACATGTGCACTGTAAGAAGTTAAGGCAATTTGGATATATATGAAAAAGATAAAAGATGATAAACATCCCCAACTAATTCTCAAAGATAATCGCTACCAATGGTTTTTGTCTGTAGTTTCAAGTTGACAGACACAAGCAAATGAATACATGTTTCAATTTTGCAGGTAATAAGTCCTGTTTTTATATTTTGTGTCACTGTTAATATATGTGAAATTTCTCCATCCCTTGCCCTGGGTGAACTCCGCTATACGGAAGGGCCATCCTGTTAAAGATCTTTTCTCTATGTTAATGGACATTTAGATCATTCCCATTTTGAGAATTAGATACAATTTGTTTTTTGAGGGAATTAGGACAATTTACAGTTAATTTATTCGTTCACTGGTTTTTAATTTGGGGGGCCACACACAGCAGTGATTAGAGCTTACTCCTGGATCTGTGCTCAGGAATCACCTCTATGGGTGCTCAAGAGACCATATGGGATCTACGGGCTCAAACCCAGGTTGGCTTCATGCAAGATAAGCACCTTACTCACTGTATTATCTCTCCAACCCCCAGTTTAAATTTTATATTGGAAAATAATTTAAATATAAAGTCTGGCTTTTCCACTTTATTCTTATTAAGCCTGATAAATGATTCTGCCAGTGATTCGCACCCACAGTTTCTTACTAAAGTTGCTTCATGGGTGAATTCATGAGTTGGGTTAATGGGAAGGTTCTGCGATGTCTGATGAGGTCTTCATGTCGCGGGTTTAGGTGGTGGATCTTGACCGTGGGTTGGTATTGAATGCAGAAGGAAGGTACCTCCAAGATTCACATGGAAACCCTCTTCGGGTTAAGCTAGGAGGAGATGGCCGAACCATCGTGGGTAAGTGAGAACTGATTTAAAACCCCAAAGTGTGCAGGATTCACTGAGAATCCATACCAGATTCTCTCCTCCTTCTTTTCATTCCAGAGGGGTGCTCTTGATCCAGTTCGTCCCAGCCCTTAGTTAGAGGATTATGGGGAGAGGGACTTAGCTTTTCCCAAAACAACACTGGTTGTTCTTTTTGCAACTTCACCCTCTAGATTAAGTGACCACTCAGTTCCTGAAAATGGGTGGCCTGGAGCTCAGGTCAGCATCCCCCTGCCCAGCGCTTGCCTGCTGCTGCCTTTATGAGCTCTGACTAGTGGTGACATGTTTCAATCACTGCAGAAAAAGCTTCAAAGGAATATTTTGTGATGAATGTAAGTTGCATGAAATTCACAAGGAGGTGTCCATACACATGTGTCCACTGGCCCCTCATTTGTTTCAGTACCATCTCCAGATTCTTTCTCCTCACCAGGGCAGAGCTGAGAGGTTGCGACCGAAAGCTTACAAAGATCTACTCTCTGGCCTTTTCCAGAGAGAAGTTTGCCACACTGGGTTCAAAGCAATCCACTTCTCCTGAGGAACGGGTGAACTTCTTGACCCTTCTCCCTTTGCCTGTTACTAATAGAACGTGAGCTCCAAGGGGGACCGGAGATGCTGCTTACACTGTCTCCTCGGGATGCCTTCCTCTGTGGCAACGTTTCTGTTTGCTATTGTTTCAGATCTGGAAGGGACGCCTGTGGTGAGCCCCGAGGGTCTCCCCCTGTTCGGGCAAGGGCGGCATGGCCAACCCCTGGCCAGTGCCCAGGACAGACCCATTTTGAGTCTTGGAGGAAAACCACTGGTGGGCTTGGAGGTCATCAAAACCACCACACGTGCTCCCCCAACCACCACCGTACCCACCACCACCACCATACCCACCACCACCACCACTACCACCACCACACCCCCCACCACGACTGTGCCCTCCACCACAATGACCAACCGGAGGCCCAAGACCACCACCACACGCCGCACAACCACGACCACCACCCGGCGGCCAACTACCACCACCCGGCGGCCCCCGACTACCACCACGCACCGCACAACCACCACCACGCGCCACACAACCACCACCACGCGCCGTACGACCACCACCACGCGCCGCACGACCACTGCACAGACCACCACCACCCCTGAGCCCACCACCCCCAGTCCTACCTGTCCCCCTGGGACCCTGGAACGGTATGATGAAGATGGCAACCTGGTCCTAGGCTCCAGAGGGGTCCCCGAGTGTGCCCCTGAAGAAGGTACCAGCCCCTTCCTGGCAGGGTGGGGGGTGCCCGGCCTGTTTAAACTAGAGACATGTCTCTCCTCCGCCCCCACCCCCCTAGCCTTGTCCTCAACTTGGGGGACAGATTCAACAAACCACAAAATGCCCTAGGACAGCCTACACGGGACCGGTTACTGACTATTCCTCTAAACTTTCAACAGCAAGTAAGAGCCGTGTGTTGTAGCTGGCCACGGGCAAAACCACTCAAGGCAAACTGTCACTGAAGCAGGGGACGATGAGAGTTTGCACCAGTGCTAGCCAAGGATGCCCCACTTGTACCGTGTCCTGAAGAAAAGCACATGTAAGCAGGAAGCTGGTTCCTGCCCCAGCTCCCTCCCAAGATGAAAAACAGCAGGAAAACATTGGGAACTCACCAACAATAGGACCACTGGCAATTCTGCCTGGTTCCATATGGCCACTGTTACCTTCTCCTTGAAATGCTGAGAATACTTCCACAGGGTTTTTTTTCCCTTTTTTCTTTTTAAGTATCTCTAGAGCTAAGTTTCTGGTGACATTTCGCACTCATTTTCCCTGACTGTCTAGACAGACCAGAGTGAATCAACCACGCCCTTGTGGATCATGGTTGGCGGCTACTTTTATAGGCGGAGGTAAAAGTTTTTCACACAGATGCTGGGCTAACTTAGAGAGCATCCGGTTTCACCCAGTTCCAAGTACTGCTAAATTCAAGTGGTCCAGATTCTGATGAACAGTCTTTTTTTTAAAAATTGTAAATAAGCTTCATGACATATGAGAAGTGACCTTTTCTAACACGGTGTCATTTTAGAAAAATTAGGCTTGGCTTTGGTCTTTAAAACACTAACTCACACAGTAGGATGGCCAGAGGTTACTTGTCCTAAGAAGAGGCCTCAGTTTATAAGGGAAAACCTCCCTTCTGTGGTCTGTACTAGTGCCCGAGAGTCTCAGCACCTCAAAGAACTGTGCTCGGTGCAAGGTACACACTCAGGCAGGAAATGCCACATCCCTGTTGCCCTTGGTCACTCTGGGATGCCAGAAATGCATTTGTTGCATTTATTTTTGACTGGATCGGAATGAATACTTAAAAAAATCCTTTTGACATCTGCCTCATTAGATGATTCCTCGGGGTTGGACTCAGCAGCAACCACGGAAGAACCTTACCTCCTCTATGACGAAGGTAGGAACTGATTTTCAACACAGGATTCAGGCACGTGGTTTCTGCAACTGAAGGTCTCGTTGTCATAACTTAGTGGGTGACGTCGGCTGCCACCACCTTCAGAACTGGGTCGCCTTACTCAGAAAACGATGATGGTTACCCAAGATGTGACCCGATAGACAGTGACGGAAATCAGTGTTTGCTTTGTGGGCAGGGGTTCGAGCAAGCCCCTAGCTCCCTCCCAGGCCCTCCTGCTCTGTAGACATACACCTTGGCTGAGTCCATGTGGTCCAGCTTCCCCTCATGGTCCACCGCCCCCTCCGCCCGCCCCAGCCCAGTTGTTCTTTGTGAAACCACTGGTTTGTGACGTCTCGGCTTCCTCTCTGCCCCTTTCGAATGCCGTCAAAAGCACGCTGCCGCAGAGGGGCTGCTTCCTTGCGCAGGATCTTCTCTAAGGGGTGTCTTGGAGAGAGTCTACAAAAGGCAGAGCAGGTGGGAACTGAGAAAGGAGGCTCACAGATCCATCACTGCGCTCTCGCATTGCGATTGGTCCGTGTCCTGGAGGGGGCGGCGCTTAGGCGACTTGTCCCCGCCCCCTGCCTTTCACCCTCTTTCTGCTGCGTACTGGGACCCTTAGGTCAGCCCGCTCTGGGGCTGGAAAGTCACCACACACAGCCCTGGCGAGTTTGAGGTCGTGGCTGTAGCCTGCGGCTTCCCCACAGACTGACTTGAAAGACAAGCCGAGGAAGTCAGGGAGGGTGGATGGTTTCCAGAGGGTTCCAAGCATCTCTCCTATCTCCAGGTGTCACAGACCCAGCCAACTTCCATTGTCTTTTTTAAATGTGAAAGGATTTGTTCTCTGAATAGCAATAATCCTAACCCCTCCAGGAAAAAAAAAGTCCTTCTACACACCACAAATTAAAAAAAAATCAGATTTATTTTCTGATATGAGTCTTTCATGGTTATAAAGCAGGAAAGTATGTGGGCTGAGACTGGCCTTGGACCAGCTGTGGGTTTGCTGAGCCGGGTAAATTCTACAATTCTGTCCAATTTGACTCAGAAAAAAATATCTCTTTTTCTGGTCTGTTTCTTTTTTTCCCTTTGTCTCTATGATCTGCCTTAGCTTTTCTGAGGGGCTGGAAGCTGGAAGTAGGGGAGGGAAGTGCTGTTACATTATGAACCCTGTGGGGGGCCCTGGGTGACCTAGGCGAAGTGGGGAGGGGAGAGACAGCAGCCTTGGGAAGGAGATCTCTGCTCTCTCTCTACCCACCACTGCCACAGTGGGAAGGGCTGGGGATATCTAGGATTGTTAAGAGTCTGCTGTGAGCTTTGATCTTTTCAGGAAAGGAAAGTCTGTCCTAGACCTCACCCAGGCCTTTGGAAATTCTTTTTCCCTCACAGAAAAGAATTTCAGGAGATGAAGAATTAAGTATAATAGGTTTTATTTGGAAGTTCTGAGGAAGTGGAGGGTGGGGAGAGAGAGCGATAGAGAGAGA
>JAOXYA010000022.1:6658810-6669695 GCA_028565675.1 Sorex palustris | reverse complement strand
ACAAAGTCTCCAATGGAGATGTTACTGGGCCCGCTCGAGCAAATCGATGATCAACGGGAGGGCCTTTACTTACTTTTCTTGGCATCTATTAAATAAATTTTAATAGATTACATTTTTCTTTGGTTAACCCATTATTTAAACACTTCTGCAAGTGCATAGTAGTGAAATGATAGAGAACTCAATGATCTCTTTTTTCTTCTACAGACAATCCGTTGCTTGTTGTGAGACCACCAGGTAAGTCCCTCTTCTGGCGAGCTCGACATTCTAATGAGAAAGTCAAATCTCAAATATGAAATTACAGTGTTAGCCACAAGTAAAACTGTTGGGTTATTTTTTTTAATTTTCCCAAGCTCTGACAATATTCAGGTTTCTTGTACCCTTCCTCAAATCTAGGGGAAGAATAATGTGGGGAGGTTTTTACTAGCCTCTCAGCCACATCTAACAGGTGGCCAGCGCCCATGAAATACTTACATTTCATCGCTTTCATTACCCCTGTTTAACTTGATGAAAATAATAGCAAGATGCATTAAAAGTCAACAACACATTTTCACTTTTTCAAGCAAACTGAAAGCAAAGTACTGCTTTCTGTGCTGAAATTCCAGTCAGGTACTACAGGAGATCAGTCTAGTATAAGTTTATGCTGAGTGAGTTGAGGGCTGCAGGGTAGGGTGTCATGCTTCCAAAGACCTCATTTTCCCTAAGGCGTAAAGAATTTTTCTCACCCCTTTAATCCCCTATCCAAATACAAATCTCTTGTATGTGCTCTGCTGAAAGGAAAACCCAAAGGTACTTCAGTATGAAAAGAGGAGAGAGAAAGAAAAGAGTAGTACCTCCCTCTGGGGGATGTGGGAAAGCTTTGCTTGGGGGGGAGCCCTGGGTCAGAGAGGGAAAGCACCACTACTGACTCTTGGTGCCTGCAGCAATACCCTGAAAGTCCGCTCTGATGCTGTGTCTGTGTTTCCCAGGTGGTGAGCCCATCTGGATCCCGTTTGCTTTCAAACATGACCCTGGCTCCACCGAGTGCCACGGACGCCAGTACGTGAAGAGGACCTGGTACAGGAAGTTTGTGGGTGTCGTTCTTTGCAATTCTCTGCGGTATAAAATCTACCTCAGTGACAACCTCAAAGGTAGGTCTTGTCTGTGGGTGGCGCAAAAGGTGTGGCCTCAAGCAGGTCCTAACCTGACAGAGTAGGCAGCTCCATTGGGATGGCACGCCTGCCCATTTGACAAGCAATGACTCATTTTCACTTTGACATACTCGCCCTGACAGAAATGAAGCCTGAAATTCTGTTAGAAATATAAAAACCAGCCTTCTTTGCCATCACTTCAGCAATAACAGGTGTGAAAGTTATCTGGAAACAGTGAGGGGAGGTCTTCACCCCTTTCCCCCATACACCGTCCACCACCACCATTCCCGTCCCCGCCTCTCAATTCCTGCCATTATCATAGCTTTTTAGAGAAAATGTGTGACAGTCTGGACATTGAGAGTATTGCTTGTTACGAGTCTAAATAAAAAGTGCCCCAGTTTTCACTGTATGGGGAGACCATGAGTAACAGGGGCACCATGATCAGTGATCATTTAAAATTTTTGTTTGATTCACCTACCTACAAGATATGAACTTTAATCCAAACCTTGCACAAATGTCAATTTTTAGGATGCATGTTCAAATATTTCCCTGACTCTTTCTATAATTTGTCACAAGTCAAATAGGGGGAGGAGTGTTTGCTGATCTTGCTCGCTTTGAGATAATGACCAAGCATTGCCTCCTTAACCATCCCCACTGTGAGTTTCCAGGGGTGGGATGCCTCAATCAATCATCACTATTTGTTTCTCCCAGCTCTTGCTTCTCCCTCTACTTCTGCATATTTCCTCCTCTGCTTTAGCATCCTTGGCAGTGTGCATAGCCCCATCAGATGCCCAAAGTTGAAGACACGACTGTCCTACTGTGCAGATGTGGTTCAGGACCACGGACAGCGTCACAAGCCCTTCCCCAACCATATTGCATTAGGTCCGACTCTCGGTACTTCTCTTCTGAAAGCTCTTTCACCTTTTATTATTATTTCATAATTATTCTGTGGATCTCATAGCCTCCTCTGTTCCCTTTTAAATGGATGACTAAAATGTCAATAGTGACTTGGCTGTTGGTAAACTGACTATAATCCCAACAGTCTCTTCCATTCATGAACCCGGGTGAAGTATTTAGCAATCCTAATCTCACTGAATCTTTAGACCATTTATGGGGGCATTACCCCAGCTTGGGTATCATTAACCCATTTACTTGATCCCATCTTCAAACATGAAAAGGGCAGAAACATAAGGTTTAAGGGATCCAATTGGTATCCTGTAACAGAGAGAGCATTTTTGACCCATTTTATCCTTGATACAGATACATTCTACAGCATCGGAGACAGCTGGGGGAAAGGAGAAGACCACTGCCAGTTTGTGGATTCACACCTTGATGGAAGAACAGGGCCTCAGTCCTACATAGAAGCCCTCCCTACCGTCCAAGGTACAGTGAAGAGGGTCTGATAGAGGAGCTGGGCTGAGAGGGGAGAGGAGGAACACAGAGTGGTTCTACCCTCAGTTTTCCATCTGAAGGTAGAGACTGGCAACCTGGGTAGTTCTCCAGTGCCCAGCCCTCATCCCTAGGTGCTTCCAGGAGTCACCTTGTTAACAGAGACTCAGGTCCGGTGAAAGGCGTTTGTGACAAACAAGATGCTTTTGTGGCCACCAAGTCCTAGTGCCATTGTCTTGGTCATATTGAACCCCTCTCCTGGAGTGTCGGAAAGGTTTATTCACATACAAAGGTAGGAAGTGGCACTCCCAAAATTTATATAATAGGGTTAGAGAGATAGTTCAGCAGGTAGGGTGCTTTTCTTGCATGAAGCTGACCAGAGTTGAAGCTGACCAGAGTTCAATCCCCAGAACTCCATACAGTTCCTTGAACATTGCCAGGAATGATATCAGGGCACAAAGCCAAACGTAAGCCCTGAGAACCATGGGTATGGCCCCCAAACAAAAAGCAAAAATATATATAGCATTGCAAACCAACTATGATGTAATTATATTATAACATATTTTAATAGATAAAAGGGAAGTAGTCAAACAAAAAAGACTCACATCACTGGTACCACTTCAGATATTTCAAGAGTTTTAGGAGCCTTGTGCCAGAATGAGAAAGAAGGAAATTATGTCTTTCTCTCCACTGATCACAATGTCATGGGGTTTTTCTTCCCCTCTCTTTCTGTTGTAGGCTACTACCGCCAGTATCGCCAGGAGCCCGTCAGCTTTGGCAACATTGGATTTGGCACTCCTTACTACTATGCAGGCTGGTATGAGTGTGGGGTCTCCATTCCTGGCAAGTGGTAACCCCAGATGGTCACATCGGAAGCCCACCCTGCTTGGATCCCTGTGCTCACTTGCCCTCAGGGCTGTGAGCCAGACTACAAGGACAGTGTCCCAACCTCCATGGGCCCAAGGGTCAGCCTCATGCTGGACACTGGACATGTCAGACACCTTCTGCCTAGAACTCAGTCTTCCTGCCTGGACTTCACATGGGACCTACTGTTCTCTTCTCTTGTCCTCGTTTGGTTTGTCGATCTCACCCTGGAGACCGTCACAGGGATTCCCTCTGACTCAGAGCAGTTGTCACAATCTTTGGGCGCAGAATCCAGCAGACCCTTCCATCTCTTCTGGTAGCTGCATCGTGCACAGTGCCTGTTTCATGGAACCCTCCTGACTTCTTCTCCTTCCTCATTGGACTCCTCTCAAAATAGCCAAATTTAAGCTCTGGGACTCTCTATGCAACCGAACTAAACAACAGAACACACAACCAAAGGAAATGTATCTTACCTAAGATTTCTCCCATGGATTACCCACCGCTAGACCAAATGTATCAGATCTTATTTGTAAATTCTCAATTTTGAGATATATATGTGTATATATGCCTATAGAGTCCACACTTGTCTGCAGGAACATTGATTAAAAATGGCTACATTTGTACTTGCTGCCAGATAATTGTGTGGGGGAGGGGCTGGAGCACAGTGGCTGGTTAGGAGCATCTTGTGCATGCATCCAAGGAACACGTGTGCTGCGTAACCTGGCAGTGAGGGAAGGTTGGTGCATTGATGCTGCTGAGTCAGGAAGGAACTCATGGGGAACTCAGCAGTCAACCCACCGCCACCTCTAGGAGAATGCTCTTATGTGCATTTCCAGGTTACTTCCAACTTTAGGTGCAACATGACATCGATTTCCAGTTTACAGGAATATTCTTATTTCCCCCGATCATCTCAGAAGCTACTCCAGCTTCTCGGACAACAGCCAAGGGCTCATGTCAAGGCACCTGATTCTGTTTCCCAAACACACATCCTTCCACATACGTGTCTCTTGGTGTTGCAGGGAAGCAATGGGTATGAGGGCTCTGCATTCTTCTCTAAAAGTTTTGGCATGTGTGAAGAGTTAGAAGTGAGCTCTTTGGTACCCCAGGCTGATTCTGCGTGAATGATGTCATGCAGGGAGAGCCTGGCCCCTCTAATTCTGTGTGAATGATGCCATGGTAGGGGCAGCCCGGCTCCTAGCGACCACAGTCTCCAGTGCTCATGCTGTGTGTGTGAGCCTGAGGTGTCTGCTGGGTTTGGAAAGAAACCTTACCCAGAAGTAAGAAACTTTGCTGTGTTCACATATTCCTTTACCTTCACCATCCCCCTTCTTCAGTAAACAACAATCAAGACACTGCTGGCATGCTGGGACAAGAGCAGACTTCCTCAGGGAAACAGTTTAGACACCCAGCTTCCAAGGAACTCACATTTCACTGGCAAAATAGGATCAAAACCTTGAAGCTGCTTCCTAGGCTCTTATAGATGAAGGGGGATTTGGGAGAAAAGGGCTCAGAGAAACTCCTTCTTGTTCACACTGGGTAACATCCACATATGCATCACCACGGTAAGCCACATGCAAGATCTTTGAACATCGGCAAGTGCTCCATTAAGTACAGCACTTGATTTCCTCCTTCCCACCCCCTCTCAGTTCTTTGCAGGGCTTGGCATGCACTGGTCTGCCCAGGGATTGCAGAGAGTTTCCCAAAGGAGGGACTTAGGGGAAAACACCTGCAGGTTGAATAGTTCCTGCAAATGATTTCTGCTGGTACAAATAATGCACGCGTGTGTGCAGGATATGAGCCCTTTGATCCAGGCCAACAGCCTCTCTTAGCTCTGGGGCCTCATAGGGCAGAGCTGGGGCCTGAGCTCCAAAGAAAGAGGCAGCGTTATTTTCTTTATGGTGCCACATTCACTCCTCAGAGGGGTGTTGTCCTAGCTTACTTCCCACCAAGGCTGAATGCTCATTTCCTAGGCCAAAGTATAGGCTTCCCTCTGAAGGATTTGGTGCTCATTTTTCAGAAATATGAAGAATTCACTGGCTTTTAGTCATGCAACGATTCACGAGCCCTGCCAGGAACCTGAGGCTATAGTTGATTATAGATACTTAAAATTGTATTTTTTAAAAATGTTTGCAAGTTTGGATGGCCATTACCACCAACCTCAGGTGATAGAGCAGCCAAAGGGAAAACACTGCAGGGAGGCATAGGAGTGTTTGGTGAGACTCTGCTCAATTCAGTTATGTTGGCATGTGGACCCAGTGGTTTTCTCAAAGGTCTAGCACACTGTAAATCTCAGAAGCCATATTTTAGGGACACAACTGGCAGGCAATTTGCAAAGAAAGGTCCTCAATAACAGCAAAGGGTCTGGAACCACATCAGGTCAAGTTAGGATGAAGTTAAAGGCACCAATATCCCTCTGACAGAAAACCCATTGGTCTTGAAGGTTCAGAGACATAAGAGAGTTTCAGTGTCTTGAGGTCAGAAACTAATGCCAATAGGAATTAAAGGATGCAAGATATTGGCTCATAAAAGGAAGAGTTCTAGGAGAGTCAAACAACTATCCAGTGAGCCCCACTGGGAAATAAGATGTCTGACCATGAAAATCTCCACATATAACTGAAAATGTTTACATTTGTGATCTGAAGCACCCTCTTCCACTTTCCTGAAAAATGAACCCTGAAAAACTGCAAAGGGAACTAAGCATAAACAGGAGGGATTGGGGGGCTGGAGCAATAGTACAGTGGGTAGGATGTTTGTCTTGCACGTGGCCAACCTGGGTTTGATTCCCAGCATCCCATATGGTTCCTTGAGCATCACCAGGAGTAATTCCTGAGTGCGAAGCCAGGAGTAGCCCCTGTACATTGCCAGGTGTGACCCAAAAAAGAAAAAATACCATGAGGGATTTTGATAAAAGTCAAATACTTTAGAGATAGAAGTGGGTAAGTT
Organism: Sorex palustris; assembly: GCA_028565675.1. Taxonomy (NCBI): domain Eukaryota; kingdom Metazoa; phylum Chordata; class Mammalia; order Eulipotyphla; family Soricidae; genus Sorex; species Sorex palustris. The sequence continues at coordinate 6,663,372 of JAOXYA010000022.1, read as the reverse complement.
GGTTATTCTTAGGCAGAACTGAAAGAACACTGCTCTCTCGGGCAGACTGCTCAGTGGACTCTAAGAACTCTGCATGGTTAAAGGGTTTGCCAGACAATCTCAGCAAGTCACGGAAGGCTGGGTGATAAGGAATGACAGGCTAATAAGATGCTGGGTTTAATTCTATCTCTTCTCTCTCTCTCCTTTCCCTTCTGTGTGTCTTCATGCTCCTTCCTCCAGACTGATGTTTTCTGTGCCCATATGGACACATATGGTTACCAGCCTCTAGACCATGCAGGGATGCCTTGAGATCTCCTATAACTGCAGTCTCTCTCTCAAAAGAATCTCATCTCTGCCACCACCCCATATACACCATCCATGCTCTCTTCTCTCCATCTGATAGAGTCTGAGAAGGACGCGGTGCTTGGGATCCATCCCAGGGCCTTGAGTATGTGAGGCATGCATTCCACCACTGAGGTATATCTCCAGCCTCCTTAAAAGTCTCCCCTCCAATTAAAAGTATTCCATCACTCGTGGCTCCCTTTAGCTACTCCCATCACAGTTTGCTTGAGGCTGAGTTCCAGAATTTGTCCACAACATGGCCTCTCCTTGTCACCCACTCCAGGCCAAGTATCAACCCATGGACGAACCGAGGCTTACGAACCGCCAGGACTCTGATCACCTCTGGTGACTGCTGTTGGATTATAGTTCTAAACATTTTAGGTGTAACATTAGTTTGTCCTTTCTCCTCTACCATTTTTCCTCCACCCTTTCTTCTCCACTGCAAGAAGATTAGGTTTAATGAGTAATAAGCCTCAGTTGCCCTTACTTCCTAACACTCCCAAAAGAGACTCCTGGCAAAGGGACTGGATGGGCCCAGGGCAAGCTGTAAGTTACCCTGGCATTAAAATGGGACAGGCCAAGTCCCATAAAACTTATAATAAGTTAACAGTTGTGGACAAATTCTATCATGACCCAAAGAGAAGTGACTGTATAAGGACCCTGCTAAGGTTAGGAAGGACTAATCTGACTTGAGGACTGTAGTCGGGGATCTATAGAGACATGTTCCCAGGAGAGACATCCTTTAATCTTAATATATATCTCTTACTGTGTCTATGCAAAATGACTAGAAAATTATTAAGAAGTAAACTTAAAGTGACTGTTTAAATAGTTATGGACTAAGGAAAGGAGAAATGCACCCTTAAATGAAATTCCACTCTTGAACAGATCTCTTAGCAGGATGAGATCTCGTTTTAGAAGAGCTTCCCCAGAAGGAAGGGGTTTACATATGTTGATTGTGCTATCTCACCTATGTGGAATTACTACCTCCAACCCTTGGTGATTGTGCTCTATAACTAGGCTGTGAGAGTGGGTGAGGAGAGAAGGAATGTAGGCAGTGAGTGAGAGTGGAAGGGGGCAAAGGAAGAGTAGATTAGAATAAATGGTGACTGATAACCAACCAGCTTGGCAGCCCTGTTCCCTCCTTCATGCATCTGTTGGCGGTGGCGGCAGCCTGGCGTGGGGAAGCAGCTCATGGCCGCTGAACACACGTGGCAAGAGTGCAGACACACATTTTGTGAACACATTTTGAACTGCTTTCAAAGGAAACAAATCAATCTTTTTTCTGTGCTAAAGAGTATTTGTAGTTTGTCCTCCTCAAACCCTCACTTCTTCCAGCTCCAAAATGGTCGCCAGATCTTCTCTTTCCTGGTTTAGCAGATGGGGGAATTTTCAGGTGAAAGCAGTCAGACCAGAATGCACAGCTCTGATGTGTCTTTCCTTTCAAAGGCCCAAAACGTTATTGACTTTGAAAAGTTTTTACTGTAAGCTTTTACTATAAGAGGATTACAATAATGTTCAAGTTTACAGTATTGGTGTACAAAGTTACTGCAGTCCATTGCCACCTCACTGACCCTGACCTTCTCTGTGTCACCTTCTTAGTCCCTCTCAGGCCCTATTCTTTTTTTAAAAATTTTATTTATTTATATATTTATTTATTGTTAAATTTATTTATTGAATCACTGTAAGAAAAGTTACAAAGCTTTCAGGTTTAAGTCTTGGTTATACAATAATCAAACACCCTTCCCTTCACCAGTAATTTTTTTAACCACTAATAACCCCAATATACCCCCCTCCCACCCCTCCCGATGCCTGTGAGGCAGACAATTTCTATTATTTCTATTTAACTCTCTCTCTACTTTGGTTACATTCATTATTTCGAAAAAAGATGCACTATTATTGTTTAGAATTTACCCCCAACAATCAGAAGCCCTGAAAAGAGGTTGTGAAATAATTTATTTTCTATCATGCAATTTTGAATTTCTGATATTTTACTAATTAAGTCTGGAGGGATTTCTGCCAAGAGCCGGATAATTACAAGATTGGTTTCTGTGCATCTGGTGCCATGGCTGTGCAGGAGAGCCGCTGATGGGGGGGCACTCATGACCTCGGTAGGGCGGGATGAAAAGTAGTGAGCTTAGGTAATGAAGCATTTACTGTTTTTACTCTAACTCTCTAAATATGATAAACTATCAAAATTTCAACTTAACGGTTAGATTGCCATCTGCTTAAAGATACTGTCACTTTCTTTCTCTCCTTAAAAATGTAAGATTTCTATTTGGTATTGTCTATGAAGCCTGAAACAGACTTTTGAAAGGTTACATATGTATTGTAGAATGTTCCCAATTCTTTCTAGAGAGATCCCAAATAATATAATAAGATCTGGCTTTTATAACATAATGATAAAAAAGCAGTACTCAAACACTAAAAAATCCAAAGAACTTAAAATATGTTTTCATATGGTATGTTTGTTTTCTTATATTTTCCACATATCTGTTAACTGATAAACTCTAATGACTGAAATATGATTGTAGTTACATCTATATTTGCTTCTTCCTAAAATCACTTGACATTTATTAAAATATGAAACAAAGTTTTCTTTGGCATAAAAATTCGCACAATATTTTGAATAAAAGATACAATGTTTCATTGTTATTTCTTTCACATCAATAAATGAAAATATTTTAAAAGTTCTGTATACTGTATTATAGTGAAACTAAAGAATGGAACAAAGGGCTGAAGGTAGTTTTGTTCTTTTGCAATTTTCTCTGTTTTGGGGTAGAATATAAAATGACCAGCATTAGAAGAGTCAGTCTGTGTGTAGAGTAACTCACTGGAGATAAGGATCATTGTTAATTAATTAATGGCAACCAGCTAACTACAGGATTGTTGCTTTTTTGTCATTGGTTGTGCTGAATTTCTCATTGCTCAAAAAGATGGTAAATCGCAAACACCACTATATAGATATCTGGAATTCTACTCCACAAAGCAAAGAAAATGCTCCAGCTTTCTATGAAATCATTTCTGATACTCCTGTCATTGTTGAGAGCTAAGTTTGAGAGTGCGCTATTTGGAGTTCTGTTTCATTTCATAAGCCTTCGGTTCTGACTTTAATTTTCTTCAGCTTGCTTTGAGAGGCTGGAAACTACAAGATCTTGTTCACAAGCATGTTCAGAATCTTTCTTTTAAACCCACCCCAGCTTTATTTTCTTAAGTGACTTAATCAAAGGTAATTCGAGTTCACATTTTTTGTATCAATGGCTGTATTTAAAGAGGTCTTATCTGATTTCCATCACCAATTACAGGCTAGCATTTCTTGTTTATATCCATCTCCAAGCTGACAAGGGCCCGGTTTGGTTTTGATAGGAAGTCAAGCCTTCATCTCATGTCAAAAGTCCCTAAAGCACATTTGTTCTGGTAAAATTATATCTCGGGAATGATGGGTTCTAATACAAAATGAGGATGTGGTGGCATGGGGTGGTCCCTGCCACTTTGTTTGAAAAATAAATTGTGAAACCTCAGTAGTAAATATTTGCCTGAGAGAACACGGTGGGAGGGAAATTACAGTGCTGGGGAATATTGCCATTAAGAGGACTGAGGTCAGAGATTAACGTAACAGGAGTTGGTCTAGTCAAAAAGGTCAAAGCCGGTTGGCCCACTCAGTAGAGAGATTCTCAATGACTTTTAACTATTTTTGGCAAGATAAACATCATATGTCGCTGCCTTTGGGAGCAAAGAACAAAGGTCGAAGACTCAAGGGGATTAACTCCTTAAAAAGAGATACAATATTTAACTTGGCTGCGCTTAAATGCCTGGGGTTTTCTGGCCTGCTTTTCTTAGCAATGGAATTCCAGGTTTTGTTTAAAACAAACAGAGTATCTTTCAGAAGTCAGGATTCTAGCACAGCAAACCTAATTCCACAAGAAACCGTAGATTGGGAGTTCAGTTTTAAACTGGCAATTATTTGAGAACACGGAGGTCCTGTTTGTTGTCGGATTGTGGGACACCGCCACACCCTGGCCTCCAGCCTTCCTTGGTGCCACAGAACTGGCCTCCTCCAGCACCTGCTTTAGCTGCTGCGCACAGTACCTATCACACTTCTGACTCTTACAGAGGACTGGGAACTTGCTCTCAGAGTCTGACTTATTAAAGTCACTAATTTCAGTGACTCTTTCTTTCTTTCTTTCTTTCTTTCTTTCTTTCTTTCTTTCTTTCTTTCTTTCTTTCTTTCTTTCTTTCTTTCT
>JAOXYA010000022.1:6648164-6658710 GCA_028565675.1 Sorex palustris | reverse complement strand
TGGAGGTCTTTGGCTGCCGGAGCCCTGGTCGGGGCGGGGAGGAAAGCTCAACCCGCTCCCCTCCAAGGGGTCCTGGCGGCGAGGACAGTCAGGCGCGGGGGCAGGAGACTGCCCATTCGAACGTCTGCCCAGTTCATAGTAGGTGCTCAGAAAATAGCCCATTGGTGCAGGAAGGAGCTAGCACATGGATAGCAGCAGGGAGGAGACAGCTGCAGTTTTGCCTTTGTTTCAAAGGACAAAGTACCTGACAGCCCAAACATGAGGCATCTGTGCCATGTGCCCATTGTTTCCTCTGGGGATGGTGGATAGGACCAGACACCAAGACCAGGCCTGAGGATGGTACCATCAGAGACTGCGTTTCCACTCAAGGGTTGGGGAGGAGCTTCCCAGCAGGCATTGCAAGAAGACAACTTTGAGAAAAGCAACAGGATCTCATCTCATCCACGGTGGAGCCATACATGTTTTACAGAGCACTTGGGCAGAGAAAGATAGTGCCTGGGAGATTATGTGGGATGAATGTCAATTTACTTGAGCCTGAAAGTAACTTTCACAGTAAGAAAAAAATAGTAGTGAGAATCTTCCCATGAACCCAGGGTTCCTGTACTGGAATTGGAAATGTATTTGAGAATGGAGGAGTTAATCAGCAGATTTCTGTCAATAAGAAGTTAAAGAAGTAAATCAGTATTTTAGGATGGGGAGATTCTGAAGTTTCAGAAAGAGTCCTACTAAATTGTGCCAAGAGTTTCTTCTACATAAAAACAGATGGTTCCACTCGGACTCTGGGCAACCAAACATGCATCACTTGAACACAATTTTCCTATGGAGTAGTTCCATCCACTTTCCTTTTATATGGGAGAGGAGCCTGCTACCATCTTGTATGACAATAGCAAGTGGCCAGGGGACTGTTGGAGTCACTAGATAAGGACTTATTCCTTATTCTAAAGATTAAAAAAGAAGCACATTTTATGTCTTTTCCACCTCTTCCCTGCTTCTCTCTTACCTTCATTTGTTACCAATAAAGTATATGGTTATCAGAAAGAAAGAAAAACACCACCACCACTAAAGGACAAAACATTTGAACCCTGAACGCAGGGGATGTTTCTGTGTGTGTAGAAACATTTCTGGCAGTGCCCTCAGGCAGCTCTTCCTAGTTCTAGAACTAGGTTCTTTGAGTCTGTACTGGTATTGAAGACCTGATGCTCAAAGAAGGTAATTCACCACTTTACCCCAGAACCCGGAATATTGAGGGTGGGGACTCACAGCACTCCTGCTTCTTTCTTCTGTTGGAACGCAAGGAATGTTTGCAGTGAGGGGAAGATGAGCAGGTCAGGGAAACCCATCAAATTGGTCTGGGGGACCCACTCCTTGTTCTCATGTTCTGCAAGGCCAGTAATGTGATGGTAGGAGGGGCTGGTGGGAACTCTGACTTGGAAGCTCTGTGTCAGAAGAGAAGGCAACATACCCTGGCTCACATTCTTGTCTTTGCAGTATGCCTATATGGACAGACCAAGTGTTCTCCAAGTGCCCACAATTCTACTGTCCCTCTCTGTTAGGGCATCCTGGAGAAGGAGCAAAAGTGACGGCCCTCCAAAGTCTCATGGATAAGAATGAAGCTGGAACTAGAGGATGTCTATCCGGATGTGGCAAATAGGTTCATCAGATTATTCCTGTGAGAGGTTGGCTGAGAGGTTGGCATTATCCCAATGCCACCATTAGCAGAGAGAAGGATGAGAGATAGGGATGGATACATTGTGAATAGATGATGGAGGCAGGTAGATGATCAACAGACAGAAAGAGACTAGATAGTTAATGGAGAGATAGTGGATTGATAGTGGATGAAAAGATAGTAGATGCATAAATGAGTTGAGATAACTGATGGATGATAGTGCATGCATGGGTAGATAGATACTGAGTAGGTAATAGATGGTTAGATCTATGTGGTTGTGAGGGGAGAGAGAAAATAAAGTTCACTGAGCTGTAACAGTGTCCCAAGAGAGGCTTAGAGGGCAAGAGACACTGAATGAGCGAGACAGTTCCCAGGAACCATGTCTCACTTATGGTCCCAGGGTTTGCACTCATTCTCATGCTTGCTTTCCACCTGTGCAATGCTTGGCTTTCCTTGCTCTCCCAAACGTCAGACATTTGCAAAGGTAACACAGCATCAAAGCAGGTCCCTCTATTGGGACTTGTGCCATTTTCATGAATCCAGCAAACACTTGGTGCTTACTAATTTGAGCATGTCACTGTGATGGCAAGTCAGCTTCTCTATATTAAGCAGATGTCACAGTGAAAATCACAGTAATTCTAGGAGGTTTGCTAGGGGGGTTGTTGTATTGGTTCAGGAGGTAACCCAAGGCACACTGCCTCCACAGGCTGGCACTGCGCCAAGGCTGGCAGCAGGAGGAAGGAGAGGTTAGTAGAGCAACCTCACAGGGTTAACAAGCTCAGTGATAACATGCTGGGGAAGGGGTAGTCTACCTCCTTCTGACCCTCCTTCTTCTCCCTTCTCCCCACTTTCCCTTCTGCTTCCTGCCAGGGTCTTCCCAAAACCCATCTGGAATCCAGGTGGCAAGGAGGCTGCACATGACGTTGAGGCAGATCAGTGCCTGCAACATAAAGCAGGGTGCAAAGAGGTGGGGAGCACATCTGGAGAGACCAGATTAGAACATCTTCCACATCTGGTCATTGATGATGCCCTTTTCATGACTCCAGGCTTCTTTCAGCACACTATGATGGGTTTAGCAAAAATTAGTCAAAGACAATTTTGAAGCAGATTATTTTAATAGTGATGAAAAAGAGCCTTCAAACCCCCTTCTCAACCAGGAGCTGGTAAAGACATAAAGAATGATTAATTTGCATCGTTCAAGAGTTAGAGAAACAGAAAGCTGGGAGCTCCTTCCAGCTGTCCAAGCCACAGACCCGCTTCAGGCCTGCTTTTCCCACCAGCAGGAATGGTATCATGAGTCTGTCATATTCCACCATGTGACAGACCTGTGCCAGACCTGGTAATCAACAGGCATTTCTCCCCACTTGGAATCTGCTGTTGGCTGGAGTGTCTTGTGGAGAGGGACCACCTGTAGACCTCTGGGTTGAAGAGACAGATTCAATTATCAGTTTGTCCCTGTGTGCCACCTCTGTGTCACCCTGCTCTCTCAAAAATGACAGTTCACTTTGATTTCCAACTAGAACCAACCATATGCTCTCATAAGACAGTGATACTCATGTGATTAAATCAGTGTTTTCCATCCAAAGGGGTACAGTTTGGGGATTAGTTGAAAATCTGGCATCTTTCACGGCTTTGTTCTCATTCTATGTCCATATGCAGATGAGTGGATAAAGAAGAAGGGATATAAATACACAACGGAATCCTACTTAGCTATTTTTCAAAAAGAGATAAAATCCTCTCATTTGCAACCCAGAGACTTAACGGTTTCTGTACTGAGTGATGGAAATAGGATGAGAAAGACAAACACCATAGATTCCACTCGTATCTGATAGATAAACTAAACAAATACACCAGAAAACACATTCTTGTTATTTGGATTGAAATAATAAAATAACACGTACTAGAAGGAAGGGGAGAGGCAGTGGGTATATTACATCAATTGTATAATGATGGGTGGAAACTATATTTTTGTAACAAGAATTATGTGATAGATGGAGATGTTGATACGGAAGGCTGAACCCCTAAATAAGTAAAGTATAAACTCAGGTTACTTCAATTTAAGAAAAGTCTGCAATTCATTTGGGAGTGGAGCGTTGGGTAGGGAGTTCTTTGGCGTTAATTGTTCATAGGACTGTGGATTCCAAACTCAGAGCAAGGGTGGTGTTGAGAGAAGACACCCCACCCAACTAGTGCTCTGAGCACATGGGGCTGTTTTGCAATAGGAAGCTGGTTGCTCAGCCCGTGTCTAAAGTTTCTTTAATTCCATAGTCTTCCAGTGGCAGTGTGTGCCAGGGAGTGTGAAGAAATGAGAAATACCTTGAGTACATGCCCATCTCAGAGTTCACAGTCGATCTGAACTTGGAGATCTGAGCTGTTCTCAAAGGTGGGGGTGTGTTTCACTAGGTGATGGAGAGCTGGTATGTCCGACCTGCTGTCATCTTGCTGTTCTCTTTCTTTGGGAAGCACAGCTGCTTGGAGACTCTAAAATTCAGCTTCCAACATCTCTGGGTTGCCTTGTTATATAGGAAATATTTATTTGGTGACCAGGGCTTCCTTTTGTTTTCGATACTCAGCTGGAAAATGCTGATTCTCCATTGGGAATGGTCCAGCTAATGAGAAACAAATGGTGGTCTAAGAGGTATGAAACTTGTTGACCAGCCCAGAGATTTTCTTGGTATAAAGTCAGACCTCTATCTGTAATCAGGATGTTCTGAGTTAATTTGTAATTATTGAACTGGAAAATGACTTGTATCCGGGTTCAGAGTTCAGACAAGAGAAATAGGATGAACAAATCCATCATAGCTCATTTTAATGTCTCCTCAACACATACTAAGAACCTGTTTGTCTTTGTTTTAAACCATTTTAAAGTTTGTCTTTACTTTTTAAACCATTTTTGAGATAGAATGGATATAAAAGAGCCACATAGGATAAATGCATGCAACTTGATGATTTTGGTGATAAAAGTATCTATAAAACCACTTTTAATCTTCTTTACTTATTCCTCTGTGGTTGTACACAGATTATTTCCATATCTTACTTATTGTAAAGAAGGCTGCCTGGAACACTGGGGTGCAGATAGCTCTTTGAGGGAATGATTTCATTTTCTTTAGAGCTCAGCAGCTCTAAAGAAAAGAAAGTTTTTAACGGGAAAAACTCAATACCATTTTCCACTGCCATTCCTACCAAAAATGTGTGAGTGTTCGCTTTTCTCTGCATTCTCGTCAATACTTGTTTCATTTTTCTCTTATTCAAATTAACAGTCCTAACAAGAGTGAGTGGATAATTCACTGAGATTTTGATCTACATTTCCCTGATAGTTGACGATACAGAGCCAAGCTTCTTAAACTGTGATTATGATCCCAATATGGGGATTGCTCAGCTTTAAAATTTTTCTTTGAAGGGGTCAAAGAGATAGTGCAGAAGTTACAGTGTCTGACTTGCATCCGGCCAACCCTTGTTCGATTCCTGTTCCATGTGTTTCGTTGAGTATTGCCCCCAGCCAATTGGACTGCAGGCCTAGTTGGCTGAAAAACCCGAGGAGGAGCCCTCGTCTCTAGAACACTCATTGGAAGGCTCCCTCAATTTCTGATTTTAAAGAATTTGAATTGCAGGGGGTAGGGCTGGGAGATAGTATAGGAGACAGAGGGATTGCCTGGTACATGGCCACGCTAGATTCATTCCCCTGCACTCTCTATGGTCTTTTGAGCACTGGTAGAAGTGATCCTTGAGCACAGAACCAGGAGTAAGTCCAGAGCACTCCCAAGGATGCGACCTCTCCCAAAACAACTTTCTAATAACCAATTATCAGTAAATGTTTGATTCACATACCTATTTTATACATCTACATAACGGGGTCATGAAAAAATTTCTCAGGAGTGACAGGTGGAAAAGTTTAAGAAATTCTGGTCTAGGGAATTGCTCATGTACTTGTTGACCTTTTTTTGTACAAATTTGAAAAATGTCTATTCATCACTTTATCCTGATTTTCAATTAGTCATTTTTCCTATTGAGTATATGATACACACACATATACATGTATCCTGTTTGCCTTTTCATCTTGTTAATGACCGACCCCTTTGTTGGTCAATACATTTTTAATCACTTTAAAATTTTTTATGCAAAGTAGAACTCACTCTTTCCAACTTGCATTCTTATGAATTTTGACAACACATTTCCATGAGTTTTGACAAATTCATGCAAGCTGTCACCACAAGAATTCAAACTGAGAACAATTCCTTCCTTCACAGCCCAGAATCTGCCCTTCCCCGCGCCTAAGCTGCCTTAAATTTTGCTGGGTGCAGAATGTCAGGTAAAAGCAAGGACAGGGGTTTTTCCTTCATTCTGACAAAATTTCCTGCACCGAGATTCACATATGCTGTTGTGTACATTGGGGCTTCTGCCTTTTAGTTCCTGTGCACTGGTATATCATATGAAGAAGATGCCACATAGCAGGGAAAGGATATTTGAGAAATTTGTAGTTTGGGATGATTATGAATAAAGTTGCTACCACTTTCACATAAAGGATGTTTTGTGTACATGAGCGTTTATTCACCTCATGAGGGACTTCCTTAGTCATAAACTAAGAGCATACATTTTTGTTTTATTTTTAAATAATGTAAGGGTTCTCCGAGGGTATCAGGGAGACCACTAGGATCAAATCTGGCAGTGCTCAGGAGGCCATGCAGGGCTGGGCATCAAATTCAGAGCCTGGAGCAAGCAAGGCACCTGCTCAGCCCTGTGAGCCGTGTCCCAGACCTTTTGAATTTCTACACGTACTTTTTACTTTGTAAGAAGCTTTCAAACTCCTCCAAAGGAACAGTTCCCTTTGCCTTGTTAATACCTCTCTTCTCCCTGAGACCCTTGATGAACTAGGTGCCCCCCACCCCACGCTATCTCTAACCGTTCCACCCATGCAAAGGTCAGTCCTGACCTGACCACCCTCTCAGACCCACAAGACACCCCTAGAAGCTTTGAGGAACCCTAGAGCCTCCCTTAATCCGGTCCAGTCAATACTCATAACTTGCACCAGGAAAGCGAAACCCGTGGGCAGGGATCTGAGTGGCTGGCGTGGTGTTCCACACACAGCACCGCTAAGGGTCTCCAGAGCTGCTCTAGGCCCCTTTCACCCACTGGATCCACAGCAGGGAGCAGAGAAGGGGGTCTCGCTGGGCTGTTAACCCGAAGATCACTAGGAGGGCTGGGCTAGGTGGGTGACGTCATAATCAGAGGCGTGCCGGCAAGCGTCTAGCACGCGCAGATGACAGCCTGTCAGGCTCTAAACGCTTCTGCTGCGAATCTGCAACTACTCTCCGTGGGTCATCATTGCGGGCTCCTAAATTACCCAGAACCTAGCTCGATTGTCCTGAGTGTGTTTAACGCACCAAACGCATGCCCTACCATATATATAGGACATGCCATTTCAATACTGATAGACACTGGCAGTGAAGATTCATCTAAAGTTCAGAGAGAAAGAAAGAAAGAAAGAAAGAAAGAAAGAAAGAAAGAAAGAAAGAAAGAAAGAAAGAAAGAAAGAAAGAAAGAGAAATATGGATGATCCATCCAGTAGAAAACTGCCTTTTCCTTTTGAAAAAAAGCAGGGATCACTTTATTTTATTTTATTTTATTTAGATTTTTATTAGTGAAACACCATGAGGTAAGTTGTAGATTTACATTTTTTTGTGCTTGGGTTTCAGTTATACAATGATCGAATACCCATCCCTCCACCAATGCCCATTCTCCACCACTACTGGTCCCAGTATCCCTCCCCACCTCCCACATCCCACCCTGCCTCTGTGGCAGGGCATTCCCATTTATTCTCTCTCTCCTTTTGGATGCTGTGGTTTGCAAAAGAAGCATTGAGTGGCAATCATGTTCAGTCTAAAGTTTACTCTCAGCAAGTACTCCCATCCTGGGAGGATCCTCCCAATACCCTTTATTTGGTCCTCCCTTTTCTCTCTGAGCTTCCTTTTCAGCAGGGGTCACTTTAAAAAAGAAAAATCCGGGAAACAATAAGTCTGCCATCTGAAACCCAAATATCAAGAATTTTGAGTAACTTCTAAACTGGGACTATCCGGGCATACCCTCCAGCCACCCCCATGCACAGTTTATGGAAAGTGCACTTTCAATACCATTTTCCTTGGTTTCCACAGGAACTGGCATGAACATTTGCTCAATCCACCACAAGCCTCTAATATATTTTTAAATATCTCTCAAATATAACGAATAGTACCTCCTTGAGGAAACCACCTGACTTTTGACACTGTGGGAACATAATCTTTGAAATTCTTTAGAGAAATAAAACAGAATAGGACTCGGGACATGGCACAAGAATTAAGGCACTTTTCCTTGCACTCAGTTCAACTTTGTTCTATCCTTAGCACCACATATGTCCCTTGAGCACTTCCAGGAGTGATCTCTGAGCACAGAGCCAGGAGTAAGCCCTGAACACACTTGGGTATGACAACAAAACAAACAAACAAGAAGACAGAATATGGCAATAAGCCAGAAATTATGTATGTCTGTTTCTAAAGGTAAATTAGGTTGCAGTGTCTTTTGGAGGAACCCCTATGTGTGTGAATTTTGCTTGTTTAATTCCCCTGGCAGAGCAAGTCCAGCAAGCAACTGGTGCTGGGCACCAGAAAAAAATTGCAGGCACCTATATTAATGATGTGTTTGAAGGGTGCCCGGGGACCAATCACAAGGACATATACAGAGACTGTGAACTATGCAAGCATGTGCCAAATGCTACTTTAACAAGACTCTTTAAGAATCCAACCACCAGACTCACAAATAAATCGTGGAAGAGAGCAACGCACTACAGAGATGCCTCCAGACCCCAAAGTCATCCAGTTAAAAATTCAACTCCAATTCTATCACCCTATTTAAAATTTTAGAATTCCTAGAGCACGCAGCCTCGAAAGTGGCCACATGGCATTTCATACTTGATATTCCAAGAGTAACACACCACATTTGACAGGGTATAAAGTAGAAGGCAACCGATCTTGATCAATACATGTATTAGCACGAAAGGCTCAACCTGTAACAACATGTTAGTGATCTCTTATACAGGGGCTCAATGGTTCCAAGGTGAGATACAACAATTTTCATGCACTTTTCTCTAAGAAAAGTTTTTTGGATCATTTGTAGTGGATTATTCATAATAAGAAATACAAAATAAATTATTTAGTATCTGCCTTTGGGGCAGGCTTGGGTGGTGGGAAAATTCAAAATGCTGGTGGTGTATGAAAATTCAAAATACTACTGGTGTAATGGGTGGTGGAATTGGTGTTGAAATATTGATTGTAATGAACTATTGGGAAAAACTTAAAAAGAAAAAAACCCAGCCACTGCTCTGTATCAGAGTCATCATATTTCACATGGAAACCTGTCACCAAGTTTGAAGTAAAACTGACCTGAAAGCTCTCACTTCTCCTCGAAGATGCTTAACAAAGTTGTCCTGTCATTCAGAGACAGAGCCCCATTGACACTTGTCCCCTGTGCTGACCAGATGCCCAGTATTTAGAAAGGAACGTATTTCCAGAAGTCTTAAGCCTCATGGCTTCTCTCCTCCCTTGGAGGTAGTGGAAAATTCAGATTTTTTTAAAAAAAGAAAGAAAGAAAGGAAAGAAAAAATTTAAATAAAATAAAGTGGCAAGAATTTTGGCAGAGATGCTGCTGGAAACAAAGCTTGCAAAGAGGAGAGGTCAGAGGCTGACTGCGGAGATGGTCTCATCCCCCCAGCTGGCTCCTTGGCTGGTAGAGCCGGCCTGGAGGTGCAGACAGGATGGAAGGCCTTGGAAGAAAGGTGTCTCTCATGTCCAGAGTCCAAGTAGCCAGCATTGCTGTATGTTGACATTAGAGTCATTTTTGATGAGTAGATTTGGGTGACAATTGGGGTTCTTGCTGAATATTCTGGGTCTCTTCTTTTCAAATACTAAGTGGGGCAATGATTCCCTTTTCTTACAGCAAAAGTGATACATGTCACCTCTAGTCATAAACAATTGGCTGCCTATGTGTGGACTCCAGGTGTCCTCTCCCTGCTTTAGGGACCATGAAAGCAGTTCTTGCAGGGACTCTGGAGCATCTGATTCTAGGGCACTACAATGAGCAAAGCTCTCCAGCAACTCAAATGGCATATGCAGTGAGTGGGCAAGAGGGTGCATGATCTGGTGGGTGCCTTGTGGTCTAAGCATCTAGTTTCAGAGGAAGCAGGCTCACTGGGTTGCCATTGGCTATTTTGGTTTCTCCATCAGCCATTTTCCATCATGGAGGCAAACGCACCTCTCTTCCTCCACCCCAAAGAGACCACCAGAATCTGACTCACTGCCCATCTGATTCAGATGGAGGATCTCCAGCCTCCAATGTCAGGAAGAGACAAACGAGTAGAGCCAGGCACGTGAAAGGGAGCATTCTTTAGAATTTGGCTTCACTGGTTCGAGGAGCTAGTGAGCAGCAGGCTCTTTGTGCAATGTTTTTTTCCCCCTAGTTTAATTGTTTTAATTGAATCATTGTGAGATACAGTTACAAAGCTTTCATGTTTGAGTTTCGGTCATACAATTATCAAACACCCATCCTTTCACCACCCCACCCCATCCCAACCCTTCCCCTGCCTGTATGGCAGACAATTTCCACCATACTCTCTCTACTTTGATTGCATTCAATATTTCAACACCAGTCCCACCATTATTATTTGGAATTTTTCCGCCACCACTCAAACCTGCTGAAAAGGCAATGCTAGACAATTTTGTATTGCTAGTTATAATACTGGCTGGAGTGAATGCACAGCGGTAGTGCCTTGCACGCAGCCAACATGGCCAACCCGAGTTCAATTCCTCCGCCCCTCTTGGAGAGCCCGGCAAGCTACCGAGAGTATCTCGCCCG
>JAOXYA010000022.1:6629018-6642374 GCA_028565675.1 Sorex palustris | reverse complement strand
ACACAGTAACAACAAAGTCTCCAATGGAGACGTTACTGGGCCCGCTCGAGCAAATCAATGAACAACGGGAGGACAGTATCTCAGACAGTATCTCAGTTATAAATAGCATGAGATATCAAAAGGTTACAAGAGTGACCGTGCACTCCTGGAATTCTAAAAGTTTAGATAATTAGGGTCTGTAGAGATCTCTGCAATGAGCTGCTCGGTTCCGAGATTCTTTTGTGTGTCTCTGGATCATGGCCATTAAGGAGCTTAAGTAGTGGCTGGAGACATTTATGGGCATCATCTCAGAGTCCCATTGGGGCAGAGGGATGAAGGGACCAGCCCATCCCCTATCCCAGTTACTGATTCTGCGTACCCGGACTTCTTATTAGGTTCTGAAAGATGGCGACTGCTGGGATTCCTAGGGGGCAGGCGGAGGGACAGCACCTGCTCCTATCTGTAGTAGCCCAGTGAAATTGGCCTGGTGCAAAGTCTGGAGGCATCTCTGCAGCGAGTTGCTAAGTTTCACAATTCTTTTGTGTGTTTCATGCAATGTTTTTTAAAAGAGGTGCTGTCTCTCTGCCTGGGTTGTCCGACTGCTAGGGCAGGAATCTAATGCACCAGTGGTTGTCTCACCATCAGATGAAAAGGACCTGACAGGCCTCAGAGCGCAAAAGCAAATACAGTCTAGAGGCAAAGAGAAAGTAATGCCAGGAGGGAGGATCTGAGCTCCTCCATCCAACTCTACCTGATAGCACACACTTCACACAAGTCATCGTAGCCCCATTTTTTAACTTACTATAACTGACTTGGAGTTTTGACACTTGAGACTTGAGAAAAAATTCTAATACACTAGTGGGGGTAAATTTGTGAGAGTGGGGAGAATTCAGGCTTCTCTGTCTCCTGGACTCCTTCTAGGATGATTCTGTGAGAAAGAGGGCCAATAAGTTTGCATGGCAGGTGCTGAGTGACATGGGAACAGATAAATCTGAAGGTGAAGGGACTGAGTGCTGGATTACAGGGCAACAGATGAGTAGAGAAATGAAGGATTCTAGAACCTGTGAATGATTAGAGGATTCTAGAACCTGTGAATGGTTCTAGGATCTCAGAGGAAGGATTAGATTTTCTTTCATCTCTTGTCATCTTCAAGACATGACAGACTGAAATGGTAGCTCTTTAGAATTACTTTTTATGTTATTAGCCATATTTAGTAGTTCTTGGAGAGTCACCCGAGGACTCCCCCAGTGGTGTATAGGATGCTGGGAATTGAATGTAGAGCCTTGTAGATACACAGCAGGTCTGTACTTTTCCATTTGAGCTATCTCCCTAGCCTAATTACATTATAGATTGAGCATTTCTGACTTTGGATTTGTGTTTACAGGCGTACAGCACTCCAGGTTTATACAATGTGTTTGTCTAAGTAGATTGCTTTCTCCTCATTTTTAATTCCTCTGTTTATAACTCTTGCTTTGACTTGAGAAAATCTCTACAGACTATTTTTGGACAGTATTAATATTCTTGGGAAAATGATAAAGTAGTACTAGGAGAGGGTTCACAGGAGACAAAAATTTATCCAAGTTTTGAATGCAATTTTAATAAAAAGAAAACAAACTAAGCAAAAGATTTTTTTCTCCAGAGACTTCTTTTAAACCATGGAAGAGCTCCACTTCATCATAAAAACTGCCAAACAAAGGTCACTTGTTTTCGTTGTCTTGATAGAGTTGGATAGATTTCTGGAGATTAAATTTCAGAAGTTTCTTCTAAGTAAATGGATGAGAATCCGACAACTATGAATGTTATTTGAGATGTAGTAGGAACAGGAGATGCTGTTGAGAAAGAAAAAGGCCCTTGAGTGAATCTTCTTTCTACTTGGATGAGCACCTTTCCAAAGGATTGTGTCTACATTTATTCTACATTTCTACATTTATTCTACATTTATTCTTGTCCCTTAGATAGGACTTGAAATGAATTCAGGGAGTATGTGGTGTATCTGAAGGAAAAGGTCAGGAAACTGAATTGTTCCACAGAAAAGAGAAGTTAGTCTGTAGAAGAGAAAGCCGAGGGGTCTGAGGAGATGAGCAGAGCTGTGCCTGGTCACAGCTCACTACAGTCACTCCCTCAGGTGGGACAAGCAATAGCACCTAGGTTAGGAGTTGATGAGAAAGATTTAGAGTAGAGCAGAGGAAGTTCAACTAAGAAATGCTATATTCTCTACCAAGAAAACACTTTAACTACAACTGATTTCATCTTCCTTGAAAGCTCTGAGACAACGGAAGGAAGAGGTGATTCCATACAGAATTGGCAGGAGGCTTTGAGACGGCTCCCTACAAGAGCTCCCTGTGCAAACAGGAGCTTCTGCTCTCTACTACTCCCTTCCCCAAGGTTTCTTCCTTCCCCCTCCCTGTGCAGTCAGTGCCCTGTTCTCGATGATTTGCAGAGGCTGTGAGGTACAGACAGCCGTGCATGGACTAGGGTATCATTCCTGGCATCATTTGATGATCAAGCTATGGAGAAACATCCGTACTCTCTCCTGTTGGGTTTCCAGTACATCTATCAGGAATCAGAGTTTAAGCAGCTACAAAATTGAATGTGTGGTCGGCTCCTACTTCCATCCCCCTTAAGAGTAATCCTGCACCCTGTTTCCCAGCCAGGCAACAAAGCCAGGGCAAGTGAGACAAATCTAAAGGGATGTTGATGGGGAGGCCCCATTGGTTCCCTGCCCCAAGGGCTAGGCCTTGGCAAGAGACTGGCAAACACCTCCAGACAAAAGAGGCCCTTGCAGGATTCCCAGGCCAGGAGCAGAATTATTCCGAGTCAAGGGGAAGGGATAGACGTGACAGAAAAGCTTCCAGGTCTGCAAAAGGTCAGACCACCAGGACAATCAATGTTGATAAATACAGACCGAACAGGAAAAGGGCTCTGTTAGCAGCCAATGCCTGTCTGTACAAACAGCACCAAACCTGACATGACCATTGTCCCCTTGGCTCCATGCACACCTCCCCACCCAGGACTTAGCCACAAGCCCTGTGAAGGAAGTGGCCCCATGGCTTGAGATTCCATTTTGCTGTGCAGGGGAGTTGGGATGGCCAGGCTCACGACTGATGTGGGAATTCTGCTCTCCAACGGGCCCAAGCACTGCAGCTAGTCGGCACAGAGATTTCCAGAACACGTCAGCAAGTGAGAGCAAGTCCTTGGGACTCCCAGGCTGGAAACAGCATGAGAAGATTCATTTGCATGCCAGCCCCCTTCGAGACAGGAATGGACACAGAACACGCACTTCCATGTCATGCCGGGCTTGCCAACCCTCACCCCGGTGCACCTCAACAGATGCCTCTGCTTCGAACTTGTGGTGGAAGGACCCACCCTCCCTCAGCGTCAGCCTTGAGTCCCTTTCTCTCACCCAAGATGGAGGCCAGAGCACCCTCACCAGAACCCCAACATGCCAACACCCCAATTCCACCCCTCCAAAATCTCGGTTGCAGACTTCCAACCTCAAGAGATGGGTATTTGTGGGTTCAGCTCCCTCCCCCATGCTATGGCATCAGTGAATGCAGCCCAGATGAAGTAGGCACAGTCTGGTCTATGGGTCTGCGTGGATCCATCTTGGACTAATAGGAAGCTGTTGGGGAGAGAGAAGAGCAAAGCATCATGGGAAGTGATACTTGGTCAGAAACTGGCATGGCCTCCAGTCCCCGTGATCCTTGCTAGTCTCTGTGGCCAGAGTTGACTCTTTTCCACGATCTAATTCATTCCTATTTCTAAGCATTCTTTTACAAATGCTCCAAAATCAATTTTCCACTTTCTACATTTTCATTTTTCATGACTACTGATAACTCAGCCATCAAGGACGGTACAAAAACAAGAAATACATTTTATTTTGTTTAGATTTAATTTTGTTCCAAGATCCTATGCTTTGATACTCAACAGACAAATTTTATGTTTTTGGAAACACTGTGCTGATTTCAACTGGTGGTTGGGAGATAATCTCAAATGGCATTTAGAATGTTTTTATTTTAAAGCATTGCTGAAAATAATTTTGGCCTCTGAGAGGATGTGCATTTTCTCTCACTGAGATTTTTCTTTGATGTCCGTTAGGAAATAAATCACTTAATTTTATTTCCTTCAACTCAATTTGATTCAGTTCAACTCAGCTTAACTTCATCATGTCTCTAAATGCTTAGTAGCAACTCAATTCATTCAGAGCAATTTGCTCGACATTTCAGTCATAGACCCCAAATTTGAAAACGTATCTAATTGGGAAAGAGGACAATTTTAAGATGATTTGTAAGCCTAACCATAGTCAGAGGCAACAAAGTAAGGCAAAAGAACCGCACCCACACCCAGTGCACATCCATAACAGACATTGCTAATCATCGCTGCATTATCTCTGTGCCCCAGGATCTCTCTCAGTCACAACCAATCAATCAGTATTGGACTGTTAACCAAGCCTCTGATCCAAAGCCTGGAATAAATTATATAAATACTCAGATGTATTTCGAATTGGAGAATTTCATTTGGGTCTGTGCCTCGGGCTTTGTGCTTAAGAAAATAAAGTAACTCGGTAATTACAAGGATTTGTTGGTTGAGAATGAATTAAAACAATATGAATCCTTACTGAATTATTTCCAGTCAACTCACAGCTTGAATTTATGCACTGCTTCAAAGAAGCATTTGAGAGATTCATCAGAGCATTTTTGAAATCTGAAATTGAGCTCGGACTTTCAAAATCTGCCAGATTCAGAAAAGCAAGATTCTGTCGTCTTTTACTGACAATTAATTCTATGATCCTGAGCAATGACCAAACCTCTGTACATTTTAGCTTCATGATGGGGTTGGGGAAGTGGTGGTGGTGGTGGTGGTTTAGTTGTAGGATAACAGCCAGTGCACTGCTTAGGGGTTACTTGCAACTCAGTGCTCAGCAGTGGCTCCCAGTGGTGCTCAGAGAACCATGCAATGGTGGAGTTTGAACCAGAGGTTTCTGCATGCAAAGCATGCTCCAGCCCATTGAGCTATCTTCCTGGCCTGAAGCATTGTGTTTTTAAAGTTTTCTTTCCTCATCCAAGAATGATCTGAATTTAGCACTCCCATATTAATACTAACAATGACTTAACATTTCCAGTTGAAGCTGAGCCTTGGGAGTTGGTGCTGACTCTTAATATCTTCCTTCAGTCTCCACCTCAATCTTCTGGAAGCCCCTAGAACATCTGCAAGGAAGGTCAGAAATTTAAGGAACATATATGGAAAACTCTTGCAAGAAATTTAGGAACCAAAAAATAATCAGGCTTAAAGAGAAACAAAGAAAACATCGGCTGGAGCACAGGGGTCCTGGCCTGGCCTGTCGGCACAGGGGCAGGCTGGGGGCACTAAGCTTTCATGGGGGTTGGGTGAAGTATTTAAGGGTGTCTGGATGGGGAGTCATCGGAGCTGAGATCTCAGGCTATGTGTTCTGTAGCAATTCTTGAGTCTTCTGTCTTTCTGTGACTGGTTGGCACATGTCTTCAGATAGAAGGCTGGGATCTGTGAGGCCAATCGCCAGATGGTCCCCAGACTGCCACAGTCATTCACACAGAAGTCCCAGGGACGCCTGCCCGTTTCATTCACAGTGGATTACGGTTGCTCCTTTCTCAACCTCTGCACATTGATGAGCACCTTGGTTTGATGCCTCCCATGGAGCCAGGCATTGATCAACCCTAAAAATCATTGAATTGGGGAAGCATTTGAGCAGACAAAGGATTAAGTTTTGGGCTTCACTTAGGGCTTCTTACTTACATCTTTACTTACTCACAGGGCCTGGGGTAGGGATCTGTGGGACCTGTCTGAAGGTTTTTGTTCCAGTTTGCTCCCCTGGGTACAGGGCAATGTGAGAGCACCGGGGCATATATCAAAGAAGAGAAACGAGTAAACTGGATACACTTGGCAGCCACATTTCTAACTTCAGCCTGCTTTCAGTGGTCTGACATTTTCTCATCATCACTTCCATAACATTAAAAAGCAACCCAAGGATTCTCTCTAGCATGACACCATAAAAATGATTCAGGAGGCTACATGTCAAAGGTCTAGGGCTTCTGAGACTTACTGTTTGGCTGAACTTCTCCAAATGTACTGTCTTTAAGAATAAATATATCAGCACTGGGGAGGAAGTAAAATGTTTGCCTTGTGTACGGTTGACCTTGGTTCAATCTCCAGCACCACCTATGGAGTCCCCCAAGTCCTACCAGGAGTAATCCCTTTGCACACAACCAGGAATAAACTCTGAGTACAGTCATGTTCAGCCCAAAAACAAAGAACTGAAAAGTAAATATATAGACAAAAGCATAGATGTTGATTAGCACTGTTAGCACTGTCCTCCCATCGATTTGCTCGAACGAGCCCAGTAGATGTTGATTATAAACAAATAAATATGTAAAAAATACATGGAAACATCTTTGTGGCCTGATGGTAGCAGAACAGAAGCTTAAAAGCCTGTGTTCTGTTTCTCAACTGCCTGGGCCCTTGACCTGGGAAGGGTGCTGGAGAAATTTGGCACGTCAACAACACCATAGCATTATGGCTTCAGTCCTGTGGGATTTGAAGTTGAATTCACACAAGAACTGGCATACTAAACCATTTATAAAAACCCGACCATTGATTGCTTGCTCATTACTGAAGAGAACTCTGGAACATGACTCCTGGGATAAACTTTCACAACGAATTTTTCCAAGCTTTAGGGTTCCAAAGCAACTGGATCTCCTTCCAGGCAACCCAGAGTCTCACAAAGACAGTGGTAAGTAGCAAAGAGAGTACAGGGAAGCAGCTGAAGCAATAACAGTCTAGCAGGGAGAACGCTTGTTTCACACGAGGTCAACCAGGTTTGATCTCCAGGACCCCATATGACCCTCAAAGCCTGCCAGGTGTGTATTGGGGTGGTTAGGGGAAGGAGGAAGGAGAGAAAGGGATGTAACTGGCCAGGTGGAGGAGGCATCCAGTAACAAAACTCCCCCTGAGCCGACCCCTCAGCAGGGATGACTTGTTCATCTGGGCAACTCCTGGGCATAGAGGATGCCAGGAAGGGATAACAGTGCCCACTTGTGGTCCAGGCCCTGGTCTCACATGACTCCAGGTGTCGGAGGAGACCCAAGTTGGAATTATGCTTTTTTAATTCTGTCTTGACTATTGTTCCCTTGGCACCAAAGCAGTCTGATAATAAGACTATCATGAGGCTGGTGTTCTCCTGATACAGAGCCCCAACCTGGCCCTAACTGCCCAACAGAACTGGAGAAGCTTTGACTAGCTGTCACAGCAACAAACATCAAACACAGAGGCTTCATGCAGTTCTGGGCCATTCTAGAACCCAGGAAATGGTCAAACTCAGGACATGAACCCACTCAGCAAGTGCAATTGAGACAAAAAGGAAGAGGTGGTTATCTTGATTCAAGACAGGTAAGGGGCCTGTCCTTCCTAGGGTCAGGCTAAGTGGAGATCCCAGCAAGGATGGAAATAAAATGGCCAAGGCGGCTCTAGTTAGCATTACTCAGACTGAATCCAGAGGCACCCACCACCTGACTCAGATCTGGATGCAACCAGAAGGTGGAATCAGTGACTTTGACCATCTTCAAAGGTCAAGCCTCTTCTGAGTCCACCAATAACGCATGTCAAGACTCCAACCTCACCAGCCTTGTGGCACTGCCACTGCTACTGCCCTGGGTAGCTGAGAGGGCTGAGAGCCCCGGCCAGCATCCACTCAGTATCATTCAACCTCACTACACAAAATTCAACAAGCACCGCATGTGTGTTAGAGGGAAGGGATCAAACTAAGGCTAGGAATGTGAAGATCAATAAAATCGGGACATGACGCCTTACCCTGAGGCATTAGAGGGGTTCTTCACAGAGAGTTCACTTCCCCCAAACTGGCACTGTGGTGGTCAGCATCGGCACCTGTCAGGATGAGCCAGTGCCAACCTGAGTATCTCCCAAGACACAACACACAGCCATGCCCCAGTCGGGTATGTCTGTCACTGCGCAGAGCTGGGACGCCCTCGAGAGAGTGGACGTCCCGTGGGAAGCCGCATCACAATCCACATAATTCCGAACTGTCATCAGGCATGTTCAGACTGTGTGAGGATCTTAAGGGAGGTGAGGGGTCTACTCAGGAGGGAAGAGGCAAGGATGGAAGGGGCTCAGGGAAAACTTCCTGACAGGTGCGAGTGGGCTGGGAGACTTCAGACTCCAAGGGGAAATGCTGGGACCTCAGGATCTGGGAGAGAGTCAAGCCTGAGGTCATAAACTTTTTTCAACACAAAAGTTTTGAGGGGTCCATTTACGAAGATAACTGTCTCCAAAGAGCTCATCTTGTAGAGACCAAGTCATAACTTTCTCGCAAACTGATTCCTTTGGCCAAGCTGGTATCTCAGCCCATCCCTGAGAAAGCCCCCTCATCAAGCATAGGAGAGGGGCCTCAGGCCCTGCTAGTATTGATCAAGTGAGTCGTGGTTGGATTCACTCTGACGTGTCAGCGTCAAGCCAAGCGAAACGAATTCCCCATCTGTGGGATCGCAGTTTCCATGTCGGGTTCCACACACTTGAGCAACTGCAAGGCAGCTTCCTTGCCAAAGAGAGCAGGATGGGATCAAGAGCCTAAGAAACACTTTTGGAATTTGCTAGAACTTCCTGCACTCTGGTCTCGGGCTGCCACTCTGTGAATTAACACTTTCTCTCCTTGGTAGAGTGTGTTGGCCTGAAGTCAGGCTACGCCAGCCAGACCCTTGACTAGACATTTCATGGCAATGCCCCCTGGCGTGGCTGGGACTGAAATGCCTCTAGTTTACGAGAAACCGGCTGTCAGGATGAAATGCAGAGACCAGTACCCAAGAATGCAGGAGAGAATGTTCTACACTCGCCCCTGAATGGGAGGTGGGTTACATAAGAACCTGGAGGAGGGCCCACTTCACTCCAGCCCTGGTTGGACACCCTGTGCCTTTCCTTCCAGAGTCTTCTCTGAGTCTGCTTGGCCAGCCACGAAAATAACAGCCTCGACGCTCAGAGCTCGGCAGGCTTGATTGCGCGCAGAAGAAAGCTGACTGGCAAAAGTGCTGATGGGCCTCTTTTGCAAAGTTCTATAAAACTGTGGTAAGGAAAGGGAAATTTACCTTGGAAACGATCCACTCGTCAGCTGAGTTTCCATCACCCGCTCACTGCACCGCCTGGCTGGCGGCTAGCTGTCTGCACCCAGGGAGGGGCCTGAGGTCACGTCCAAAGGCAGGAGGGGCCCTCTCGCCAGGATCCGGACAGGCAAAAGCCAGGTGGGGACTCAAGGAAAGGAAGCCTAAATCCCCGGCTGTGTTTGAGTCTCAGTGCGGGGCTCTGGAGGGTCTGGAGAGGGAAGTGGTCCACCCACCCTGCCCCTAGCCAAACACCCAGGAAGGGCCGTGGGTGTGATGGTGTTCCCGAGTGCCAGTGGCATGGTGACTTTTCTGAGTGACAGAGTGGTGCATGCCCCAAGCCTCCAGGGACCCTCTTGGAAGAGAGAACTCCCATCAGACTATTTTCTTACCTTGGGTGGTTTGTGCTGATTCCCGGTCATGTGGAAAGTCCATCAAGTTGAGGGGTACATCTGCAGGAGAGGTGGAACTCGCACCTCATGACTTGGAAACCAGCCTTTCCAGTCATTGCTCTGCGTCCCTCTTGCTTTCCTGGGTTCCTGCACCCCCAGCTACCTCCATGGCTTCCTCTGTACCCCATTCTGGTAGGAGAGGGATTGGGGGAGGGGTCATCTCAGTGAAGGAGTTTCGTGTTCAGAAGCCCCTAAGCAGGGGCACGTGGGCACAGACACACCGGCCCTGTGGCAGACCTCTACCAGCTGTCCTTCCTGGTCCCCCAGGGTCTAAACACCCTCTCAGCTGGAAGTCTCCCCTTCTCTCCGTCTGCATCCTGCTGCTCAGCAACTTCCTGTCACATCTGTCAGCTTCCACTGACGCCTCAGCAGGGCTGCAGGAGGCAGGAGAATGGCTGGTCTGTCATGTGGGCGCTGGGCTCCCCATGGAACTGTAGGGTGGACGGTGTGTCCGTGTGTGTGTCTGTACATGTATGTGCCTGCCTGTGCATGTGTGTTGTGATGTATGCATGCCCATGTGTGTATGGGTATCTGTATTTGTGTGTGTTCATGCACGTATGCCCATGCATGTGTGTAATCTCTGTGTGCCCTGAGTGTGTGTGCCAGTGTCTGCCCCTGAGTGTGTGTGCCCCTGAGTGAGTGTGCCCTAAGTGTGTGTGCCCCTGAGAGATTGCGCCCTGAGTGTGTGTGTCCCCCTGAGTGTGTATCCCTGAATGTCTGCCCCTGACTGTGTGTGCCCCAAGTGTGTGTCCCTGGATGTGTGTCCGTGAGGGTGTGTGCCAGTGTCTGCTCCTCAGTGGGTGTGCCCCTGTCTCCTGTGTGTCTGTGTGCCTGTGTATGTGCACACATCCCTGACCATACGTGCCCAATGTGTGCCAAGTGTGCCTATGTGTGTGCCCATGTATGTATGTATGCTCCTGTGTGTGCCCATGTGCATGTGTGTGTACCAGTGTGTGTCTCCCTGCAGGTGTCTCCCTGTGCATGTGTGTACCCCTGAATGTGTGCCCATGTGTGTGTGCCCTGTGTGTATATACTTATGCATGTGTGTGCCCATGTGTGTGGGGGCCTCTGCCTCCGTGTGGATCCTTTGCCAGGCTGCCAGGGCCCTGCATGGTGAGTGTGACCAGGTGAGGACTGGCCGCTGTAGTCTGGAGGGGAAGGCCCACAGCAGAGCCCGGGTACCCAGAAGTTGAATTCTGCAGCAGGACTTCAGCACATTGAGGTGTAGGGAGCAGAAGGAGCAGGACTGAGCCCTGCTCCGGAGGCTTCTGACCGACTTAAGCGCCTTGTGTCTAGAAGAATGAATGGGGGCTGGCACAGCTGCCCGCTGGCGCCTGGTCCCTCCACCTCACAGGGCTGATTTCTAGCCTGGCTTGTTCCTGCTGACCCCGTGAATTTCTGGCCTGCCGGGAGCAGCTTGCACTGCCCCCGCTGCTGGAAATGGCTATGTCAGGCATGCTCAGGGCATGGTGCCCGGGGGCTGGGGGGGGGGGCCTCTGGGAAGACTGTGCCCAGACTTAGGTGCAAGTCAGCAAGAGGAGGAAGAGGAGGAGGAGGAGGAAGGAGGAAGGAGCCAGAGCCTCTTCTGTCCAGCACTTCCTCCCGAGGTCCCCAGAGGGAAGGAGCCGACAAGCAGCTATGCTGGAGTCACAGCGGGCACAGCCGGGCACAGCTGGGCACAGCCGGGCACAGCCCCTGTGCTCCCGGCCTGGCACTCTTTCACCCGCCCCCTGTGGGTGTGCTGCAGGGTGAGTGGCAGGCCCAGCCGTGCCTTTCTGGACACGACAACTCTCATGACTGCCCCAGGAATTCCTGCCAGGGCTGTGTGTCAGTCAAGGCCAGTGTGGACAGTGGGGGTCACTTTATTATTGCACCCCAAGACGCATGGACATGGAACCCCCTTGGGTCAGCTCTGACTCTCTGTTGGGGTGGCTTCCAGGTGCCACCCCTCATCCTGGACTCCTTCTCACTGTCCAGAAGGCCCCCCAAGCTGCAATTCCTCTGTTTCCTACCTCCAGTCATTTCCCCAGACAGGCCCGTGTCCCTGCCGGAGGGGGACGCTGGGACCATGGCCATCTGTCTTCCTGGGGTTCCATCTCAACTGCTACCCCCATCTTGCCCTTCAGCCAACTGCAGCCTCTCCACTATGCACGGCTCTCAACCCTGAGGAGAAGAGGGAGGACACAGCTGCATGTGTGCTTCCAGCCAGCGGCCTTCTTCCTGGAGTTCCCAAGAGATCATGTCCATGAGGGACTATTTAGTATCCACTAAGCATCTTCTCTTCCTTCCACATAGCCGCCAGAGACACCACCGTCACCCGGGGCCAGTAGGAGGCCATGCCCTGTGAGATGAGCCATTGGCCTACAAGGAAGCAGCCACATGTGGCCTGGTGGTGTGGAAGCTTGGATGTCAAATACAACCAGTAGCCCTGGCTCCTGTCCTGGGCTCTGCAGGGTGGTTTCCTGCAGCCCCTGGTAGCTGCTGGGCCAGGGACGATTTACTGCCGCCAACAGTGGCAGTCACTTCTATTCACCAGTCATTTCTATTCAGGTTAGTTAGAACAGGAGTCCCGGCCAAAACAAAGGTCAGCTGTAACTTTTTCATAAAAATATGTATATATATTCAGGCCACTGAATAATGGAGGCTTATGTGAAATATGCTTTCCTACTGAAATACACGATGCTGAGATTTACAAAGCAGAACAAAAGTCTCAACTTGTAGTAAACATTGGCAACATCAATTCCATTAAGGCAAGTCATATGCAAAAATATTGATGATTCTTGTCAAAGGGCCTCAGACTCTCTGGACAAATTTAACAAACTTGGCTCTGCTCAGGTGTGGAATGTGTCAATTCCTTTGTGAAAATGCACTCTCCATTCAGATGTCTCCCCAGAACAAAGCCGTTCCCATCAACGGCTGTAGGAAGTAGGATTCCCTGTTATCTCTGCTCTAAGAGGACAGTTCCAGACCTGGGGACAGCCTCAACTAAGATAGGCCAACAGAGACAGTAAAACACATGTCAAGAAGACATAATCTCTGAAATGTAACCTGAATAAGTGGGCTAGTTGTGGCAAGAACTGTGTCTAAGGGAACCCCAAACATTTTGCCTCCCTTGGCACAAACTGTGTGATTTCACCCCTACTGCACCTAACAGACCTGTGGTCCTTCAACTTGGGCCAATGGCTCCCTGAGGGAGAGAGAAAGTCGGACCCAGGATGCCACGTAGGCCAGAAGTACTGCATGAGATACTATCCAAGTGTATCCAGATGCAGTTCGATGAAATCAAAGGCAAGTTAGCTCTGAAATACATTTCTGACGTGGCATATAGCTTAGATATACCATTAAAAAATACAAATTTGGATCTGAGCGGGACGGGACCGGAGGCCCAGCTCTGGGCAACAAAGCTGAATGGCTCCTAATCCAACCAGGTACAGCTCGCCCCGAGGGCCTGGGACCCTCTCTGGGCATGCGCAGCTAGCTCCATCTCCTAGAAAGCCGGTTTTCTCCCCTGATCTGCACTGGACGGGACCGGAGGCCCAGCTCTGGGCAACAAAGCTGAACGGCTCCTATTCCAACCAGGAGACGTTCCCAACTCCTCGCCCAGTGCCAGGGACTCTTTCCGGAACCGCAGCCACTAACGCGGCCGCGAAATATTCTCCCACTACATATGCCATAGGAACCATAAGCTACCTTCTTAGATGGAAACTTCTCTAATTTAGCTCAGCCACTAGAAACACAGTAGCCAATAACTAATAAGCCTATCTTAACTCACACTTCATATCAAG
>JAOXYA010000022.1:6614725-6628918 GCA_028565675.1 Sorex palustris | reverse complement strand
ATACCTAACGCCGGCCTTCCCTACCGCCGAATAAAGCTACCTCCAAACACCAAAGTTGAAAGGAGATTCCAGCAATGTTATGTACAACGGGAAAAGGAAGGAAGGGAGGGAGGGAAGGAGGGAGGGAGGGAGGGAGGGAGGAAGGAAGGAAGGAAGGAAGGAAGGAAGGAAGGGAGGGAGGAAAAATGAGAGAAGGAAGGAGAGAGGGAAGGAAGGAGGGAGAAAGAGAAGGAGAGGAAAGGGAAGAGGAAGTGAGAGAAAGAAGAGACTGTAAAAGATTGAAATGAAAAACAGAAAAAAGGCCCCAAATACCGACGTTCTAGATCCTCTCCTTCCCCCCAGCCCCAGAGGGCGGCGAGGAGAGCGCGGCAATGCTGCCACCTGCTGTCCCGGCGCGGCATTACCGGGCGCTAGGAGGGCGGGCACTTTCACAGGGCCCCACAGGGCGTAGGGGGTTCCGGATGAGAACAGGGGGTTCGAGGAAAGGCTGAACTGAGACAGTAACAGTTTACACTGCCCACCCACCCCAGCAGCCTCGAAGATGATTGCTCTAGGCAAGAGAAAATGGATAAGGGCCCCCAGCAGGGACCCCCCCAACCGGCAGGGACCCAGAGAGAAAACTGGGGGGTTCCAGGTCAGATCAGAGCACACCGAGTTCAGTGCTCAAACACCAGCAAAACGTGGTGGGGGTTAGTTGGTTTGGCTAAGTCTGGGGCCACTCCTGGCTGTGTCCAGGGCTGACTCCTGGTTCAGTGCTCAAGGATGGCTCCCAAAGATGCAGGGGCTGCATACAGGGGCAGGGGATGGAACCCAGGGAGGGCACATGCAGGGCGCCCCCTCCCTGCCCACTATCCCTCGGTCCAGCCTTTTCCACTGTCACTGTCACTGTCCTCCCGTTGTTCATAGATGTGCTCGAGCGGGCCCAGTAACATTGTGAGATGTGTTCCTGTGTTTGGCATATCGAATACGTCACGGGGAGCTTGCCAGGCTTTGCCGTGCGGGCGAAATTCTCTCGGTACCTTGCCGGGCTCTCTGAGAGGGGCAGAGGAATCAAACTCAGATCGACCGCATGCAAGGCAAACGCTCTACTCGCTGTGCTATCGCTCCAGCCCGGTCTTCAGTCGAGGGTATACAAGTAGCTGTGCTCCCCTGCTAGAACCTCCAAACAAGCCTCGTCAACCGCCTGGCGGGTCCCTGTGCCACTCCAGTCAGGGGACTGATGGACATGACAGCAGGTTGATGTGCCTTTCGCTCAGGGTCACACACTCTGCCAGACAAACTCAGGAGTGACCAGTGTATAAACTTTTGAAAATAGGGCCAGAGAGATAGTCCAGGAGGGCTTGGACGTGGCTGGGTCTGCCAAGACCTGGGTTCAAATCCCCGGCACCACACATGGTCCCCGAGCACCGCCGGGTAGAGTCCCCCAACCCACAAAAATAAGCAGCAAGATACAAGTCGCTTTCCCAACTCTTGCCTGTGTCCAGTGCTTCAGGGATCTGGCCTCAGATACCCAGAGATGACCAGCTGAGGAAATGGAGGCCACGAGGGCCAAGAAACCAGCCGCAAGGCTCCCCACGGCGGCGGCTCCCAAGAGCTTCCCTTCCTCCAGAGCAGAGACAGACCCCGCAGCCCCTGGAAGTCTGAGCAGAAACACCTGCACCCCCACACGTGGGCTGGACCCCATGAGCCACACACCACCACCTCACCACACACCATCACGCACCAAGGCCAGAGCCTCTGGCAGCCCATATGGCAGAGCTGGGGTCAGGCCAGTCAGGGCCATCAGACCTGGGGGTCGGGCCGGTCAGGGCCATCAAACCTGGGGGTCGGGCCGGTCAGGGCCATCAGACCTGGAGGTCAAGGTGGTCAGGGTCATCAGGGGGTCAGGGCAATCAGGGCCATCAGACCTGGGGGTCAGGGCTGGTCAGGGCCATTAGACCTGGGGGTCAGAGATGGTGAGGGCCATCAGACCTGGGGGTCGGGCCGGTCAGGGCCACCAGATCTGGGGGTCAGGCCAGTCAGGGCCACCAAAACTGGGGGGTCAGGCCAGTCAGGGCCATCAGACCTGGGGGTCAGGGTGGTCAGGGTCATCAGAGGGTCAGGGCGATCAGGGCCATCAGACCTGGGAATCAGGGATGGTCAGTACCATTAGATCTGGGAGTCAGGGATGGCCAGGGTCATCAGACCTGGGGGTCAGGCCAGTCAGGGCCATCAGACCTGGGGGTCAGGCCGGTCAGGGCCATCAGACCTAGGGATCAGGGTGGTCAGGGTCATCAGGGGGTCAGGGCGATCAGGGCCATCGCACCTGGGGGTTAGGGCTGGTCAGAGTCATCAGACCTTAGGGTCAGGGATGGTCAGTACCATTAGATCTGGGAGTCAGGGATGGTCAGTACCATCAGATCTAGGGAGTTGGGTACGGTCAGACCATCAGACTTGGAGGGCTGGCCTGGTCAGTGCCGTGAAAACTGGGACTCTGGGCCCGTGGGTGCTCGGAGCAGGCCTCTGGTAAGAAACAGCCTGAGCGGTAGGCCGGGCTTGCCCTGGGAGAGCAGAACTGCTGAGGGAGTGTCCCCGCCGACAAGGGCCTGGCCACAGTAGGGTCCTCTCCACACAGCGGCCAACACCAAGAACGAGCCTGCAGCTGGAGTTGGGCTGATGCTGGGAGTGTCAGGAAGGCCAAGTCCAGTCCTGGGCAGTCTCACCCCAGGGTGGTGGCAACTGGCCAGAAACGAAACCAAGCCCCAGACTGAAGAGACACCAGTGACTATGAGAAGGCTCGGTCCCCTGAGCAGTCAGGAGGAAGCCAAGAGCACAGCGGTGTCACCCACCGTCCCTGCTCAATAAAAACACCAAGGAACTTCCACGGGATGGGGGAGGGACTGTCGCTGGGTGGCAGAGACTGGGACTTTGGTACTGGAGTGACAGTGAATCGCCGCGTCACTGTAAACCTGCAAATCAGTTCAGATGAGTTTTGAGTCTGATGCTTCCTCCCCGACCGCCCGTGTGAGCGTGGCCCACTGGGGGTGACCGCTGAACAGACTGAGCGATAGTCTGGGTCACGTTTGAAGATGCTGCAACTCGGCAATCCGGCCCGGGAAAGCCCCAGCCCCTCCGCAGTGATGTCACGAGCGCTGCCCACGAGGGCGCAAGAGCAAACTTGCACAAACTTGCAACCATGTGCTGACCACAGGCTCCGCAAGAAGCAGGGAGAACGGGCATGCATGAGCGGGTCTTCCTGCTCAGCACACGCACAGAATCCAGGACTCCTTCGGGGGACGGGGAGGGCGACAAGCTTGGGGGGGAGAGGAGGAGGAGTAGGAGGAAGAGGAGCTGAAATGGGCACATAATGCGGGGGACCCTGAGAACAGCACCAGGAAACAGTCCAAAGGTCAAGAAAAACTGCCCATGTGATGGAAAGTCGGGAACAGACTTGCAGGAGGGAAAAGCACGGACAAGCAGAGAAGCGGGCCGAAATGGGTTTATTGATGCGCTCCCGGGCAAGGGTCCAGGGACCCAAGAGGACAGCGAGGTCGTGCCCAACATGCATTCTGGAGGGTTCAGTGAAGCACAGCTCTGGGCGGTGGAGGAAGCTCGGGGAAGGGGAGGCTGGCGCCAGGCTCTCCGGCAGGTGCCAGGAAGTCCAATGGCAATAAGAGATCCCAGGGCAGGGAAATAGGAAATCCTGGGCACTAATTCCTGGGCGATTCGGAACCCCTGGGTGTGGTTTTCCAAGCTCACACACTCGTCATTGATTTCAAGGGATCCTCTGGCCCTGAGCCCCACGGGCCCACCCAGACCCAGTATCGCAGAGGCAGGCTGGGGTGGGAGGGTGGAGAGGGGCGTGGGTGGAAGGGACACTGGGGAGGGACGGGTGTTTCTTCTGCTGTTTCTTTGCTGCTCTGAGCAAAAGGGTTCCCTGAAACCGTCTTGTTTCCTGTTTCAGGATTCAAACCTGCAATTCTTTAGGGGCGCCGGGCCCTTCATGCTCCACGCATGCCTGGGTCCAGGACCAATCCCTGACACCGCAGACTCCTGAGCACTGTCAGTGCAACTCTAGAGGCAACACAGTACAAAGAGGTCACCCCAGCACTAAGCTTGGCTTCCAGAACGCCCAACGTTTCGACATGGTTCATTTCAACGGAGTTCACTGCTGTGCTCACACGTGTGCGTGTACCTGTGCGTGTGTGCGTGTGCATGTGTGTGCATGCGTGCATATGTGTACATGTGTATTGTGTATGTGTGCATGTGTGCATGCATGTGCATGCACGCATGTGTGCGTTTGTGCATGCGTGTATGTGTGCAAGCATGTGTACATGTGTATGTATATTTGTGCGTGTGCGTGTCTGCATACATGCATGCGTGTGTGCACACGTGTGTGCATATGCATGTGTGCACGTGTGTTTATGTGTGCTTGTGCATGTGTGAGCATGTATGTGCACGTGCATGTATGTGTGCGTGCATGCATATGCGTGCGGGTATGTACATGTGGGTATGTACGGGTGTGTGTGCATTATGCATGTGTGCACACATGTGAGTGCGTGCATCCACAGTGCTCCATGCCAGTGATTCTCAACCTTTTCCCTGGGTTTAAAAACCATGCCCGTGAGTGCTCAGGGCTTACTCCTGGCTATGTGCTCTGGGGTCACTCCTGGCAGGGACCCATGCAGTGCCCAGAAGGGAACAGAGGTCGGCGGCATGGAAGGCCAGCATACTGTCTCCAGTACCACCTTCTGCCATGTCCTTCCTCTTCTCCACCGTCCATCCAACCATCTGATCTCATGCTGTGTCCTATTTCTTCCCCTGTTGTCTCCTTCGCTCAACTGACAACAGTGCTCTACATTCCCGAGTACCCATGAGCACGCACACACATGCACATGTGAGCACTGGGCCTGGAAGCTCACGTGTCCACAAGTCACTAGTCACTTCACTGTATAAAGCCAAGCACAGTCCCAGTGGTTCTCAGTACCACACACACACACAGACACACACACACAGACACACACACACAGACACACACACACACACGCACACACACATCACAGGGTCTTCTCCCTGATGACTATTCGAAAGACTATCTTTCAACTTAAATCTAGAAGTGCCTTGAATTTAAGTTTTTTCTAAATTTCAGTCTCCAACAACAGAAGAAAAATGCAAACGGTGGGCCAGATGGCTAGCTCTGTGCCTCGGAGCTCAGGCCTTGCAAAAAAGTCAAGACTTGACCCCCAGCACTGCAGTCCCAAGTACGGCCAGGGATGACCCCCAATCACCAAGCCAGGAGTACCCCCTGAGCATTGCTCAAAAACCATGGCCAAAAACCATGAAATACATCAGAAAACAGGGCCAGAGAGAAAGCTCAACACACACACACACACACACACACACACACAAGCCCAGTTAGAATCAGCCTGGAACAGACATGCTTCTGAGAGGTGACTTGCTCCCAAGTGAGAAACTGTTGGCTCAAGCAGAAAGGCAGCACCCTAGTGGCCAGCTGGGCTGCCTAGGGCCTCGGCCCTACGCTGGGGGACTGGCACCCACAAGCAGCACCCATATCCTTGCCAGGCCCTGAGGGGTCTCTCTTGGACACTTATGCAACCCATTTCTGTGGTTCCAGGACACAATTTCACCTGAGTGTTTGTATTTTTCCCTGGAGAAAACTCAGGTGTGCAACCACTTCCGACTCGGGATGAAGCAATTTCATGGTCAAGTTATATCTGTATTTATGACAAAACAAAAAACAGTGGCTAGCTACCATGAAACATGTGGACATAAGGACCACTAGGGGGCCTCTGTGTGTGTGTGTGTGTGTGTGTGTGTGTGTGTGTGTGTGTGTGTGTGTGTGTGTGTATGGTGGAGCTAGAATCAAAGGCTGGATGCAAGGCATGTATTCACCACTGAGTCACGTTCCTGGCCAAAATGATTTTCTGGGGGGAGGAAGATTCCAGAAATCGAACTCAGGCTCTCAAACATACAAGATAAGTGCTTCATAGCTAAGCTATATTCCCAGCCCATTCACTGGGTGTTATCTACCAGAAATTACATACAAAAAGAGAATTACTTACAAAAAGAGAAATTTTCCATAGAAAACCTGAGTATTTCCCTAGGAAAGTGAATTTTTTAAAAAAAATTTTTGGTTTTGATTTGGGGGCCACACCTGGAGATGCTCAGGGGTTCCTCCTGACTCTGCACTCAGGAATCACTCCTGGCACTGCTTGAGGAACCATATGGGATGCCGGGGATGGGACCCAAGCTACCTGCGTGCAAGGCCAATGCCCTCCCTCTGGACTCTCCCGCTGGGCCTTGGAAAGTGAATTTAGTATTTTACTGCTAAGCAGCTGGAGCGATAGCACAGCAGTAGGGCGTTTGCCTTGTACACAGCCAGCCCAGCCGAGCCGGGTTCGAGTCCTCCACCCCTCTCGGAGAGCCCGGCAAGCTACCGAGAGTATCTTGCCCGCACAGCAAAGCCTGGCAAGCTACCCATGACGTATTCGATATGTCAGACACAGTAACAAGTCTCACAATGGAGACGTTACTGGGCCCGCTGGAGCAAATCAATGAACAAAGGGAGTACCGTGACCGTGACCATGACTGCTAAACAGTAGACCAAAACAGTAACTAGGTTTTGTGGAAGTGCAGCAGAGCAAAATGAGCCAAGTTCCCTAGCAAGCCCTACAGCCATGTGGGGCGATGCCTTTATGGTTCTACAATGACAGTTACAACCTCCCAGCTGCTGGCGCTCTCGGAAGAAGACATTCAAAAAGATGACATCGTACAAAGCATTTAATATTTCTAAACAGTCGCCCAATAACAAAATTTTAACATAAGAAATTGACTCTTAGCATTAAACTCTGTCCGTCAAAGACCCGAAAGAACTATATTAAGGAATTGTACAACACGGGCGGGCGCGGCCATTCGAGAGGCCACAAACGCGGAGGGCGTTGCCGTGCGCGGCTCTCGCTTCACTTCTTACAAGCCTTGTAGCGCTCCGTGACATTCTCCCAGTTGATGACATTCCAAATCGCTTTCAGATAATCGGGCCGGACGTTTTTGTACTGCAGGTAGTACGCGTGCTCCCACACGTCGATCCCCAGCAGTGGAATAAGGCCGGTTGTCCCCTGCAGGGGGTCCTGGTTGGCGCAGGCGGCGATCTGCAGGCGGCCCTGCTCCTTGTTGAAGCCGAGCCAGCCCCAGCCGGAGCCCTGGACGCCCACGGACACGGCGGTCAGCTTCTCCTTGAACTTGTCAAAGGAGCCGAAGTCCCGCTTGATGGCCTCCAGCAGCTCCCCTGCGAGAGAGACCCAGAGACGGCAATGGGTGAGCCGGCGACCGCCAGCTCACGCGCCTCCTCATCTGCTGAGACGTGTGTGTGTGTGTTTGTGTGTGTGTGTGTGTGTGTGTGTGTGTGTGTGTGTGATGGGGGAGGCAGGGCCTCACCCACTGCTCTCTATCAGGAAGAAGGAATCTGCTGTGTGTGTGTGTGTGTGTCTGACAGGGGAGGCCGGGCCTCACCCACTGCTCTCTCTCCATCAGGAAGGCGGCGTCTGGGGCCGCTGACCTGCATGCAGCTGAGCCGGGCTGGATCCTGGCATCACCCAGGGTGCCCTGAGTTCAGTCAGGAGTGATCCCTGAGCACCGTCTCCCCTGGGGGCTTTCTGGGGCATGTGGGTTGGGGGCCACACCTGGCAGTGCTGGGAGGACCAGATAAGCCAGGGTAGGAGATGAACCAGGGCCAGCCGCGTGGAGGCCTGAACCCTGCCTCACGCTCGCTCCTGCCGCAGCATCTGACCTGGGTTCACAGGACACGGGGCAGAATCTTCCCAACTGTCAGGTGCGTTTCCACCAATGGTGGGCATCAGCCATGCAGATGGGTCCTTAGTCCCTGACACAGACACTCCCACCGACTTTCCCAGTAACGGGAGACCCACAGGGTGGCCGCCCTCACGCCCCCCGGATCTCTGCTGTTTTGTCTGGGGCCACACCGGGCCGTGCCCAGGGCTTACTCGTGGACGACACTGAGGAATCATTTCTGGCGGTGTTCAGGGACCACAGGGGATGCCGGGGATTGAACTCCGTTTAGCCACGTGCAAAAGAAGCGCCCCCTGCCCCCGCGCTGTGCTGCTGTCCAGGCCTTAGCCAAGAGCCACTGGCAGATGCTCTGTGACACGCCTCCAGCCACGCCAATGCCCACAGAGCCACTCTGGAAGACACCCACCCATCCTCCTAAGGCCACCTTGCCCCATAGGACAGAACAAATCCGATGCCCCCAAAACAAAACCGTGGCGTTAACGGTTCCCACATTTATCTGACTGACCATCCGATTTTCAGGAAAAGAAAAAAAACTATCAGCGTCTCCCCTGGAAATCTATCTCCAAACGAACAGACGGACCCCAACTGCACCCAAGGCTACTGGTGTCCCAGGTCAACCCGACACCCCATCTCGGGAGTCTGGGCCTGCGGGCACCAAGAGCTCCACAGCACTGACGGTCCCCACATGGCGCCACATGTCCTCTGAGGGCCGGTCAATGAACGTCCCACAGGACACCTGGGTCCGGCAGCCCGCCTCCCGCCTCCCGCCTCCCACCCCAGCGTCTGGTCCAGGACACCAACTCCGGGAAGCAGCCATCATCCCCGCTGCCCAACGGCGCCTCAGCCGCGCCACCAGGAGGAAACGCCCCGACTGCCAAACCTGATGGCGGCCACGCTGGCTCAGGGCCAGTTAGGTACCTGGTCACTGGACACTGGCAACCAGGAACTGAGCAGCAGGGGCTGAACACAGAGCACAGGCGGTGGGGCGTCCCCCTACCCAGGGTCGAGCCCCCGCCCATCCCAGTACCACCCATGGCCAGGGGTCACTCCTGGGCACGCAACCAGGAACAGCCCGAGTGCCGCCCAATTTTTTATTTTTGTTTTGTTCTGTTTTTTTTTGGGCCACACCGAGTGGTGCTCAGGATTTACTCCTGGCTCTGTGCTCAGGGGACCATATGGGATGCCAGAGACCGAGCCCAGGTCGGCACGTGCAAGGCAAGAGCACCCTATCGCCCTGGCTCCTGAAAAAAACCATTAAAATAAGGACTCCCTGAACTATGGTGCACATCCTCCATTCCCAGCCCATCCTCCACATCCCTTGCTCTGACCCCCCTCCCCTGCCCTCCCCCTCCCCTGCCCCATCCTCCCCCTCCCCTGCTCCACTCTCTCTCCAGTTGTGTTCACTGCTGGCCCGAGGAGCAGGCGTCAGGGTGCCTCAGAGAGAACCAAACTAACAGGAAAATGGCTCAAACTCGCGCTAGAACTGCAGCTTCGCTACTCACCTTTGGGTTCCCCGCCACCATTCGGGCTCAGGTTTGTCCAGAAGATGGTGTGGTTGATGTGGCCTCCGCCGTTGAACCTGAGCGCGGGCTGCAGGGCCACCTGCGTGGTGACGTCACCTGGCGGCAAAGCAGAAACGGGGTTTGAAAGCCTCCCCTGACCGCTCGGGAAAACACGTCAGATCACCCCACACGCGGCGCTGCCCCTCGCCCCAAAAGAGGCCCAAAACCATCTGTCCAGGGGGGTTCCAGGCCTATTAGTAACGGGCTGCATTTAACAAGAGGTTCTGATACGTCTGGGCCTAGTTATTCTGTAGAAGTGGGGAAAAAAAAGGCTGAAAGACTGAATTGCGGGAAGGCCTATAAAATTCACTGCCAGGGCTGGAGCGATGGCACAGCGGGTAGGGTGTTTGCCTTGCATGTGGTCGACCCAGGTTCAACTCCCAGCATCCCATATGGTCCCCCGAGCACCGCCAGGAGTAATTCCTGAGTGCTGAGCCAGGAGTAAACCCTTTGTATCGCCAGGTGTGACCAAAAAACGGGGAGGGGGGGGAGAAAAGAAACTTGCCACAACTGTATCTGGCACCACATATGGCGCCCCTGTCCCTACCCCAAGGCAGGTGTGACCCAAATTCCAAAGGAGAGGAAAAAAGATCACTGAAGAAAACTCTCAGGTGTGTATTTGAGGCAAGACAAGAAAGACCCTATAGCAGGAAAGTGGCCAGGCCGGGTTCAGTCCCCAGCACGCGACACGGTGCCCCAAGCCCCACCAGGAGTGACCCCTGCGTGCAGAGCCAGGAGTGAGTCCAATGTCATGTTTGGAAACTTTCATTGCTAAACATGGAGGCCAGACATCTTCCAGAAGCTGCAGATGGGCCCAGGACGGAGCTCGGGGTAGGACCATGGGTCCAGGTCCCTGTTCTAAGAAGACACACACGCACACACACGCGCGCACACGTGCACATGCACGCGTGTACAGGTGCTACAGAAGCATTGAATTATTACAGAAAACGAGACTCCCCTGCTCGGGCCATGCTATTCATCACCACAAGCTACCAGAGGCAACTCAAGGACAGAGGCAGCAGCGACCTTGGAGCTAAGTTACGTAACCGAGAAGCCACCGCAGAAAACACGAGAGAGAAACTGGCTTTCCAAGGCCAGAGAGAGGGTAC
Organism: Sorex palustris; assembly: GCA_028565675.1. NCBI lineage: Eukaryota > Metazoa > Chordata > Mammalia > Eulipotyphla > Soricidae > Sorex > Sorex palustris. Next base: position 6,618,441 of record JAOXYA010000022.1, on the reverse strand, counting down.
GGTGGGGAGGGCGTCACCTGGCTTTGTTGTGATTTTTGTTTTTTATGAGGGGCCACAGCGCGCAGTGGTCAGAGATCACTCCTGGCAAGCTCAAGGTGCGGGGAATTGAACGACCGCATGCCAGGCAAGCGCCTCACCCAACGTACTTGGCTCCGGGCCCTCACACACAGCTGAGCCGGGTTCAATCCCCAGCACCCTATATGGTTCCCAGAGCCCACCAGGAGTGATCCCTGAGCACAGAATCAGGGGTGAGCCCCGAACACTGCTGGGTATGGTCCAAGAAAGAAAAAAGGGGAAAAAGAAGAAACCAGTTTCTTGCACTGCAGGGCCAGTCCTGGCACCCCCAGGGCACGCCCCAGCTACAGAGCAGCTTTCGGGCTCGGTATGGAGCCAGCACAGCAGCTTCCTGGCTTTTGATGGCCCCCAAGGCCTCCTTGCTGGTGTCCTACCTCCATGAGTTTGCATACAGCCCTGTACTGTATCTCCCTTACTAAGTTTTCTCACACGCTGACCCTAAAAGTAAATAAGGGTTTTTGTAGCTCTGGAAGCAACATTTCATTATAAAGGTGTAAAGGTTGGATTTTTGGGGGTTTTTTTTGCTTTTTTGGGTCATACCCAGCAATGCTCAGGGATTACTCCTGGTAATTCCTGGCTCAGGAATTACTCCTGGTGGTGCTCAGGGGACCATAGGGGATGTTGGGGATCGAACCCAGGTCGGCCGCATGCAAGACAAACACCCTAACCGCTGTGCTATCACTCCAGCCCCAGGTTGCTTTATTTTTTAAAAAGGAGTCTTGGGACAAAAGCTAACAGTACACTAATGCTAATAATACAAGTACATAGGACACTTGCCTTGCCTTGCATACAGCCGACCCTAGTTCCATCCCCAGCATCCTATATGGTTCCCACAAGCATCACCAGCAGTTCCTGAGCACGGAGCCAGGAGTAAGCCCTGAGCACCACCATGTGAGGCCCAAAAGTTAAATTAAAATGTTTTACCAAATTGACTCCTACATTAAAAAAAAAATTACCAACTTGTAGTTACAGTATTTTAAACGAGAAACATGCTTATTGAAAAAAAAATAGTCTGATCCTCCAGTATCTCTTTTGTTTTCGGTTTGGGGCTACTCCTGGCTCTGTGCCCGGGAAGCTATGCAGAGTCCGATCTCGAACCCAGGCCTCCTATGCACAAAACCCTGGACTTCATTTCAGTATCTTCAAATCAACACAATCACTGCAGAATGGTAGTGGGAATCTGGGGAATATGATTTAAGACACCTTTCTGAAGGGGGCTAGAGAGATTGCTTTAAGGATTAAGGGCACATTTTGCATGCAGGATGCTGAAATCGTTTCTCCCCTCACCCCGCACAACTTCCAGGAACAAACATGAGCAGAGAGCTGGGAACCACCCAAGCACCACTGGGTGTGGCCCACAACTCCCACAATGGGCTGGAGAGATAGTGCCGTGCACACGGCCAACCCAGGTTCGACCCCCAGCATCCCCTGTGGTCCCCCCAGCTCCACCAGGAAGTGACTCATGTGTTCAGAGCCAGGAGAAACCCTTGAGCATCACCGGGTACAGCCCCAGAAAAGAACTCTCTGAAGATAACAGCCTTCAGGGTCACTTCAGTTCCCTTCCTGTGAGAAGTATTTGTCACTTACAGGTGTCAGTGCTGTTTTGTTTATAGTCCTTCCCCACCCCAAGTTTCTTAACTCCCAAGAAACCTCAATGAGCTTGGTTATCGTGTGGATATGGTCAATCGAGGACCTTGATAATTTTTCAAATATAATTTTTAGCCATGAGGAAGATTCACAGCTCAGTTCATTTATAGGCAATAGACTATAATGTCTTGGGAAGCTTTTGGGAGGTAAAGCTTCAAATCCACAAGAGAAAGTCTGAAACTGGGGGCTGGAAATATGACCCTGACCCCGGGGGTCAAGTCCCGGCCTTGTGTGCTTCTCTCTCTCCCTGGGGGAAGGGGAAGAAAAGTGAACAAATAAATGATCTGGAGTTAAACTGTTTACACACTGATGAAAAAACTCCCTGGGTGTCGGATGTGGTCACGCAGGAAATGTTTTGTAACTGGAGAAACCCCAGCTTCTCACGGGGACATCCTCCCCTGATCAGAACTTCCCTCCTTCACTAAATCATAGCACCGGCCTGTCCCATTGCGACTGGGCACTACAAGTAAATCTTTCCGACCGGCCCAACTTCCCCGAGCCTCCAACTTCCAGTAACCAGCAGCTGAAATACCAGCTTCCTTCCACTAGATGCGTCGACAAGCCCCAGGGCTTCAGAGCCACCAGCTAGTTTCAAAGGCCTGAAAGCAGATCAAAAACGTCCTGAAGGGAAGAAAATGCATCAAACTGTCTTATTGGGCTTATTAAGTAACACGGAGAGCGGGCCAACAGGACGGGCCACCAGTTCCCGGCGCCAAGCACCGATAACTGAGACTTCTTAGCAGACATAAACAGGGAATTCCCAGCACACACCCCTGCCCGCTGAGCTCCTGAAACACGCAGACACAGGGCCGGCACTTGGCCTGATTAACACCTGACGGTGGGTTAATCCACCACACTCGGAGGCCTGCGATCAGTTAGTTGCAGGTCAAACATTAGTAGGGCTGGGGGGCGGGGGGGGGGGAGGCTTCGCATGCAGGAGGCCTGGCTTGATCATCTGTCCCCGACCCCAACGCAGGGAGTGACCCTGAGCACTGCCTGGCGGGATCCACTATCAGGAAGGCCGCTCTGTATTTCAGCCGGATTCTATTTTTTGGTTGGGGGGGACCACACCCCGCAGTGCTGCGGCTTAACCCCGGGTTCTGCGCTCAGGGGTCACTGTTGGCGAGCTGGAGGGGACTCCACGAGACCCCGGGAACCGAACCCGGGTGGGCCACGTGCAAGGCAGGTAGGTGCCCTCCCTGCCGCACACTGAGCAGCGGGCGAGCCTCCCAGCCCGCCCCCACCCCCGGGGATCTGTCCCCGGTGCCCGCGCGCCACCTACCCTTGGCCAGCGCCTCCTGGTACTTCTCCTCGGTGGCGTTCAGGTTGTTGACGTAGGTGGCGTGGTGCTTGCTGTGGTGCAGCTGCATGATCTGCGCGTTGATGTGCGGCTCGAGCGCGCCGTAGTCGTAGGGCAGGTCGGGGAGGCTGTGCTTGTGCCGGGCCCCCAGGGCGCCCAGCAGCCTCGGGCTCGCGCTGCGGACACACGGCACCCACCGCTCACTCCCGCCGCCCCGGCCCCGAAGGTGCCCTCGGGCCCTGCCCGCCGGGCCCGGACGCGGCTGGCCCGGGAGGACCCGGCGCGCAGCAGGCGGCCGCGGTCCGCGCCACGGCCCCCCGGGTGCCGGCCCCCGCCTCCCGCCTGCGCCCCGCCGGCCGCCCGCCCGCCTCACCTGCACGCCGCCCGGCACAACATGGTGGCGACCGCTGTCCTCCGGCCTTGGCCGAGCTCGGAGCCGCGACAACAGTCCAGGGGCCGCGCGTCCCCGGCGAGCAGCAAGGGCACCACGCGACTCCGCCCCAGCGCGTCCAGGCTCCGCCCTCAGCGCGTCCAGGCCCCGCCCCAGTGCGTCGCGACTCCGCCCCAGCGCGTCGCGGCTCCGCCCCAGCGCGTAGCGGCTCTTCCCTAAAGCGCCCAAGCTCCGCCCTCAGCTCCTTCAGGCTGCGCCCCAGCGCGTCCCGGCTCTTCCCCAACACGTCCCGGCTCCGCCCTC
>JAOXYA010000022.1:6603195-6614625 GCA_028565675.1 Sorex palustris | reverse complement strand
ATACTGGGATCCGTGGTGGTGGGAAATGCGCACTGGTGGAGGGATGGGTGTTTGACCATTGTATAATTGAAACCCAAACACCAAAATGTGTAAGTCTGCAACTGTACCTCATGATGTCCTCACTATTAAAAAAAATAAACTAATAAAAAAATTTAAAAAAAAGACTTAAGACCTTCACATAAATTTGCTTATCTGAACCTCAATCACATATATTATTTCATGAGTCTTTGTTATGATTATCATGTTATTATTTTATCTTCTTTTTATCAGATGGCAGCTGACTTACAGACAGGTGAAGATAGGGTGGGCATAGTTTGACTAGAAAACAGGAAAAGACCTAAGGCACTAGCTCTGGTTTTTGGCACTAGGCAAAATCAATTTCTGCTACAGATGTGAGGGAAATCTTCTGTAAATGTAAGCTCAGCCAGAAAAAATTATTTTGGCTCTGAAGTGTGATCTTTGAGTCTTCTATTGGTTTCAAGAACAGTTCAAGTGTCTGGTTTGACCAGAGGAAAGTAATGCAGTGCCAACCTGAGGTTCTGACTTATTCGAATAGATCTGTCATATACAAAGTCTATACAGGTACGAAGGGAATATTTATTTTGCTTACAGCATTCAAAGAAACTGTGCATTTGTTCTTAAAATGAGGAATAATGAGTTTTTAAAGCCTGTTTTTTTAAATCCTTGTTATTATTCTTATACAAATGATCACAGGCAATAGGTCTATTCCTTCTTTGCACTTTATGATGAAAATAATCACTCCTATGTCTTGTATTACAGTGAGGCAATAACATTAGTACTATCCCTCTAGAGAATAAGCATGTTTCTTCAAACTATTCAGTCTTTATCATCGTAAAATAAAAAGATACAAAATTATGCACAATCACAAAATCATAAATCCAAGGCTTGCAAACAAAATAGTCTTGCAAACAAAACATTGCACAACCCCTGATCTAACAAATTTAGACCTTGAGCAAGTTTCGTTTTGAAGTGTAATTATCAGCCGGGATAGCACACATCGGCATTGGTGCTGGAAGCGATAAAACTTTCCTTAATAGTTCGGAAAAAGTTGCCAGAAAATTTATCGCCAGATGACATTAAATTAGGATGTTTCTCCCAGCAATTCATTATTCTGGGTAAAACCATGTTGACAAAAATGATAATATATCAGCTCATTTGTCTTCAACTATTTCCTTGTAATAATTCTAAAATGGGAGATTTGTATACCGAATTACTCTTTGTGTTTTATTTTAAACCAAGAGCTTGGTTTTATCATTTTCACCATCTTTCAAATGAACTCTTTCTGAATTTACTGATCCAACAGGAATCAGCAATAAGTATACATATTTTACCTTCGATTAAAAGCACTCTTTATAAGGTGATCAAATGACTGAAAAACAGTTTGAAAGTTGTTATTAACGTGTTAGTTGTACACAAGTAGCAGATTAGGTAGGTACCCAAATTTCTCTTGAACTGGAATTTTCTTCGTAGAGCAACAGAGTCACTGTATCCTCTAGCCATAAACACACTCAACCAATCTATACATGGAAGCACAATTTAGAATGAGCAACATCTAGAGAAATTTTACAAATCCCTTTTGAAAATAGTGAACACAGTTTCCAGGTGGTAGCAGTGAAACTTAGTGAGTCATAAACTAATCATCAGTTTTTCTTGGTAATTTATAAACAGTGCCGGTTTACAGATGTTTCAGTGAAGCAATGAGCAATGGCTTTCTCAGAGATCTACAACTTTATTAAGAAAGACTTCAGCATACGAAGTATAATTATTATATGTGATTCAAAACCTGCAGCATGTTTTGTAGATTTGAAACAAGAGAATTCTTTTTTCTATTTTCTTACAGACAATAGATTGATAGACTCAATGAGTGCCTTTGTGAAATATAAATGTGATAGGAAATTATTGGGTTGATCAGGGATTTGAATACATGCTATTTGGGAGTGGGCATCTCCTAGTCAACTATATTTGATCTTAAATAACATGAGCACCCATAAACTGGTAGTGGCAGGTTATGAAGTTAACATTTGTATATTTTCTTATTTTTAAAGCCACTTTATTTCAGAAAATATGCTGAGACATTACCAATTCGGTTTTTCAAAACATATTTTGAGATAAGTATATAAAATTCTCGATAAGTAAGGTGGATTTAACATTTCTAAACAGATGGGCAATCACCTTTCCCTGTGAGATATAGAAATTGAAAACAAGTGTACTTTTATCATCATATTGCAGTATGTTAAAAATATTTGCTAACTACATACGGTAAGAAGTAAAATAAAGGTACAAGACTGGGAGCAGGGGAGACAGTGTTAGTGCTTCTAGGGGGTTCTTTACATGTCTGAGGCCTGCATTTGATCCACAGCACCTCAGAGCCTCCAAGAACTGCCAGGTGTCATTGCGATATTCAGTCCAAGCAATGTTCATTTTTGAACCTGAACACAGAAAACTATCTAGCCAACGCTTTGGGCCTTATATGGCTGTAAGTGACCCTAGAGTCTGAAAATCACAAGGGGCTCTCATAAAAAAATTCATATATATATATATATATGAGAATAAAAGAAGCCAACAATACTTAACATTAAAAAAATCTTATGTGTGATTAATTTAACCTATAGGTTAACCAAATAAATTAAGTTAAAAGTAGATTAAAGTTGGGGCTGAAGTGATAGTACAGTGGGTAGGTGCATACCTTGCACAAAGCAATTTTAGGTTCAATCCCCATATTGTCTCACAAACACTTCCAGAAATAATTTCTGAGTACCGAGCCAGGAGTTACCCCCTGTGAACCCGCTGAGAACCACCAACTCCCAAAAAGGTATATTAAAGTTATCAGTTAAAACTCAGTATAAAATGAAATTGGATCTATTTTCATTTTAATCAGTCTTGTTGAGCTTTGTCTCTGTTGTTGATATTTCCAAATAAAAACTTTTAGTTCTTATGATATTTTTATTAGATTATGCTATTGTATCTATTTATGTCTTTTCATTTTCTTGTCTTACCTTTGGTATTCAAGAGTATAAAATTCGAATTTTATAAAACTCAATATAAAATTCAAATTTCTATTTGAAAATAATGGTACATATGAAAGATATATCTCATAATAACATTAACTACCAAGAAACTTTCTAAGAAAACATGAAAAAAATTCTACAAAGAGAATTCTAAATGATTATTTAAAAAAATAGTGAGAATAGAAAAAAACTAAATAAACATGTTAATGAATTGAAATACTTTTAATATATCAATATTCCCTGTTTTACTACCAATAAAAAGTTTCAGTTTTGTGTTTGATAAACATAAAATACAAAGATAAAAACACAAATGATCAAACATAGGCTAGACATGCTTAATTAAAAAATACACCATAAATATTTAAAATTTAGTTTATAAAGTTAAAGTAATTACCCATGTGTTTGCCTTGCACGCAGCCAACATACAGCAAATAGACATTCTAAAATATATTGTAGCGGGTTTGGTGCCACCAACAGGTCAACCTGTACCTGCGGGGCGAGTTCGTCAGCAGCCTGATGGTGCCTTCAGACTTCCTGATACCCCCAAATTGCCACTGTGCCTTTGGCCATACCCCAACAACTTGGAACCAAATTTGCAAAGAAATTAAACAGCCAAAAGTTAGGTATGTGGGAGCCACACCCACAAACCACCTCTGGCTCAGCTATACAAGCTCATGGCTTTTTCAGAGTTGGGATGGGCTACCTCTCCCCACTTCCCAATACACATGGAAGCACTGGCAGTCACTCCCACTAACTCCAGCACCTTATGAGCTCTACTGCCGGCCTTGCTTCAAAGACCCCTACATAAATCTTGAAAGAGATCAAAAGCCGCAGTTAAGCTCAGACCCATGCAAGGTTGAACAGACTGAATTGGAGGAGGTGGATTGGCCTGTGCCCACCCAAGCAGAGGCCCCAGTAGTCACATTTTTCCACAATCCAAAATTGCCGCCATACTCCCAGCCTGACTCCACCTCCATCATAGGATGGATCTCTCCAAGATATAATCTGCTGAAAAATTTTAAATATGAATCTTAGCACACCAATATCCCTGGCTCAGAGACACAGGGGCAAGTTCCAGAAGACACCACAGGGTCAGAGATCTCTCGGGACCTCATACCGAGCCAATATCACTAGGGCACCCCAGATGGAGCAGGTGCAGTCCCCCCCGCGTACTCCAGATGGAATCCCAGTGACCAAGAGCTTCCACAAGCAAGACCCTTGGTTTGTGGGTTCTAGGACTAAATCTCCAGGCCACATGGTGGTAAAGAATCTGGACTGTTCTTCCCTGGGTCCCAACCAGCCCAGCAGACTGGCTGTCATGCCCACAATTTGCCTCCGGGTTCCATCTTAGCTCACCAACAGCCCTGGCCCAGAGACTCCCAATTGATTCCGAAAATAGTGCCATACAGGGATGCCTCTGAAACCCAACCATTTACAATCTAGAAATTTACATTTACAATCGGTGCCACGCAAGTTTTCATGATATTCAAAATGAGCAATGAAAAATAAATTATCTAGCATCTGCCCCTGGCCGGTAGGCTTGAATGGTGGTGGGAAAATTTGAGCAAAACATAATGCCCAAAATTAGAGAGAGAGTACTGGAGAAATTATCTGCCAAGGAAGCAGGGTGAGGACTGGGATGCGGGAGGGGGGGATACTGGGGACATTGGTGGTGGAAAATGTGCACTGGTGGAGGGATTGGTGTTCCATCATTGTACAGCTGAATCTCAAACATGAAAGCTTTGTAACTCTATTTCACAGTGATACAATAAAATAAAAAAGTAATGTGGAGTCCATGCCCAATTCAATCAGCTCAATCAATACCTGAACAAATAGCAGTATTCCTACATTATTTTTTAAAAAATAAGCAACTAAAATAAAATACATTGTATAAAAACTGACCTTACCTTAAAATATTTTATATTGATAAAATGATGACAACATAGCATTTTCTATAAGGGATCATGGAGGAACAACATATACATTAGGGGAGAAATACAGCAACTCAGACAGCTTCTGTAAGATATATAAAAAATAAATTTCAAATATGTCAGATTAAAAACTAAAACTAATTAAAGTTTTACAATAAACTTTATTACCTTGGTGTAGGTATGTGCTTTCTAAAGTAAAACCAAAAAAGCACCAGCACTATATTTCTATGTATGTGCCTGAGAAAATTAAATATATGTGACTGAATACTCTTTGGATATAAAATAAGATGGAACTTTATGAGATGTGTGAAAGTTAGTGAAAATAATGTATGGCAAAGATCAGTGAGGAGAGCTAAAGTAATCATATAAAGAAATCTAATGTTTTCAAATAAGAACAGAATTTATTCTTGTTACTAGAATTTAAATAAAGTGTAAAAAAGATGTATTTTAAATCTCTTGAATACCATAGGTAAGAAAAGTATAAATAAATGTATATAATACCCAACTAATAAGAATATAAAAACTAAAATTTTTTATTTGGAAATATCAACAACAGAGACAAAGCTTGACAAGACAGACTTGATTAAAATAAAAATAGATCCAAATAATTATGCTATAGAATAAAATAGTCTCCTGCTCCCGCGCCTGGCTGTCCTCACTGGGGCCTTGGAGGGGGGCGGGTTGAGTTTCCCTCCCTGCCCCGAGCAGAGCCCTGGCAGCCTCCAGAACCAGCCACAACCATGCTAAGATCACTCTCCACTCGTTCGGACAAGCCTCATGCATGAAGGAACCAGCAGAGGAACCCAGGCATGTGGGTCCCAGGGCTGAGATCTCCAAGTCTGCTTGGATCAGGACTGGGCCTTCTCTACCCAGATCCCCCATCTTCCAGTAGGTAGGCATTACACCCACCAGCTGCTGCCCGTGTCAGTTGGTCCCATCAACAGCCGATACCCAGAGACTATAAAATCCAGCTCCCAGAAGCCACAAATGTGGCTGTGTGACATTATTATTATCTCATTTTTACTTTGGAGAACCCTGCAGGCTACCAAAAGTATCCTGCCCGCACGACAGAGTCTGGCAAACTTCCCGTGTTGTACTCAATATGCCAAATACCAGTAACAATAATAGATCTCATTCTCCTAGCCCTGAAAGAGCATTGAATATGGCTCTTTTAAAACCTCAGGGCTAGGAAGAAAGAGACATTACTGGTGCCTGCTCAAGGTAATCGACAAACAACAGGATGATCGTGATGGTGATCGTGATAGAATAAAATAACAAATAATATACATGCAATTAAAATATGTATTTTAATAAGATATTACTGTATCACAGTCATCCTGTTTTTCATTGCTTTCCTCGAGCAGACACCAGTAACGTCTTCCTCCTAGCCCTGAGATTTTAGAAAGTGCCACATTCGAGGCTCTTGCAGGGTCAGGAGAAGGAGACCCATCATTGTTACTGGTTGTTGTCATATGGAATACACCACAGTTTGCCAGTCTCCGCCATGTGGGCAGGATATTTTCGGTAGCCCTCCAGGTTCTCCAGAGTAAGAAGTAAATAATAAGATGGCGCACGGCCACAAATGTGGCCACACGCTTCTGGGAGCTAGGTTTTATAGTCTCTGGGTCTTGGCCATTGATGGAATTACGTGAGCGCCGGGGGCAGTTTGTGGGTGTAACGCTTATGTACTGGAAGATGGAGGATCTGGGTGGAGGAGGCCCAGTCCTGATTCGAGCAGGCTTGGAGATCTAAGCCCCTTGTCCTGCATTAAGACCATTCTCCACACGTTCGGAAGAGCCTCACGCATGAAGGAACTAGCAGAGGAACCCATGTGTGCGAGACCTGGGGCATAGATCTCCAAGCCTGCTCAGATTGGGACTGGGTCTCCTCCACCCAGATCCCCCATCTTCCAGTATGTAGGCATTACACCCACCAACTGCCCCCTGGCGCCAGTGTAATCTCATCAACGGCCAAGACCCAGAGACTATAAAACCCAGCTCCTGGAAGAGAACAGTGCAGAGTCTTTTGTCTCCACACCTGGCTGTCCTCTCTGGGGCCCCTTGGAGGAGGGCAAGTTGAGTTTCCCTCCCCACACAGAGCAGAGCCCTGGCAGTAGAGCCTCTGGTTCCAGCCACGGCGATGCTTAAGACACATTCGGATGAGCCTCACGCATGAAGGAACCGGCAGAGGAACCCAGGTGTGCAGGACCTGAGTCTTAATAAGATATATTGAACCTGAAAATAGCTTAGAAGAAGTAACTTTCTTATTTTTTTTAGTATTTTTATTTATTTATTTTTATTTTTAAATGTAGGAGTACTGCATTTATTCAGTCATTAATTAAGCTGACTGAATTGGGCACGAACCCCACAGAAGAAGTAACTTTCTAAGTTTAAAAATGACAAAACTAGGATCTCGCACCCGCCCCCCCCCCCATCCCAGTCCTCCCCAGCCCATCGTGGGGCTGCTGCCCTCCAGGGCCATGGGGCGGGCCACAGCTACACCGCTCTGCTCTTGGCATGTGGAGCCTTCCCAGGCCCAGTGGCTGCATGGCCCCTCAAGGCCTCGGCAGCTCTGGCCTATGGTTTCAAAACGACCAATGAGGAACCTCTACCCAAACAGGTTAGATTGAGTGAAACGAACTTCAAAGTAATGGCACAAGATAAGTTAATTCTAAGGTGGAAGCAATATGAAGCATATGTGCAAACTTTGGAGGGCAAATATGCAGATTTTTTTAAAATTTTTATTAGTGAGACATCATGAGGTACAGTTTTAGACTTACAAATTTTTGTGCTTAGGTTTCAATTATACAATGATCAAATACCCATCCCTCCACCCGTGCCCATTTCCCACCATCATGGATGCCAGTATCCCTCCCACCGCCCATTCCCCCCCCATCACACCCCGCCTCTGTGGCAGGGCATTCTCTTTTGTTCTCTCTCTCTCTTACTGGGTGTTGTGGTATGCAAAAGAGGCAGTGGGTGGCAATCATGTTTGGTCTATAGTCTACATTCAGCATGCTTCTCCCATCCTGGAAAAATCCTCCTAACACCCTTTATTTGAACACAGATCTTAATTCTAAAGATGTAACTGGCTTAAGGGAATCTGAAGAAAAACTAAAGCAACAGCAAGAGTATGCTTGCAGAGAAAACATCCTTGTAATATGACTAGCAACCAAGGACCAAGAGATGCAAAAGTGTACTGCTCAGATCCAGTACCTCAAGCAAGTCCAGCAGCCCAGTGTTGCCCAACTGAGATCGACTATGGTAGACCCAGCGATCAACTTGTTTTTCCTAAAAATGAAGGGTGAACTGGAACAGAATAAATACAAACTGGAACAATCTCAAAATGAACTGAGTGCTTGGAAGTTTACGCCTGATAGGTAAACAACCATATCCCCAGTCAAGACTTCCCTGACAGTTTCACTGCAAGAACACTGTGGTGGGACAGCCAAGTACTCCTTTCCACAGCAAGACTCAGACTTTTTGAGCCAAAAAAGTCACAATCTTTACTGTCTGGCTTGCATTGGTTAATCTACACTTACCAGATGAACCTTCTGTTTAAGCTCTTTCCTCTTCCCTCTCCCCTGGCTTCAGAGGCCTGATGGCGTCGGACTATTCTGAAGAAGTGGCCTCCTCAGAAAAATTCCCCTTCTAGAACATGTAGACACTTGAGAGAACAGTTTCTGTTTGAAGAAAATACAGGGAGAAACAGAAGTCTTAAGTCTGTGGCACGCTGTGTCTTCAGACAGTTTGGAGGAATGAAAACCTAGAGATTTAAAATCCTGAATTGAACATGTAAAATTGCAGTAAAATGTAAAAACGGAAAATGCATCGCTCTTACTGTTGAGCATAGTGACTTAGAGACACTGCTTATCTGCTTTGCCGATAAGACTGTGGACTTCGTGCTTGTTGGTGGACTTCTGGGTCAAAACTCAATTGGGGTGAATTTTGCCTCTAAAGGTTTCTTTGCTAAGAACTAACTTAACAGTCGTGAGAGAATCAAACAGTAGATGTCAGTACAAATAGTTCATTTACTTAACCATCTCCTTTGGGGCTCTCTTACTTGATGGAGCCTTAAATCAATGTGGTTTTTAACCAATGGTCTGTTCTTTGAATGGTTGCGAAAACTGTAGCTAATCATCGAGGACTGTACAAATATGAAGGTGTGGTATCAAATCAGGTTGAAACTGTTCGAAGCATGAAAAACATTCATTTCACAAGTAGATTGTATAAGGGTATTGGCTGTGATGGGACTCACTGCATTATTTTTCAGTAGTGGAATTTATTAATCCCCGTTCCGTTCAACAGGCACATGTTGAAAGAGCATTGTGGTTGGTGTTCATGGGGGAATGTGTTCCTTCATTGTATTTGGCCTTTTGTACTACACTTGATATTAAATTAAATGTGCCTTGAAATAGTTGTTTTTTTTTTTTAAGTTCAAGGAATACTATGATGATTTTGTTGTACTTTTAATCTTTTGGTTTGGGGGGCTGTGGAGAGCAGATTCATTTTGGGAAAATTGTTGCTGTGCTCTTCAAGAGAAGGAGAAGGCTCTGTGTCTCATTTTTCAAAGACCATTTTTTTTTCCAGCTGGTATAAAAGACAAGGACACTTGACACGTGTTACTTTTTGACACTATGTCCCAGGATATTGCAGTAGAAATTAATGTGGGACAGCTTCACTGGTGCCCGCTGAAGCTGAAGACGGGGAGTAGAATGAATCGGGACTATGGGCTGGCCTCAGTGAGACATTTTGTATTTGAATTACAAACAAAGGTATAGTGATCATTTCTAGCAAATTCATTTGATCATTTAGATAAATGAGGCATTTTCTTCATGCTTCCATCCAGTCCTGGAGGTGACTTTTTTTCGTCAGACCATTCAGTAAGTCACCAATTTGAATTTTCGCTTGGTGATAATGGAGTCTAAGATGAGTGGAAGATAATGTTCCAGATTGTCCCAACGGTTAAGTGCAGTTTTAACAAGGGTGACTTAAGTTCTCTCTTAATCGTTCAAATCAATTGTAAGTATCTTGTATGTTTGTGCTTTAGGGAACTGATGTGGGGCCGAGGGTGGGTTGAAAAAGTGGTTTTTGTGACTTTCAACAAGATATTTGCTCAGTTTTGGGGTGTTGGAGGGTAAGTAATGAAACCTTTTCCAGAGTCCTGAAATACTTTTATATGATGCCATTTAAGATAGAAATGACCTATTTTTAGGTTTTAAAAGGTTATAAAATGTATTAACACATACATCAGTTATATATAACCTCTTTGCCACTTAGGTGGCCCCTGGAGGTCTGTGAGATGTTATTGTGGGATCTTTTAAATGTAAGATGCTCGTTCATAAAATTGAAAGTCCGCAGGAGTGATGGCAGCGGGAAGTGGAGAGACGCCCTTGAATGCTTTCTTGCGCTCTCCTCCCTGTCCAGGAGCAGTGAGTGCCATTCAACTTGGAGAGCGAGATCATTTCCCTGCGCATAGAATCCGTGTTTATGTGTATTGTTCTTTTTTAAAAAATGTGATCATACCTCATGTACAGATACTTTATAGGCTTTTGTCCCTTTTCCTTTGGATTTTCTACTGCATGTAGATACATTTTAATGGTCAAAATTATTTCCACTGTATTAAAAGAATCATGACATAATTAAATTTTGTTCTATTTTTTAAAAAAGAAAGAAGAAAGCTCTAGGGAGCCAGAGATAGTACAGAGGGTAGGTGCCTTTCACGCAGCCAGCCCAGGTTCTACCTCTGGCACCCCATGTGGTCCCCTGAGCATGGCAGGGGATGGCCCAGAAACCAGAAGTAAGAGTATATCTGGCACTACAAATACATCATTCAATTGAAACAGCTCGGTGACCTGGACTAAATCAGTGTGGGCTGCATTTTTTCGTGTCGCTATTCTCAGTTTTGAGGGAGAAAGAGTCCCAGAATTGCCCACTTTGTGTGACATGTGTATGCATTTTAAAGTGTTCCGAGGTGTAAGACTCTGTTCTCTCCAGGTGTGAAACCATAGTGCAGTGGGTGGGGTGCTTACCCTGCCTGTGGCTGCCCCGGGTTCGATTTCTGGCATCTCATATGGTTGTACCAGCCCACCAGGAACTGACCCCTGAGCACTGCCAGGTGTGCCCTCTCCCACCCCACCTCCCAAAGTAGAATCCATCCTTTACCCCGGTAACAGCCTGATATGCTGTTTGTTCTTTCAAAACCTTTTTTTGTCTTCTTTTTTTGGGGGGGCCACACCTAGTGATGCTCAGGACTTAATCCTGGCAGGACTCAGAGGACTGTTAGGAGTCCTGGGGACCGAACCTGGGTCAAGGCAAGCACCTTCCCCACTGTACCATCTCTTCAGCCCCAAGTAAATATCTTGGACAGTTTTCTGTTGTAACTTTAAGGTTCTTAATTTGCTCGAGCGGGCCCAGTAACATCTCCATTGGAGATTTTGTTGTTACTGTGTCTGGCATATTGAATACTCT
>JAOXYA010000022.1:6582772-6596452 GCA_028565675.1 Sorex palustris | reverse complement strand
CGTCGGTAAAGAAACAAACAGCACCCGGCCCAGACAAGGTCAGACCTGAACACCTGAAGAACCTGCTGTCAGTACTCATCAATATACTGGCTCGGCTCTTCACACACTACCTGTCTGAATGCAAGGTTCCATCCCAGTGGAAAACCAGCAGGACTGTTCTACTGTACAAGAAGGGAGACATTCATGACATTGGCTTCTATCACCCAATCTGTCTGTTGTCTGTCATCTACAAGCTGTTCGCTTGAGTCATCCTGAATAGGATTAGCAGAACATTAGATGAAAGACAACTATGAGAGCAAGCCGGGTTCTAAAAAGGATTCAGCATGATCGACCATATCCACACGGTAACCAAGGTCATTGAGGACTCTCAGGAGTTCAAGATTCCACTCTGTTCATTGATTTAAAGAAGGCCTTTGATTCTGTAGAGACTGAAGCGGTCATTGAAGCCCGAACCAAACAGGGCATTCAAACTCAATACATCAGGATCCTCTGTGAACTGTATTAAGGATACACCCCAGGATCTCACCATTCTACGAGGAAATGATCATCCATGTCAAGACAGGGGTTCAGCAGGGTGTTGCTATTTCACCAAAACTCTTCAGTGCCACCCTTGAGAATGACATGCAATGACTGAATGGGAAGGAATGGGAGTGAAGATAGAGGCTTGACAACTACATCACCTCTGCTTCGCTGATAACATTGTTCTAATAACACCAAACATTAGCCAAGTGACACAAATGCTGGCTCACTTTGACCGTGAGTATGGGAAGGTCAGACTGCAGCTGAATCTCACGAAGACAATGTTTATGAGAAACAGTCTCATTCCTGACACTCCATTTGCTCTCAATGAAATGAACATCTCCAAATGCAACAGTTATGTTTACCTAGGTTGGGAAATCAACATGTTGAATGACCTAGCAACTGAGTTTCGCAAGAGAAAGAGAGCAGCTTGGAATTCCTTCAAGAGCATTGAAGAAATAGCTAAGAGGACGAAGAATCTCTGACTCCGGACACATCTCTTCGATTCTACTGTTCTTTCTGCATTAACATACGCCTCAGAGACCTGGGCCCTACGAAAACAGGATGAGAATGCTATTCAGGTCTCCCAAAGAGGAATTGAAAGAGCTATGCTTGCTGTTCTGCGTGTTCTTCACTCAAGTGAGAGAAGGAATCTGTAGTTCCAACCTCCGTCGACGATTGAGAATCAGGGATACTATCTCGTTTGCCAAGGCGTCGAAAATCAGATGGGTTGAACACGTAATGCGATTTGGAGACGACCACTGGACTAGAGCCATTAGCAACTTGATTCCACGGGACGTCAAAAGATTGCTTGGCTGCTCACTTACGAAATGGTCAGACTTCTTCATTAAGACCCTGAACGATCGGTTTGAGGTTCTTTGTGTTCCTGGAGTGAGCAGATGCCATTGGGCTACACTAGCATGAGACAGGGACAATGGAGACGTTACTGGTGCCCACTCAAGCAAATCGACGTGTAATGGGATGTCAAATGATCAAGTGATGATGAATATACTCTCAAGTTTTTATCAGTGATCGATTGTTTTTCCTAGTAACTGAATAAAGGAAGTTGATAGATCTGTTTGAACTTGCAATACAGTGTCCACTGAATGAACATTGCTTCCATTAACACAGGAGTGACTGGGACTGTTGGAACCTCCCACACCTGCCCTTCTCTGTGGTTATGACATCAACTTCTCCTATTCTGAGAGAAGTCACCACTATTGAATTAAGAGAATTAAATTGAATTATTTGTCAGTTCTAATTTTGTACATTTTTTTTTTTGGTGATGGAAGAGCTTTACTTTTTTGTTGTTAGTTTTGGGGTCACACTTGGCAGTGCTCAGGGCTTACTCCTGGCTCTGAACTCAGGGATCACTCCTGTCTGGCTCAAGGGACTGTATGGGGTATCAGGAATTGAACTTGGGTTCTTGTGCAAGGCAAGTGCCCTACCAACTTTACTGTCGTTCTGGCCCCCAACACAGAAAGTTTTTATCAAAAGTTATTTAAAAAGATATGAAGGGAGAGAAAGAGAGAAGTACGTGTTTAAGAGAGAACACAGGCTTCTATAGCAAAGAAACGTAGAGACAAACGAGATACCACTTGAAGGGAGAACACAGGCTTGAAGAGCGAGCCATATTTTGTTTCATATCCAGTTAACCCTGCGTAAGAGCCAGTAGTCAAGGAAAGGAAGGAGTGCTCATAGGAAGGTTTTCTTCTTTGGTTTCCTCCATGGTGCTGGTCTCTTTGTGCATGTGACATGTGTGCTCTACCTGTGAGTCTTGTCTCTGCGCCTGAGTCTTTGAGATTCTCTTTTTAAGTCTTTCCTTCGTGGTGTCTTTCCTTCCTTGACTGTTTTCTTAAGGCCTGCTCTTACAGCTAGAACTTAGAAAAATGGGGCCAGAGAGATAATTACTCTGGGTAAAGCACTTGCCTTGTGTGTCACCGACCCAGGTCTGATCCCCAGCA
This sequence comes from Sorex palustris, assembly GCA_028565675.1. Taxonomy (NCBI): domain Eukaryota; kingdom Metazoa; phylum Chordata; class Mammalia; order Eulipotyphla; family Soricidae; genus Sorex; species Sorex palustris. The sequence goes on along the minus strand of JAOXYA010000022.1, from coordinate 6,593,969 downwards.
CCCAGGGTCCCTCGAGCACTGCCAGGAGTGACTGCTGAGTACAGAGCCAAAAGTCCTGAGAATTGCCGGATATGGCCCCCAGATCAAAAGAGTAAGAAAAATGAGTGACGTTGCAATCCTGCTATTTGCTTGTAAGAGAGTGTGTGCTTACTCAGACCCTAAGAGAAGGTTAAGAACAGGTCCCTTCTAAAACTGTTTTAGGGGCCAAAGCAATAGTACAGCAGGGAGGGTGTTTGCCTTGCATGCAGCCAACCCTGGTTCAATCCCTGGCTCTGAGTAGCAGGAGTAATTCCTGAGTGCAGAGTCAGGAATCCCTGAGCATCGCGAGGTGTGATCCAAAAAGTGCCCCCCCCCCAAAAAAAAAACAGTCTTAGGGCCAGGGCTAGAGAGATAGTACAGGGGGTAGGGTGCTTGCCTTGCATGCAGCCAACCTGGGTTTGATCCCCAGCATCCCATATAATCCCTCAGAGTGATTTCTGAGTACAGAGCCAGGAATAACCCCTGAGCTCCAGGTGTGGCTGAAAAAACAAAAGAGTTAAGGGCTAGAGGGGTAAAATAAGGGGTAAAGCACTGCCTTGAATTTCATCCAACTTAAGTTGATCCTCAGCATCATACGCATTTAAGAATTTGTGATTTTTAGGCCACATGCAGCCGGTGCTAAGGATTGACACCTGTTACTGTGCTCAGATTACTCCAGGGCATTCTTGGAACTACAGGAGTTCAAGAAATCAACCATGTGTCAACTGCACGCAAAGAAAGTGTCTTAGTAATACCTATCTGACTCCTTTATTTCTTGGGGGATGGTGGTTGAGACCATACCACTGGTTTCTTAAGGATCACTTCTGGTAGACACAGGGACCATATGGAGACCCCAAACAGGCAGATTCCTCATCAGGCTGCCAGACACACTCTCCTTCACAATGAACCTGCTTCGCCGTTCCTTCCAGGCTGCGGGCAGAATCCCGTTCGACAGGCCAGCATAGGTGCCGGAATTCCCAACTCCGTTCCAGCCTGGAACTTCCAGATGATCTGCGGCTCCGGCCTCAAAGCCGTGTGCCTGGCACTGCAGTCCATAGCAGTGGGAGACGCCCGCATCGTGGTTGCAGGGGGCATGGAGAACATGAGCAGGATAAGGATGGCCGCGCAGCCGTGCCCTGCTACTGCGAGCCCCCTTTGGAGCCAAACCGTACACATGGCTGTGAGTCACGGCCAGAGGCCCCCAATCAAAACGGTGCTGTAAAACGCAGTGCAAACATTTATAGCACTGTAGCACTGTCCTCCCGTTGTTCATCGATTTGCTTGAGCGGGCACTAGTAACGTCTCCATTGTGAGACTTGCTGTTACTGTGTTTGGCATATCGAATATGCCAGGAGGCGCTTGCCAGGCTCTGCCGTGCAGGCAGGATACTCTCTGTAGCTTTCAGGGCTCTCTGAGAAGGACGGAGGAATTGGACCCCTGGTCGGCCGCATGCAAGGCAAACGGCATACCCGCTGTGCTATCGCTCCAGCTAAAAAAAAAAAAAAAAAGCTCTTTCGAATGGGCAGCCCCCTTCTCCATCCCAAGAGAAAGCCCTTTCTTCAGGCTCTTCCATGTCTTGAGCCTTAAGCCTTGCAAATATATATATGTATATATACACACACACACACACACACACACACACACACACACACACACATCTCTAAGTGACAGATGGGTATGGATTCTGCCTTGAGCCCTCCAGACTCCTTCACTCTCCTCCACATTGGGTGGGAAATCTTCTGAAAGAAACCTGTCGGCCAGAGTCTCTTATGTTCCGAACGGTTCCTGAAGCGTGGATCACTTTGGCTGGGATTTGGGACTTCTCTGTGTTTGTTGTTATTTTGTTAGAATCAGGATGAACCCAGGCAAAGCACACATGTTACCTGGGAGCTATATCCCTGGACTCAGAATTCTCTCATTTCAGGGAAAAGTAGACTCACTCTGTGTCTGACCTGCCTGCGATGGCTGGCTCCCGGGAGTTTGTTCGGCCGCTGGGGTACTAGAAGGCGGGAAAGGACTGCAGGGACCCCACTCTAGAGTTTTCCGGGTAGGTTTTGTTCCCCAGGTGGGTGCCCAGTGTTGAATGGACCAGGGGACCTCCCCTACGGTAGCGAGGAGGAAAGATGGGATCCCAGAAGGGCCAGGAGCTGCGCTGACACTGGCCACTCTCCTGTGGCCCAGAGCAGGGACTGTCATCGGAAATGACCCATGGGACATGTCAGCACCCTGTGCAGGGGAACTGGGTCCCTGCCTTGACTCCGGCTAGGAAGCACGCAGGGTGCGTGGGTGTCTGTTCATGGTGCAACTCTGGGAGAGCCGAGTTTTCTTTGCTTTCCCCTAAGGGAGGCTGGATCTGCTCTTGGAGGATGGCGACTCCCTGCCCCCCGTGCCCCACTGACTCGGTTCAAAGGCTCTTCCAGCTGCCCAGCCCATCTGTGGCTGTGCCCTGCTCTGATGCTGTCCCAGAGCCTCCATGCCCTGGGCTCTGGTGTGTCCAGACCCCTTTGAGATTGTCCCACAGTCCCCCGGCCAGGGCTGCAAGGTCCAGCACAAGCCCCGTGGGGAAGCCGCTGCATCAGGCAGAGGTCACTGAGCTGCAGACTGCCTGGAGCTGCTCTCACAGTCACTGTGAGCAGTCATCGCTCTTCCTGTGGCCCCGGGCACATCCTGGAGGCCACGTTAGCTCACTATGGCCTGGATGGGCATCCTGCCTGTCCCGCCCCGGGTCTCTGCCATAGTCCTCGGTGGGCTCCAAGCCTCTCCCGTTGGGTATCCTGCATTTCGACGTCCCTGCTGCCACTGTCAGTGCCGGGTGGTGCCTGTCTTCACCCAGAGTGTCCCTGCTGGCCTCACTGTGCCTCAGTGCCCTGTGTGCGTTTTCCCAGGTGTCAGGAGGATGGACCGTGCGGTCCTGCTGAACGCCTGGCTCCTGGGCCGAGATGGGGCTCTGTGTGCGCCCCGCCCCTCAGGGAGTTGCTGTGTTGAGGGCTGTCCCGTCTGGATTGGAGGGGAGATGGAGGCTGACCCCACCCCTCAGGGGGAGACACATGGGGAGCGCGGCTGCATGTGTCAGGTGGGCCCTGAGCGGGGATGCCCCGGGATTCTGGGTGAGATGTTACACAGCTGCGCTTCTCCCCACTCTGTCCGTGGAAGCGGCCTGTCCCACTCACATCCCTGCTGGGCTCAGCGGTGTCTGCGGGCACTTTGCTCCACTCCCTCCATCTTCCCCTCCCCCTCCATCCGTTGCTCATTTTGTTCCTTGGTCCTGTCCTGGACCCAGACCTCTGCCTTCATTGTGCCACTCCAGTGCCCCTGTGCCGACCCGGGGAGTTTGAGCGAGCCCCTTGGAGCGCTGTGGGGCTTGGATTTCACTGGCCTTGTGCTTCTCCCTCCAGGCCCCGCACTTTGTCCACCTGCGGATGGGAGTGAAGCTTGGGGAAATGCCCCTGAGCGACAGCATCCTCTGTGACGGGCTCACCGACGCCTTCCAAAACTACCACATGGGCGTCACAGGTGCGCGGGTAGAATGGGGGCTTAGCAGGGGACGGGGGCTCACGTGCTTCCTGGTGAGTGTGAGACCATGAGGTCAAATCAGGGGCCACCAGTACGTGGGGATACAAATGTGACAGCTGTCCTGGCCCACAGCACCCAGGTCTAAGTGAGGTGGTGAGCTTGGTGCCCGTTTCCCCAACGATTCTTTGTGTGACCCCTGTGTTACAGACAAACACAGAGGTTGTGGGAGTCAGATGCTTAGAGGTCAAATGTGCATCCTGCCCGGAATTGTCCCATCACTGTTTCCTACAGAGTTGACATAGATCCTCGTTTCAGGTTTTTAGGAAGAGTGAGGAAGTGTCTCCTCTCTTCCTTTCACTGAGAAAGAGGTAGATGGTACCTCAGTGTTTCTCTGGGACTTCTCCATTTAAAGGTGCCATTTTCTCCCCAAGAATGTATCAAGAGGCAGAGGCAGACACAGGCTATTCCTCTGACACCCACGCCGTTCTTCCTCCACTTCCCCGTCAGTCTCACGATCACGCTCGGAAGATTCCTGCAGGGTAGGACCACGGCAGAGCAGATGCAGTCTCGGCCTCTGCCCCTTCGAGTTGTACCATCAAGCTGAAGACGCAGGGCCGTTGTGTTGTTCAAGGACACCCTGAGTGGCCAAGCGCCCTGCTCAGAGGGGTGTGGTTTGCCTCTGGTTCTCAGGGAGCATAAATCATGGAGGAGGTAAAACGAATGTAGGCAAGAAGTGGTGAAGACTAGAAGCCAACAGAGAATAGTGTTCAACCCTGGCGCAAGTCAAGACTGTGCCGAAAGCAGGTTTATGGTTGTGAAGGTCGAGGCTGGCATGTGGCTCAGAGGGAGAGCCGCAGGTGTGCTGAGTGTCGCCATGCACGTGTGCTCCCACAAGCAACAAAGCCTCAGGGCACTGAGGAGGCCTCAGCCTCCACCCTCAGGCCTCCTGCTGAGTGCATCCTACGGGTGCCCCTTTGATTCCTGGCACTGCAACAGAGAGTAGCCCCATGCACCCTCAGTCCGGGTGTGGCTACCCCACCCCCGCCCCTTCCACACACACTCCCATGAGCACCGGCAAAGATTGTGATCAGTCCAGTCACACAGCAGCTCAAGCGGTGCCTTTCCTGGGCATTACTTGGTTCAGGTCTGTTCGACCCCTCATTGCAACAACAAAAATACTGAAATGAAACGTTAGAGGAGAAAACGTGGCAAATTACACATTTTACACAACAGAACTCACTGTCATCAATACAGAAATAAAGCAAAACACAGATTAACCGATCAGTGTCTCAGAATATATCTCAGAAACTCTGTGTTCAATACAGAAAAAACTCTTTTGGGGGGCATGGGATTGCGGACCACAGCTGGTGATGTTCAGAGTTACTCTGTACTCTGAACTAAAGAATTACTCCTGGTGGTGCTCATGAGACCAATTGGATGTCAGGGATGGAACCAAGGTCTGCCCTGTCAAGGCAAACACCCTCCGCACTGTACTCTCTCTCTCGCCTCTAAAGAACTCCTTTCCTAATGCAAACTTCCCTGTTGGAGTGAGTGTATCAGCACTTAATTTGAGGTTATGCAATGAGATTTCATGTTGAGTTGCCATGAGGGGTCACATGCACTAAAGGGCTAGTTCTTTCTGCTTTGTTGCTAAAAAGTCTACCTCAGTATGTAATTTGTTTTGAGGCCAAACTTAGCCTTGCATTCAGTGCTCACTAGTAGCCCTGGCTGTAAGCGGGACCATGCGCAGTATTGGGGAGCAAACCAGGGTTAGCAGCATGCAAAGCATCGGATCATCCTGTTTCAGTTATTACAAGCTGTAATAAGGAAGTATTTATAAGTATCAAAATGTAGATAGGAAAGCAGGAAAAAAACTGAGGGGGGAATAATAGCTGCTCACATGTTATTGCAATAGCTGCAAATTCTGGGCTGGGGTGGTCCATGGCCTCCAGGCAACTCTGGTGGCCTGAGATCCTAGTGGCCTGCAAAGGGTTTTTCTTAGTGGAACCCAAGCCCCTTCCTGACGTGCTTACTCTATCTCTTTTTCTTCCACAGCGGAAAATGTAGCCAAAAAATATCAAGTGAGTCGCGAAGAGCAGGACAAGCTGGCAGTCCTGTCCCAGAACCGCACGGAGAGCGCGCAGAAGGCTGGTCATTTTGACAAAGAGATTGTGCCCGTGTTCGTGCCATCGAAGAAAGGTGGGCACCGAGTCCACGCGGGCCACACCCGGAGTGGCCGGGAGAGACGGGGGTCCTGCTGCGCGTGTGAGGGCCCAATATTGAGGGCAGGGGGGTTTGGGGTGCCGAGCAAAGCGCCCTCTCAGTGCGTGTGAATCCATGCTGGTCTGGGGGTCGGGGGAGGGGGCGGTGGCCATCAGCCACTCTGGGTCCCGATGTCCGCGCTGCCGTGTGGACACTGAGCTTTCCCGAGCAGCCAGAGTGTGGGGCCACAGCTGCGAGCGGACTGGTGCCTTCCAGGGGGAACTCTCAGGAGTGTCGTTTCTGGGCCCCTCCCTGCTGCTCGGGGTGACCTGGCCAGGGCTGCGCTGTGTCTCCTGGGGAAAGTGGCCGTCGGTTGCGTTACTGAAACATGTCTGTGCTCCTCAGCCGTTATCCGATTGGCTTCGACATCCCCGTGGCCGTCCGTTGAAACCCGCCACGTCCTGCACCCCAAACCATGGTCACCTTTGCACAGAGAACAAGGATGTCTGTCACTGCTTTGCCGCGAAAGGGCTGTGGGCCTCAGGCCCTCGAGGCTCCCGAGACAGTGTGTGCGGGGGATAGGCCTGCGCTTCTCCTGGCTCTTTGCACTTCCTGCTGCTGCCATGGAACCATCTTTGTGCAGATCGGAATCCTCGGGTCCCGGGACTGAGGGGCGCGCTTTCCCGAGCGCACGTCTCTAGACTAACGAGGGTCATTGATTTGCCTCCTTGCAGGTCTCACTGAAGTGAAAACGGATGAGTTTCCTCGACACGGCAGCAGCCTTGATGCCATGAGTAAGCTTAAGCCTTACTTCCTGAAGGACGGGACAGGAACAGTGACCCCTGCAAATGCTTCAGGTGGGGCTTTCTGATGGCGAATGCCAGCATCTCTTGTCTACCATCTGCTTAGTTTTAATGTGATTTATCCTAAAACCTCAGTTGCTTTATGGGAAATGCAATTTCTCTATATTTGATCCTTCTTCATATTTGATTGACTTAGATTAGGCTGGAAGATGGTGTTTCATTACCCACTTTTTAACAGGGAATCTGAGCTGTCTCATTACTGTGAATGAAAAGAAAAACTTGCAGCATCTCCTGTGAGGGCTATATTATCACTTTCATTTTTCTCCATTCCCAACTGCTGTCACTTTTCCCATTTCCTCTAAGAATGTTTGTTCTCAGCTGTCATACTGTGCTTGTCTGTCCCCCTAAATACGTGACAAATGCTTTGCCAAGACATGTGAAGCACAGTTGTGGTCCTACCTCGTGGTCCACAGTGATTGTGGAGCTGGGTTGGTGAGCACTGGAGCATGAGCCCTGCCTGTCTTCCAGGAATGAATGATGGCGCCGCTGCTGTGGTTCTCATGCGGAAATCAGAAGCTGTGAATCGTGGGCTGACACCTTTGGCTCAGATTGTTTCCTGGGCACAAGTGGGTGTGGACCCTGCCATCATGGGAACAGGACCCATTCCAGCTATCAAGCAAGCTGTGAGTTTCTGTCACTTTGCTTGTTCTTTGCTTTGGATGGAACCTGCATGGAGCCGAATGGCTTTGCTCGCTGTTTTGTTATGGAATTTGCCTTTAATTTTTCCGGAGACAGGTGGGCTTCTGGGGCTATGCCCTCCTGTTCTAGCATACGTTGGGGATCCTATGCAGTTGCCTGGGAACCTGTGTCTACTCCGTTGTACTGTCCCTGGCCTGTCTTACTAGTCTTTTCGTGTTCCCTACACTGACCATTCAGGACATTGGGATAGGTCTTCTTTGCGGTCTGAATATTCTAAAATTGCGGGGGCTGTAGCAATAGCACGGCAGGTAGGGCATTTGTGTGGCGGACCTGGGTTCGATTCCCAGCATTCCATATAGTCACGAGCACTGCCAGGGGTAATTCCTGAGCGCAGAGCTAGGAGGAACCCCTGTGCGTCGCTGGGTGTGACCCAAAAAGAAAAAATAAAATTTCTAAAATTCCTAGTATTTCGAGACAAGAGATACTACTGGTTTTAAAAATTCAAGGAGTTTGACGAATTTCATAGGGATGTTTTATCTTTCATCTTTTCCAGTTGAGTCAATCAAGTGTGAGACATGCTTGCCTAATGCAGGAAGAACGCAAAGTGGCGGTTTTCAGAGAGCCTTGCTTTGTGTTTGCAGTGCCAGGGACCAGTCAGGGTCCTCCACGGGCATGTGACCCAGTGCTGTACTTGGCAGTACATTCTGCTTCACACCCGAAGTGGGGAAAGTTCTACCCACGCTTTCAGACCTCAAACCTATTCACCTTCCAGGTTGCAAAAGCAGGTTGGTCCCTGAGTGATGTGGATGCCTTTGAAATCAACGAAGCATTTGCTGTGGTCTCTGCGGCCATAACGAAGGAACTGGGATTAGACCCAGAGAAGGTAAGTGGGAACGAGCAGTACCGATAGCGGGGCAGGAGGCAGAACCCAGGCACTGGCCGAGGCGGGGGTAGACAGTGCTGGGCATCTGGGGGCACCCCCTTCCTGCACCTCCTCCCTCTTATACTCTGTCCCTCATGGCCCTTGTACGGGAAGGAGCCCCGGGGGAGAGGTCAGTGCAGGTGATGGGAGACACTGGTGTCCTCAGCAAGGACGGGGACAGGCGTGTGAGAGGGTCAGAGGGTGAGCAGCATGGTTGGGGATGGGGGGGGCTCTTTCTGCCTCCCGTGCGAGGGGTGTGTGGGGAGACGGTGGTCGGGGCTGGATCCCTTCATGCAGGTCCAGGAGGATGTCGTGTGCTTCCCCCTCAGGTGAACATGCAAGGAGGGGCGATCGCCCTGGGCCACCCCCTGGGAGCATCTGGCTGTCGGATTCTCGTCACCCTGCTGCACACTCTGGAGCGCACGGGGGGCCGTCGCGGGGTCGCCGCCCTGTGTATCGGCGGCGGGATGGGAATAGCCATGTGTGTTCAGAGAGGCTGAGCGTCAGTGTGCACTTCCACCCTGAAGCTGCCTCAGAACGGAGTGAGGATGGACGCCACCCCGTGAGTCAAGAACCCAGGCCTGTCAGCTTCTTGTTCTTTTAATGTGTAACACGCAAGGTACGGGACAGGGGTGTCTAACATGGTCATAAATAAAAGCGGGCTCAGTCGTCGAGGGCGCCCGAGTGGACGGCATCTTCATAACCTCCGTGCTTATCGTCTTTGCTTTCTGGGTGTAATTTAATCAGATCATCGATCCGAAGAATGGTAATCGCAGCTTCTGTTGCAAACTTCAAACTCTTTATCTTAACTATGGTTGGTTCAAACACCCCAGCTTGCTTGTTGTCACGAGGCTTGCCATTGACCAAATCAAGACCAATCCTGTATTTAGGGTAAACAAAACATCAGGTAAATAGTAATAAGCAAGTAGCCCTTTCTTCAGCACATGTCTTTCAAAACTCACTTGGGAAATGATGGGACAGACGATTAACTACTGAACTAGCTGTTTATGACAAAGTTGGTAGTGTAAATACTGTAGGAAGGACTAGAAAATAACTTCTAAATATAAGTGGACAATGGCAGCAACATGCACCCCAGAAAACACTCAGCCAGTGAGACAGGTGCAGGGCTCTGGAAACAGGTCAATGTACCAGTTTCTGTCTCCAAAATCATACACACTCCCACTCCACACCCACATCACAACAGAAAAACACCAACTGTATTTGGAAAACCAAGCAAAGGACACGGATCCCCATAAGTCAATCTCCCTGGATCTGTCCTCAGATGAAAAGCAGGGAGAGGAGAGAGATACACTGGTCCCTTGGGCACCAAACGCAAGCTATGACACACTGGCTAGGAACATGCATGCAAGGACATGCTCACCATTTCAGGTTTTTGCGCTCCGGGTTGACTTGGGCCTCGTTATGGAAAGCTCTCAACTTTGCAACTAGATCTGTAGAATCTTGAGCTGCATTGACCGCCAGAGTGTTTGGAATAACTAGAAGAGATCTCGCAAATTCTGCGATCGCTAGTTGTTCCCGAGATCCCTAAAACAAGACAACGTTCTTAGGAAGAGAAGAGCTGCGCCCCCACCCCCAAGGATGAGACCCCCGAGCGGCGTGCGGAATGCTGCCGGCCCCCGTCCCTACCATGCTGGTGGCGTAGTTCTCCAGGTAGATGGACAGGGCGGCTTCCACCGCGCCCCCACCAGGAACCACAGACTTGGACTCCAGAACTCTCTTCACCACACACAGCGCATCATGTAAGGAGCGCTCCATCTCGTCACACATGAAATCGTTCGCCCCACGCAGGATAATGGACGCCGAGGAGCGAGCCTTAGTGCTGCAGAGAAGGGAAGGTTCTCCCGTTACTCCTCTCCCCCAACCACGATCACGACTGGAGGTCCCCCGGTGCCCGGCCTAAACTAGCTGCCACAAGACACTCCATAGGCCCCACATGAGCAATGTTGAGACCATGCACTAGGGATGGAAACGGATGCTGCACCCCCATTTACAAAGGTCCCGTCACTGTATCCCACGCGTATAACTGCTCAGATCACTGTCAGAGCAGAGCAGCAAAATCAATGGGAAGGCGCCATCGAGTTCCGCAGGAAGCCGTGTAGCTTCGTGGAAGCTGCCTTACTTCTTGATCAAGATCAGCTCGTCATCACAGATCCTCTCCTGTACCACCTCTTCTGCTTGTCCCAACATTGAAGATTCAAAAGTTTCTTCACCTTCCAAATTGGCCAAGGTCGACAGAATCACCGCTAGTAACATAATGGAAAAATTTATAAGCATTTTCCTCCATCAACATGTTCATATCCTGCTCAGATCCAGAAATATCTGTGAGAGTCACGTAAGAATGATTTAAAGTTCAGAGTTCAGTGTAAGGCCTGCGACCCAGTCACTGCTGAATCCTGTACATCTCGTGTCAGGAAGCAGGAGGGGCAACATGTCAGGCACGCTGCAGAAGCGGAGACCGCAGGGGAAGGGGAGCGCCCACCTAGGACATGCAACTGCCACGAGAGGGTCTCATTACAAAAAGGGAAAGAAAATGGGCCAAGGCTGCTTAATGGGTTGGTGTCTGGGTTCATCCCGTTTCCCGTGTCACAGGGCACTGCTGCACGTGCGCCTGACACCGTTCACGGTCATGGACACCAGGGGAAGGCCTACCTCCAGATGCTTTAGCAATGCGCTTCAGGTCCCTTTTTAAGACTCTCCTGACTGCCATGGAGCCAGACTCCACAAAATACTTCAGACACATGTCATCAATGCCGCCGGTGGTGAGGATGACATTGGCCCCTGTTGCCAGGATCTTCTGGATTCGCTCCTTGGTAATATCTGATTCTCTGTGGAGAGAAAAGAATTTGAGAAACAACCTAAAGTTAGCCTGGATTTTTATACCACTCCTCTAAGCATTACCCCCCAAATTAAAACCAAAAAAAATTTTTTTGGCTCTTTGAGTCATGGCTGGCTGCGATAGCACAGCGGTAGGGCGTTTGCCTTGCACGCAGCCAACATGGCCGACCCGAGTTCGATTCCT
>JAOXYA010000022.1:6564332-6574366 GCA_028565675.1 Sorex palustris | reverse complement strand
GACCAGTGCAGTCTTCTGCCCTCGCGCCTGACTTGTCCTTGCTGCTGGGACCCCTTGGAGAGGAGCGGGTTGAGCTTCTCTCCCCGCCCCGACCAGGGCTCCGGCGGCCAAAGACCTCCAGGTAAGACCTCCGTGTAATCCATCAGCGGCCAAGACTCAGAGACTATAAAAAACAAATTCCCGGAAGAGACCAGAGGAACTTTTACCTCCATAAATTTTAAAGCTAGAAGAAATAGAACAGTCCTACTATTAGAAAATTATATTCATATAATCCTGTCATCTCTAAACCTTTACAAATTTTATTCTAGAATTATCAATTTCATGATAAGTTTTTCCTTATCTAAAGTTTTTTTAAATGTTGTTTAACCTTCAATGATTTGTTTTGTGAGCTCAAGTTATAAAGCTCAATTTTGATTGCCTCTTCGTTACCAGAGGAAAAAACCTTCATGACTAATGGTTCTAAGCATTTTTGTAGTATTTGTTCAAATACAGTCGCCAATATGTTTCTGATAAATAAACTATAACTATTTACAAATGCAAGATGTTTTAAAGGTATTAAGTGAAATAAGAGAAAAGTGGAGTGTGAATTGTCTTGTTTTTTACTTCAGCACTCATTTATAAAGTTTGAGATGAGAATAAGTTAAGAAACTTTCTTCTAGGGTGATTTTGACTGCAATAGTGAAGATTCTTATGAAACTATTTTAATGGGACTTTTATGTGATCTACCTTATTCAGACAATAAATGTACATAAGTAAAAACCAAAGGTACCGATTATTGCACACATTTCTCTTTGCCTGCACTCATATTCCTCAATTAGCCTCCTGCAGTGTGTCCTTTTCACACATTTGTGGGGTTTTTAAAAATTATTTATTTATTTAAATTGAATCACAGTAAGATATGTGGTTACAAAGTTGACCATGATTGGGTCTCAGTTATATGGTGTTCCAACACCTGTCCCTTCACCAGTGTACATTTCCCACCACCAATGTCCTGAGTTTCCCTTTTTCCAACCCCCCCAATCCCCGCCCCGCCTCTATCACAGGCAGTTTTTTCTCTTTCTCTCTTCATGTATTTGTAGTATAACTTTTGATTCTAACCACTATTTTTTTTTCTTGCTCTCTAAATTTTACCTTTTAGACTCAGGTTTTTCTGAAGCAAAAACATCCTCCCACCACCCATATCTAAAAAGGCACACACCCACCTTTACCCCAAACTTGTAGAATTCATAGAGTTGGCCTTAGTTGTTTACCACCACCAGTGATCTTTCAACACTACATAACACACACCCAAATTCCCTTTTAAGAGTTAGTTTTAATCACTAAAGAACATTCAGAAGGTTTCTTATCAGCTGTGTGCAAGTGGCTTGGTACAGCTCAAAGGAACAGATTCTGGCATCCAAAGCAGTTGGTCAAATGCCAGCCCTGTCACTTACTAGGCAGTTGTTCTTAACTAAGCCCTTATTTAAGCTTCAGTTTATCTATAAATATACATTAAACTAATCTCACTAGGTGACTCTGAACAATTAATGAGAAAATACAGAGCCCACATTAATTAAAAAAAAACTTGAATTACCTAGCATGCTGATGAGACCCCTGGCCAACTGTCTTTATTTCTTGTTGCATGCTGTATAATTCACAAGCTAACAACAACCTGAGATTTTTCTCTGTCCTTTGGATGTACTAAGCTCTTTTTGAGAATTTAGAGATATTGCTCTTCACCTGAAATATTCCCACCAGAAGTTTATATAATAATCACATTTCTTCATTTAGACTTCAGATTTTTAAAAAGGTAGTGTATTGCATTGTTTTAAGTGATTTTCTTTTTCTTTTTTATTTTTATTTTAAAAAGTTAAAATCATATAGTAATTTATCATTACAAACTGACTTTTGTGGATTTATCTTCTGATTTGGCAGGTACATTTCTTCTCTTTCTTTCTTTCTTTCTTTCTTTCTTTCTTTCTTTCTCTCTCTCTGTCTCTCTCTTTCTGTCTTCATATATTTTTAGCATATCTTTTGCTACATACTTCGCAATTAGCCACCTGCAGGGTGCCCTCTTCACACATTTTTGGTTTTTTTAATGATTTATTTATTTAAGTTTTGTTAGAGCAAGCAACATAAAAAAATTTATATATGTCTGTCAAGGAGGCAGGCTGGGGGATGACAAGGACCTGTAGGAAACTAGTGGTAGAATTGATGTTGCAACATTGTATGCCTGAAACAATTCTGTTATGAATAGCTTTGCAAATCATAGTGTCTTAATTTTTTTTAATTAAAGCAAAAAAAAAATCCCTTCCTTAAAAACACTTTTCTCAATTTTCTATACCATTCCTCATTTTATTTTCTTTATAGCAGCTTTCAATAAGTAAAATATCAAAATTACTTATTTTGACAGGCTTTTCTTATCCATCTCCGAAATTCATAAAGCACTGAAAGAGTCTCTATCTGCCTTTCCTGGGCCTATTACAGAGCCAGAAATGTAGTTTTTGCTCAACAAATATTTTAATGAATAAGAGAATTTCATCTTTTAATAAATACTAAGGTCTTATTAAGTTTTAGGGATGATATGGAGAAACAACATTAACTCTATTTGCCAATGTCACATTAGCAAACTTGCAATAATAGTTGCATGTGTTGCAGGGAAGAGAATGTTGGACAGACTTATTCTTTCCAAACGTAACACAAGAAAAAAAAACTGACTTGAGGTATAATAATGGGGGAAAATCAGTCTTTTTTGACCTTTCATGTGTTCTAACCACAGGATTAAATCAACCATTAAAATTGGACCAGTTCCTCTTTGTCCAAAAAAGAATGTGTGTCAGTTTAATTGAACTCAACATAAAAAAAAAATTAATGTTTTCATGTTAGCCCTCCCACACAGAAGTTTGGGCCACTGATTGATGTCCTTTTGCTTCAGATGTTGATACTGTGTTTATGTTTGAGGAAACCTTGAGAAACAAAATGAACTGATTTAAAAAAAAAATTTTTTAAAAAAACACCTCTGTACCTAATCCCCAAGCTGCCTCTCTTCTTGTGATCCTGAACAAAAGTTTTCTCACTCAACAGGCCTTACGAGAGACCTCAATATTGTTAAGCCCACAGGAAGCCAATGAATAGTTACGTTAGCAGGTTTCCTGATGATCTGATCAGGTCAACAACTTGCTTGTGGGTAAAGCCTTCTGTGCTCACACCATTGATATTTGCAAGGACATCACCTAGGACATAGAAAAAAAGTGAGTGTTCCAGCAGTTAAATATCCCTCTTTATATCTATATCTATATGTCTACACACATATGTGTATATGATGTAGAGAGAGAGAGAGAAAGAGAGAGAGAGAGAGAGAGAGAGAGAGAGAGAGAGAGAGAGAGAGAGAGAGAGAGAGACAACAACACTACAAACCTGTCAAATTGCTAAAATTAGAAAAACTAATCACTCGCCATCCCAAGTGTTGATAGGGAAGGTGGAAAACTAGAACTCTTAATTTTGGTGCAAATGTGAAATGGTGTAAACCCTGTAAAACAGTATCTTGAAAAGTTAGACATCGGGTAGGGGGGAAGTGGACGCTCTGGCGGAGGGTGTGGTGCTGGAAAGTTTTATGCATGAAACCCTGCCATTGACAGTTTTGTAAACTATGGTTCTTAATAAACAAAAGTAGTAGGGAAGAATAAACATACTATAAACTAAAGACAAGTCAGACATAAAGCCAGTGGTGTGGCTCTGCCGTAGAACACATGTCTAATATGTGTGAGACCCTGGGTTCAGTCTTTAGCAACACACATATGTGACTTATCCCTACCCCATGGATGCTTTCACTCCTAGATATTCTCCTAGGAGCAAAGAAGGTCTGTACACAATGACAGACATAGAAACATTCATTGCAGACAGCCCGACTATTTGCAAACAGGCAAGAGAAACATGGTAGTGCAAAGGGTGGCAACAAAAAAGGAAGGCACAACCGATACACACCCAACATGGATGAGGATCAGGACAATCCCTCTCCAGTGCAGTGCCCAGACCCAAAGGAGTGCCTGCCTCATGATCACATGTATGTTAGTCAGAACACAGCCACTAATCTGCAGTGAACAAGGTTAAGGCCCGGCACTGATAGAGGAGTGATCTGGTGATCAACAGCTGATCAACCCTAGCTTGGGTGGGGACAGAGGAAAATGGAAGCCTGAGGTGGGGGGGTACAAGGACACTCTGGGAGGGAGATTTTGACCATCTCCCTGGTGCCTCATGGTCACACATGGCTTGCACATAGCAAAACTTATCAAGTCCTGCAGTTCTAAATGTTTATTGCATGTCAATATGCACTTTATGGCATGCCGATAATACCTCAATAAAGATATATACTTAAAAAAAATTGAATTCCTCTGCTGAGCCACTGCCAAGAGCTTTTCAGCAAAGCTCCCTTTATCAAAATCAGAGATAAGGTGGTGCCAAAAAGCTGCGAGCCAAGAGGAGGGAGCCTGGGCCCCAGCGTCTGGGAGGGATGGCCCTGAGGGACGGGGTGTGGGGCGAGAGAGGGGGCCCCCACCCCGCTGGCTGTCTTGCTCAAGAACCTTCAACTCACCCCTGGTTTCCTCCCCACGCACGGCAGCCTGGGACCCGCGGTCTTCCAGGGCCGAGGCTTCCGGGTCCGAGACGGGCTGGACAGGAATGGCCCTGGCACGTGGAGGTGGCCCTTGACCTCTGGCCCTGGGCGGTGCGGTGGGGAGAGAGGACAGGGACGTCCACGTCTGGGCTAGACGGGCACTCGGGCACTCCTCCGCCTCCTCCTCCTCCTCCTCCTCCGGTGGGCTGGATTCCCGCTCTGCCTTCGGCCCCACTTCCACCGGGGCCGGAAGAGCTGCCCATTTTCTCGGAGACATGTTTACCCTGTGGAGGATTTATAGGGGGCCTTGGTGGGAGCGGGGGCTCTGCTCACACGGACCTATTTATTGTGTGTGTGTGTGTGTGTGTGCGCGCGCGAGTGCGTGTCACAAGACACACGGCCCCTCTGTGCCTCGCTGGAGGTCCCGCAAGCAAGCCTGGGTCCCCTTGTCCTGGCCTCCACCTGGGAGGAGACCCTCCCCCCACCCCCTCCACGGGGGCGGGGAGGGGCTGGGGGGGTGCATCGGGCCTGACAGTGGGAGGTGAAGCCACGAACGCCATTTCTGGCGAGGGCAGGGACTTGGCGCCCTCACCTGAATTCCGGGCTTCGGTGGGGGCATCCGACTCCAAGCCCCCGGGGGCAGGGGTATGAGCAGACACGCCCGGGCAGGCGCCACGGTGCCCGGGACTTCGTGGGTGTCTGAGCAGCGTCGCTCACGGGGGCGCAGGCGGGGTAAGGTAGGTCGGTGTGCGCGGGCTCCAGGTCGCCCAGGCGAGGTGAGGAGAGGAGGAGGAAGAGGAGGAGGAGGAGGAGGAGGAGGAGGAGGAAGAGGAGGCGCTTGGCGGCTCCGCTTGTCCTCCGGCTCGTCCCCTCAACGCACGGGCACGGGTTTAGCGCCCCAGGAGAGAGACGGGACTTCGTGAGCGGCTCCCAAGATGGCGGCCTCGTGAGGGGCACATACACTTCCGCTTCCGGGTCAGGCTGTAATTCCCCCTCCCCGCCCCTCCCAGACTCTGAATGCCACTGCCAAGATGGCGGCCCGCTGGGGGCGGGCGGATGTCCCACCATTTTCCACTTCCAGGTCGCGCTGTGACTCCTCAGGGTCTGAGAGTTGGCTCCTTGTTCTTCTAGGGCGAACCCTAACGAGGGGCTTGCAGAGGACGGTTGAAGTTGGCGGGGGAAGCCGGCCCAAGCTTAATTTTCTCTTCCTCCCTGCTTCCCCGCCCTGGGGTCTGGCTGATGCAACCCAGCAGGGGAGCTGCCGCTGAGCCATGCCCCGCTCCAGCCCACTTCCCACACCGGTACCTCTCAGCGCTTCATCGCGTGGCAGCATCTCCAGCTGGCCCCGAGGCCCCGAATGTCCACTCTCCACCTACAAATGACGGGACGCCATACCAGAAAGCACCAGGCTCTGACCTGTTGTCTGGAACCTTCTTTCCATGAACACAAGCCTTACCTCTCCAGATCATCGGAGGGCCAGGCGGGGCGGGAACCCTAACACAACCTGCTCATCCGAGGCACCCCTTCCTAGCACCTCTGCCCTCCTCCCAGAATCTCTTCTGCATTGAGGAGGAAGGTGAAGGTAACCAGGACACTGGATCTCCCCTGTGCGCATTCTCCAAAGTCTACTGCTACCTTCTGCCTAGTGGACAGACCTCCAGTGGACAACATTGCCAATGGTTGACGGCCCCATGGCAATGCAAGACACCCTGGGGTGCCCTTTAGCAACATCATTAAAGGCTAGCTTCTGCTGGTCCTCTAGGGGCAGCGGGAAGGTTGCTGGAATCACCACAAGTGATGAGGCGGAACTGGTTGCCATAGGCATCTACCCCAGAAGACCAGGCCATGGGTGTCAGAACCCCTTGTCATCTGGGGTCAGGAGAGAACTATGACTTGAGGTGTCAGGGCCTTTGTAAAGACCAGAGCTCAGCAAAGAGAGACCCCATGATAGAAACTCTTTCTTAGGGCATGCGGGATACCTAATATGTTCTGAACTAGCTTTGCTACCAGGTTAACAGTGTTTTGGAGGCAAATCCAAGCTGGAAAATAATTCCAAGAGCAGTGCCATCCTGCCACCTCGTGGCAGTACCACTGTGTGGGAACTGTGCCATAGGGACTAGCCTCCAGGCTGGCACTGCTGTATGTCCAATAGCCCTCACTGCACAAATACAGCCACGTGGCAGACCACATCATGGAGTGCCACCATGACACTGGGTGATAAACTTTCATATGACAAGTACTGGAAGATTAAGTCTACCACATCCCATAGAGGTAGGGAAGCTCTTGACACTTAGTTGATGAGGCTTCGCTACAAACTAAAGACCCAAACAACGAGCACACATCCCAGGCTGCAAGCTTACTCAACAAATCAAGAGCATTCACAGACAAGGTAGTGCCTCAACAGGCAAATGTTCAAAGGAAGAAATGACAGAAACAAAGAGAATCTCTGTGTGTTTTTCAGAGTCTGGCGGGGCTCTGTCTCTTCCACCGCCCGCATTCGGTAGTCTTGAGCCGTTTCCCCCACCCTGGAGAGGTCGACGGCAAGGTAGGCAAAGAAAGGAATGAGGGCCAGGCGGGTCGGTATCAATTGTAGTTTATTCCAATCTTCACTCTCACCTCTGACTCTGCCCTCTGGAGCCCGAACTTCTGAGCCCGAGCCCGCACCTCAGCCTGAGCCTCTGCCTGAGCCTCAGTCTCTGCTCTTTTAAGCCCAAGCCCGAACCCGAGCCTGAGCCTTAGCCTGAGTCTGAGCCTCCTCCTCAGCCTGAGCCTTCTCTCTGCCTCGAGCTCAAGCCCCCTCTGAACTCACAGTCTTAGTTTATATAGCAATCACGTAGGGTGGTGACACAAAGGTGGGTGGAACATTAACAAAACAGCAAAGAGAGGTAAGACCACTCCTCAAGGAGATTAATTTAAGGATAAAATCTCATCTAAAGAGATTATTCCAGATTACTAGAAGATCTGCTCAAGATCAGTTCCATGAAGGTACCAGCAGAGGAAAAAAGGCATGCAGGTCGCTGAGATCTCCAAGCCTGCTCGGATCGGGGCTGAGCATCCTCTACCCAGATCCTCCATCTTCCAGTAGGCAGGGGTCACACCCACCAACTGACCCCCTGGCGCCATGTAATCCCATCAGCAGCCAGAGACTACAAAACCCAGCTCCTGGAAGCGTGCGACCGCATTTGCGGCCGTGCAACATCTTGTTATCTCATTCTTACTTTTGGACAACCTGGCAGGCTACCGAATGTAACCTGCCCACACAACAGAGTCTGGCAAACTCCCCATGGAGTACCCAATATGCCAAATACCAGTAACATGATGGGTCTCATTCTCCTAACCCTGAAAGAGCCTTAAATATGGCACTTTTAAAAATCTCAGGGCTACGGCAGCTTGCAGCAGAAAAGTGAATGGACTATGCGTTAATCTATGCCACCATGCCTGCCCAGAGGGGAACCAGTGTTGGTCCCTTCCACATTTTTCCCTCTGGAAAGAAAGATGGCAGCCACTTGGGAGCTTTGTGGAAAGCCAGGTATGAGCTGGTCTTGATGGGGCGACCAAAACCTCATGGGAAGGGGGGCATTCCCGGCTCGTCCTCACGTCCAACCGAGGTCACGAGTTGCCCCCCACGAGCGGCTCTCCGGCACGGCCATGGCTCCAGAGCACAGAAACCAATCTTATAATTATCTGACTCTCAGCAGAATTACTTCCAGGGTTAATAAGTAAAATACCAGAAATCCAAAATCTCACGGCCGCAATAGCGGCCGCACAACATTTGTTGATTCTCATGACCAGCTGTAGAAAACAAATTATTTCACAGTGCCTTTTCAGCATGTCTGATTTGGGGGTGTAAAGTCTAAATAATAATGGGGCATCTTTTATCGAAACAATGAATCTAGTCAAAGTAGATAGAGTGTTAACTAGAATTCATTTGCCTCACAGGCATTGGGAGAGTTGGGAGGGGGGGTTTATTGGGGTTCTTCATGGTTAAAAATAAGTATTGGTAAAGGGAAATGTGTTTGATATTTGCATAATCGAGACTTAAACCTGAAAGCTTTGTAACTCTTCCCACAGTGATTCAATAAATAAATTAATTAAAAAAAACAGAAAAAGCAAAACAAACAAACAAAAGCAATATAATATTATTGAGGACCTGCTATGGAGGCAGACTTAAGGGGTGGTTGGGGAAATGGAGACAATGATGGAGGGAAGGTGTAACGGTGGTGGGATTTATGTTGGAATATTGAATGCCTGTAACAAATCATCATAAATAATTTTGTAAATCACAATGTTTATGTAAAACAAGGGGAATTAAAATTTTCTAAATTAAAAAAAATCTCAGGGCTAGGACAAAGGAGACGTTACTGGTGCCTGCTCGAGGCAATTGACAGCAGGATGATCATGATCGTGATGGAGAATGGGAACTGGTGGATGGATGGGTACTCAATCATTGTATAACTGAAACCCAAGCACAAAAATTTGTAAGTCTAAAGCTGTACCTCATGGTGTTTCACTAATAAAAATTTAAAAAAATTTGTGCACTTCTATCTGAGGAGCTAGCTGAAAAGGGAAGTGGATACACAGACCCCAAGTTTATTCCTAGCTCTCAAGACCCTTCTATCACCAGATGTAGCCCTGAAGGCCCTCCCCTACCAGATACTACATCAATGGGCCCAAACACTAAACTGTCAGACCCACAGCTCTTTCCACGTATTATCCAGAGGGGTCTCAGCCTTCAAGTACTTCCAGCGAGTTCCCCGATAAAATGTCCAGGGAATTTGAGAGATGGTTCAACAGGCTGAGCACATATTTTGCCTGCAGGAGGTGTAGGCTCAATCTCTGGCACTCTCTGGTTCCCAGGACACCACCAGAACCAACTCTCCAGCAATGCACTAACTTGGAGGCACTCACATTAGACAAACAGGAGACAGTCTGAGCATTGAAAAGAATGATTGCAATGAATTGAAACATTTCCAATATTTATAAATCCTTAAATTAATAATGATACTTCAAGTTCATTAGTTTCTGTAGAGCTTAAAGCAAGGAGGTTGAACAAGTAATTATTCTGATAATTGAAAATAAAAACATCAAGGAGTCATTTGCTTTTCTGGTAGGAAATATATTAAATACAATCAAATAATTGATAAGAAAGAGTACTTTATAAATGAGTACAGATAATGAGTGTGAAAGGAATGTTATAATATCTTCATTTGGAAACTAATGAAATAATGAGTCTAAGTAGTAGTTATCAATCTGTATTAAAGTCCAGTGGAAGCTTAACAACATCCCAGTAATAAATAGAGCACACTGACCTCATAGGAACCCAATGATGTTATTAGAATTAGTTTAAGGATGACTATCCTCAGTGTATGATGAGTCTCATTCTCCTAAAGAGCCTTGAATATAATCTCAGGGCTAGGATGAAGGAGACGTTACTGGGGCCTGC
>JAOXYA010000022.1:6550984-6564232 GCA_028565675.1 Sorex palustris | reverse complement strand
TAACAGAATCTGATTAGGGAGAAAAGGTGATTAACTGGCTGGGGAGGAGAGCACAGAGAAGAGTTTACAGATAAACACAGGAAAGGGAGTGACTAGGGAGCACTGTGATGGGTGTAACCCAATCAACCTAAGCTCCCTGTGGCAATGTTATTCTACAAATCTCTAAAGCATTCTCTCCTTGTTTCCAGGGACTTGTCAGTCCACCCTCTCTGGATGTCCTTGCTGTAGACTGGAATGGGCAGGAAGGTGGAGAGAAGAGAGAACAAAGTGATAGTACAGCAGGTATGAGGTTTGCCTTGTCTGCAGCCAACCTGGATTTGATCCCTGCAACCCAAATGGTTCCTGGAGTGATCCCGAGTGCAGAGTCACGGATAAGGCCTGAGATCTGCCAGGTGTGACCCCAAAATGGAGGAGGAGGAGGAGGTGGAGGAGTGGAGAAAAAGAAGAGGAAGAGAAAAAGATCATCAGCTCTGTTTGCTCAGACACTGTCTGCCCAGCCCGCATTCTACAGGTCTGCTTAGGCAAATTCTCCACATTCATCAGATTCTGCTCCCATCTGGGTGCATGGTTCTACCTAGAAACTCACAAGGCAGGCAGGGGAGGGGGTGCTGGGAAGGAGAGCTTCCGGCGCCCAATCTTAGAGAGAAACAGTCTCTTGCAAAGTGGTCTCTGCTGCTTCTCTGGAGCCCTACCGGCCTCCAAATCCCAGCCCCTGCTCTTTTTTTCTAATATGGAAAAATACTCAACCACACTAGAAAGTATTGGCGTCTGTATTCCTCCTCCTGGTATTCGTGTGCCCTGCCCACTCGCCTCTCTTGACCACAGCTTGGGTTGCTCTCAGAGCTGGTCCCCCTGGCCTCTTTCTAGGCAGCCCGCTCACCCTGCACTCGTCCGAGTTAGTCATTCCTAGTGGGAAGCTCCTAGTGAGCTTTCTGGAGGCCTTAATTATGTTGCCTGGTTAATTTGTCTTTCCATGTGCTCAGCAGATACTTGGCAGGTGCCCACTGCACGCAGGTGCGGCCCTAGGACATAATGTCCCATCTCAGAGGGCCCCCTCCCCAGGCAGACCCCCGGATGGAGCTGGGAGTCTACTGGGAGCTGCTTAGACCGTCCAGGCCTTTGAGGTGTGAAAGGCTCTGAAGCAAAAAAAGAAAAGGCAGGCTGAGATGGGAAGTGCAGCCCTGAGCGGACAACCACCGGGGTCAGTTGCAGCTGGCCTCCCCCCATTCCAGGCTGCCCGGCTTCCTCTGCCGGTGTGGGAAAGTGTTCCTGGCAGAAGAATCTGGAACGCATCAGCCTTGTCAGGAAAGAACTTGGCGAGTGTGCACTCGCAGAGGAGACCGTGAGGGAATGGGAGGTGGAAACGGAGGAGGAAGGACGGGTTCCAGAGCTTGGATTAATTTACAAGTGCAAAGGGAAACTATTATAATATGTTAGTGGGAGATGGCCACGACCCCAGAAAAGACATCCCTCCCTGCCGCCGCCAGCTCGGGTGTGCAGAAACGTGACTGTACAATGGCCTCCTCTTTCCCCGGCGGCCTACTGCGTCCTCGTCAGGGAGGGAACATCGGGCCCCTGCTTGCTCGCTGCCTCTGGCTCACGGCAGGCTCCCTCGGGAGGCCTTGAAGTGAGCAGGGCATCTTCTGCCACCCTTTCTGCCTTCTCTGTTCTCCCAGGGCCAGGGGGCTCGAGGGGCTGCTCCCACTCGGCCTACTCTGGACATGTGCTTTGTCATTTTCCACCCACTGACAAGGAATCCTACCACCTTTCCCGAGCTGACTCGACCGGTCTGTGGCCCAAACAAGAGAGCCCCCTTGGAGTGCCCTAATGAGTCAGGCTGTTTCCTTGCTTCCTTGACCACTGGAAGATTCTCTCTAGCACTTTGGTCTTGCTCCGCAGTCACTCGGCCGCCTTCTGGGTCAGGAGTTCTCTTGGGCACCGGAGCCCTGCTTTCTCCACTTGATGGGACTTTCACTTGCGCGCGTGTTTGCTGTTCGTTTTGAGTCACACCAAGTGAGGCTTGGGTCACTCTCGGTGGTGCTCAGGACTCTACCTGGTGGCGGGGAGTGAACTCAGCATTCTTGTGTGCAGAGTATGTGCTCCAGTATTTGAACCAGCTCCCCAGCAGATGTGACCTTTCAGCCCCGGGTTCTGTGCTCCTCCCGGGGCAAGATTTGGGACCCCTTCTCAGTGGGGAAGCCCCACAGCTAAACCATTAAAGAGCGAGGTCTTCTTTTCCTCACTATTAGGTTGAGTTTAGTCTTTCAGGGGTGCTTCTGCAGACAGGGTACCCTCTCCGGGATGCGACCCAGAGTCTGTAGATTCTGTGCAGTGTAGGAAAGCGGTTAAAACCTGGTCCATCTGTTAAAAACCAGACTTCCACCCAAGACCTAATTGACTCATCCGCGGGGAGCAGGGCTTAGGCCGGGTGGTAAGTGGTCTACAAGGGCGGGCGGTACCCGAAGGCAGTTTTTAGAGTCAGAAAGAGGTTGCGTCAAGGTGGTTCCGATTGGTTCCGCCGGGGAAGGCGGGAGAAAGGGTTTATGCAGATGACCCCGCCGCAGACGGCTGATTGGCGAGTTGCGGCAGGCGATTGGCGAGCGGCTGATCGGAAACTGCAGGTCGATCGGTTTCAGTTCCGACCGACCTCGAGGTGGGACCGGAACCATCTCGGTTAGCTTTGGGGTCCTTGCCGCACACGTTCCGTCGGGGAGCGGTGGTTCAGGGGCAGAGCGGGTCTACAGGGACGTGGTCCTTCATTCCTACTGGCCCCTGCCCTTGAGCACCTCCGTTCCAGGGGCCCCGAAGGGTCCCGACTGCCCCAGGCGGGCGCGCGCGCGCCGTCGGCCGCGCCTTCTCGTCGTGCGTGGTGGCGGCCCCGGGCTGGTCCAGCCACCCAGTTGGAGTTCGGGTCCTTTCTCAGTGCCCCGATCCCTCTGCTCAGCTAGAAGCGGAGGGAGCCCACCCTCCCTCGCCCCTCGGCTCCCTCGGCTCCCCCGGCTTCCGCACTTTTTATCCTGGAAGCCCCAGCTCTGAGCATTTGCATCTGAATCTTGCAGTCTGGCCCCGAGGCCAAGTATTTGCAAACTTTGCTCTGAAGTGGAAGATCAGGCCCAGGGTAGAGAGGGCCCCCAGTTAGCAGAGAAGGACTTTCAGGTGGGGGTGGGGTATGCCCTCCTCGGCAAAGGCTTTGAAATCTGATTCTAGAACCTTCTAAACATCCTCAAACCTTGAAGCGGCTGCTGAATTGCTGCGGAGGAGGGAGAAAGGCCGGTCCGGAGGTGACCGGGTCCGGCGAGTGCAGAGAGCGCAGAGCGCCAACGATTTCTTTTGTGTGTGCAGAGCCCCGCTGAGCCGCAAATGCCTCTAAATCAGAGACCCGATTTCCTCTTTCCCCGGGACAACATTTGCTTATATGCGACATTTCTAAAATTCTATTTCGGTCCCCCCCAACCTTTGTTCAAACATTCCGGATCATCTTGATTATATTCTGGTTCTTCCAAGGACTGACCATTCCATATAAATTTTGATTAATGGTAACAGCAAGCCAGAGGAAGCAGATGTCTTTTGTAAGATACTCAGGATCTGCGCTGGCCCCTGACTCCCCCCTCTCCTGGGGGAATACCGCCAGGAAGCGCCCTGCTTCTAAGTGATTAGACGGTTAACAAAGCCTGTGCAATTAAAGGGAACTGTGCATTTTGCTGTTCACTCCCCAACGTGTCTGATTTCTGTCTTGAACCTGAAGCTGGCAAGTTCCAGAGTTCGGGAAACATTAGAGTCCCATTAGCCTGGCCAGAGCCCCCGCAAGCTGTCTCCCTCCTCCTCCACCAACAGGGAAAGATTGGCTGGCGGGAAGCCAAGGCCAGTGGGAGGACACCCCCCACCCCCCCACTGGCGCTTGTGTGCCTCCCGCTGAGATTTCCTGTCTCTTTGGTGGCAGATCTGGCCCTGCTGTGTGAACAATCGCGCCATCTGCATCGAGTCTGCGGGACAGGAAAAGGTAAAGCAGTAATCCACAGCGAAGGAGGCCAGCCCGACCTGCCTTCCCTCCGCACTCTGCAGGAAACTCTCGGGGAAACACAGAAACGCCGGCTCGGAAGTGCTCGGTGAAACTGTTTCACAAACGTGGGCCTAGGGCTGCTTCAAAGCAAAGCCCAGAGTTCAAGGTGAAACATCAAATGCAGAGCAAAGAGGCCCGTTAGAAACAGCGGGGTGTCAGGGAGCGCCTTCGGGACAAGCAGCCTGAACCGGGAATTTTTCCGACCTGAAAGGAAGATTGGTTGTGGCCCGAGAGTGGCTAGCGGCCCTGGGGGGTTGGGTGAACAGCCAGCCGGGTGGGCTGGTTTCTCAAGTGTAATTGTAGTCAAGGGCACAGGCAGGACGGGTTTAAACAGACCCACCAGAACTAGCACTGCGAAGTTGCAGGCGGCTTGCCTTGTTCACGTGGCTTTCTAAGCTCGTGAGGACGGGTGGGGACAGCAGGAATGTCCAGGCAAAGCTGCTATCCCGTGTCCCCGGAGCTGCGGGTCTTCAGACTTGCTTTTCTCAGAAAAGGAATTCTGTTCTCAGAATTCCTTTGCATTCCTGTCAGTGCTTGTGATTCCCCACACTTTTTTTCTTTTTAATGTGGCGGTATCTGTGGACATTTCCCAAACTCAAACCCAACTCAAAATGAAGAGTGAAAAATTACAAGTTAGGTTATTTAAGATCATGGACAACGAGTAAGTAGGTAAAGATGTGATTCAGGAGTCAGGAATGTAGTCTGTCGGTAGGAGCCCCCGCCTTATGCGGCGAGGCCCCAGACTCGATCCCGTGCACTGTGAGGAAACGAATAAAGAAGATGTGGTTTATACACACGATGGGATCCCAACTCAGTCATACACAAAAGATGGAATCCTGCCCTGTGTGGCAACAGGAGGCTCCCAGAGGGTGTTGTGCTGAGTGAAATCAGTCAGAGAAAGACAATCACTGGGATTTCACTCATATGTGGTGCAGTGAGAACCCGAGCAAGTGAACAGCTAAATGGAACAAAAATAAATGCTTACACTCTGATATCAAGATGGTGGCTAGCAGAAGGAGAGGGAGAAGGGGAACACAATGGGGTGTCGGGGGGGGCGGTGGGGGAAGTCATCTGGTGAGGATGGAACTGGACTTTCCATGGTGAGTTTCCTGCATTCTGACCGTGTACTTTGTGCAATACACCCTCTTCCACTCCCTGAAACTGTATAGAAAGGGTGCAGGCAGTGCCTAAAAAATTCACAAATGGGCCAGGGGACTGTGGACGTGGCTCAGCAGGAAAGGACGTGCCTTGCATCATGGGATCTGGGTCCAGTTGCCAGTACTGCAAAAATTCTAAATAAATGAAACAAATCTGGGCCGGGGGTGTGGCTCAGCAATAGAGTACTTGCTCTGCATGTATGAGGCCCTGGGTTCAATCCCCCTCACTGCCAAAAAAAATTCAAAAACGTTTCCAAATCTGGAGGGAAAAAAAAAACAACTGGAAAGGTTTAAAAAATAGGAATTTCTGGTGGCGGGTGTGGTGCAGTGACACAATTCATGTTCCTAAAACATTAACATAAACACTATTGTAAATCATGGTATCTAACTAGAAAAAAAAAGAAAGAAAGACAAATAAAGAAAAACAAAACCCAAGATCTCCAAGAAACCCCCCGCCCTCCTCCTCAGCAGTTGGAAGAGAAGCCACCAGCCACATCAGCAAGGCGGAAACTGTGTTATACATGTGGACCAGGGGAAGGACACAGACACCTCAGGATTTTCATAAAATGGCTTTGGTTGGGGTCTTTGGTGGTAGAGAATCTAGGTCCTGGGTTTGATCCTGGGTACCAGAAAAAAACAACAAAGACAGGAAGGAGAGGAGAAAGAAAGAGAAAGGAAGGAAGGAAGGAAGGAAGGAAGGAAGGAAGGAAGGAAGGAAGACAGACAGACAGACCTGGGGCCAGAGTGGTAGTGTAGCAGGGGCGGACATTTGTCTTGCACATGGCTGACACAAGTTCTATCCCTGGCACCTAAATGGTCCCTGGAGCCTGCCAGGAGTGACCCCTGATTCAAAACCAGGAGTAAGCCCTGAGCAGAGCTGGGTGTGGTCCAAAACAAAAGAAAAAGAAAGAAAGAAAGAAAGAAAGAAAGAAAGAAAGAAGTGAAGAAAAGAAGGGAGGGATGAAACATGGAGAGAATAGGAAAGAAAAATGAAAGGAGAAAAAAAGAGGGAAGAAGAGGAAGGAAGGGAGAGAAGGAAAAAGGTAAAAAGAAATGTTGAAGAAAAGAAAGAAAAGGAAAAAGAGAGGAGAGAAAGAAAGAAAAAAGGATGGATGGAGGAAGGAGAAGGAAGGATGGAAGGACGGGGAAGGAAGGAAGGAAGGAAGGAAGGAAGGAAGGAAGGAAGGAAGGAAGGAAGATTAGTTATTTGGGGCCAGGAAGAGGACTCAATCTAGGGCGATGAACTGAGCACATGCTTTTCATGCAGGAATCATGGGTTTGATCCCAGTACTTCATGGTCCCCCAAGCTCTGCTGGGAGTTACACTCCAGCACTGGGTCAGGAGTGGTCTCTGTTTTGACCTCATGGTTTGGAACTGTCAGTGGCACTGAATCTGCCCAGAGAGGGGGCCACTCAGTGAGGGCTGCATAGGGTAAGATCCACACGGCATGTTCCCACCTCAGGAGGGTCACCCGGGAGCTGCCTCCACCCACCCATTTCAGCAGTTCTGGAACTGCTGCCACGTGAGATGCCGAGACCGCTCCACCTCATGCTCCCCAGTGAAATGCCAAAGTTGCTCCTTCTTATCCTGAACCCCCTTTTTGATGAACACAAAAGAGGGGGCTTGGGCACGAATATTGCCCAGCTGTCAGCACGCTTGTCCCATGGTGAGGTCCGAAACCTGTGAAGCTCTTGGTGCAGGGACTGCTCTGCCCAGCTGAGATGGACCCCAGCTGCTCTGGGAAACTTCCTCATGGGTCCCATTTCTCAGATTGGAAAATTCTAGCTGAGGAAGGGTGTGGGAAGCATACAGATGGCCTGGCTACCATGCCCGAGAGCAGGCTTTCATGCCCGGGCTCCCTTCCTGGAAGGCGAGGGGCTCAGCCACCCAGCCCTGCGCCGCCACACCCCTCCTACATTGCACGGCCCATTGACGTGGCACATCCACCTCTCCGTGGGCGCTGCAACTCTCTCGGTGCTGTACTAAGATCCTGCCGAAGGCACACAAAATAATATTATGTGTGCTCAAAAAATCATATAAAATATAGCCCCTGCCTTTGCGTTTGCCAAAATAAATGCACAAAGATGGAAAGTTAGCTAACGATACAAGTCAGTGCGTATATGGTAAATGCCAAACAAGAGGCCGAGTTAAGGAGTGTCCTTGGCATGGAAAATGGGGCGACCACTGACGCCAGAGGGGTCAACCAAGGTTTCCTGGAGAAGGGGGGGAGGTCTGTGGGGCTTAAAGGAAAGATGTCGGTTTACAGGAAAAAAGCATGGAATTGGGATCAGAAACTAGGCTTCAGCTGCGGTCCCTGTTCTGTAATCAATCAAACGTGTGAACTTGAGCTCCCCGCAAAGCCTCACAGGGCGGAGGGCCGAGGCGCAGCTGTGACACTCGGGTGCCAGTTGGAGTTCACGGGTCCCACCCTGGAGACGGCCCACTGCCCCTTCCCTCCCTCGTGACCCTGTGCACGCCCGCCCTCCTGCCACCCTCGGGTGGCACATCCCGCCCTGGGGGCCGCCTCGCCGCCAGCCGTGCTACATAAACATGAGCTTCTGGCCGGAGCACACGTTTCATAGTTTCCGAACTGAGCTCTCTCCTTCCCTGCACGTCCTTTGAAATCCCCCGGACCCCAGCCAGCTCCGGGGGCCCCCCTCCACTTCCTGGTCCTTCCACCTCCGGCCGTGACCTCTAGTGAACCCCAACTGCTCAAGTGTAAAATGAAGCTAATAAGACCTTACCGGGTGGTGGTTAGGGTTAATGACTACCAGTCACCCCATGTGATCCTTGGCACATTGAGGGGCCCATAAATGGGAGGGCTATTTCGCCTCTCCGAGACACTGCACTGGAGACAAAGCTGCTAGCCATGCAAGTCCTGAAGTGCGAGTTGGATCCACTTCTTTCTTTGTTTCAAATTTGAGATCACGGAACTGGGCCATCATGGAAAGATAAAAAAAGAAATCGGAAAAAAAAAATATTACCACTGGTTGGGCTAAGCCTCCCCCAGGAGTCAAGGGGGTGGGGGACGGGGGGGCGGGTGTGGAGAGCATGAGATTGTGAGAGTTTTAACTTCCTAAGAAACTCAGCACTTTTTGATTTTAATAAATAACCACAAGTCCCTATTTATATCCCTTGGTACTAGAGAATATTACTTACGGGGACTAGTAATGGGGAGCGCATAATGATTTACTCAGGGGCAGAAGTTGGATGGGAGAAGATGGATTTTTTTTGGATTCCCACACCCCTCAAACTCAAATTTCAGTCTTGCAATTTTCCAGAGAAGAAAGAAAGGGAAGAGAGCGAGGGAGGGGAACAAGGGGGAGTGCAGAAGGGAGAAACTGCTGGGTAAGAGCCTCCCGCCGGCTGTGGTCTTGGGACCACTCTGCACTGCTCCACTTTGCCGTGCTAATGATTACTGCTGGCTTCTTTCGACTGAGTTTTTTTCTTACGTGACCTGGGGAATCTCAAACTAAGAGAAGAGATAGTTTGCAAACTTTTTTTTTTAAATGATGAAAGGGAGGGCAGGAATTTTTCGTTTTGACTGGGATGGGGATGGTCCAAGGCCAGGCTAGATGGAATCAATGTGATAACGATCTGGGGTGGGGAGCATTAGGGGATGATTACACTATCCATGTTGGTCAAAGGTTGGCCTTCATAGCAGTGATGGTTTCCTTCGCCTGGCCACCGGCAGCATCCTACTTAGATTTCTGAGCTACCCTCTGGATGGGTTTCCATTTAGGATACTGTGATCTGGAAGAACCAAAGATCTCATTCAGAGTTAATAAAGAGAAGCTGGGCTCTTGTCTGTTGGTTTTAGCTCACATGAAAGTAAGTGTAGGGAAAGGCTTTTTCTCTGTCACCCACAGGCTCAAAGCTCTTCCAATGCTCTTGTCAAGAGACTTAGGAGGTCCCTTGTCCCTTGCCTGGCATTGAGACGCCAATGAGTCTCCAATACTGGCCTCTTGTGTTTCTTTGGTGCCCCGTGGCTGTCCATGCCTGACAAATCCAGTCTAGGGGATAGACCTTTGGGGATGGCTTAGACAAATGATCTGGGTTGACAGTCACTGAAAAATCTACCGCTGAGTCCTCTGTCCTTGTCCATGGGGAAATCTATTTATTTGCTCCTGCCTCTTCCTGATCCTTGAAGTTCCTAAGTGTTAAGAGTGATCGAGGCATCTCGTTCTTGTGAATGATATGACTTTGAGATTCACATAGAGGTGGATGCGCTAAGTCATTAGACCATGGACTGAAGGAGGGTGTGGGGGCACTGGGACGGGGTGGCTGGGCCTCTTGTGGGTCCGTCAGGATGGTGGCCTCCTGCTGGAGCACGTTTGGCAACCTGGTTTCTGGCATCTGGAAGGAAAGGCTGAAGGTGGAGTCAACTGTCAGTTAATGTCATGGATGTCATGAAACCGCCTTCAGAACCCAAGAGAACCATGTTAGAGAACTGGGAGTGCAGGGTGAGGGCTGGGGACCTGGGCCCTTAGTTGTCCTTTCCCCTACGCATTTTGCTCCGACTCTTCTCAAAAGGCCTCCTTTGGTGAAAGTGCTCATCCGGGAAGATCTATCTGTGAGCTACTCTAGCAAAAAAAAAATTCAAGGCCTGGAAGTGGTGGAGAAAGCCTCAAAGTCAGAGACAAGGATCAGAAGCACAGATACCTTGTGGGTTTGTGTTTCATATCTGAAGGCAGTGGAGGAGGGATGTGACCCCGTATGCATGAACCCTGACTCTGTGTACCCAAGACTTATTCCAGCTCCTGTTTGAGCCGTCTTAAGCCACAGGACACCAGCCATTGTGTACTGGCTGGCTGTGTGGACTTAACACCTTCCCTCTCCAACACATACCAGAATTTGTTTTGGGACCCCGAAGAGTCTGCTTTCCAGACTTAGGACTAGAAGACCATGCACTTTGAACAAATCTTTTTTTTTTCTTTTTTGGGTCATACCTGGCTCTGCACTCAGGAGTTACCCCTGATGGTGCTCAGGGGGACCATATGGGATGCTGGGAATCGATCCCGGGTTGGCCACGTGCAAGGCAAACGCCCTACCTGCTGTGCTATCTCTCCAGACCCTGAACACAATCTTAAGGATCAAAAGACCATGCACTTTGAACACAATCTAATTGCCTCTTGCCCGTTTGGCAACTGCATTTGTATTAGGACCCTACATAATAAACATGAGCTCATGTGCCCGGAATTTATAACCACCTCCATCCCAAAACAGAAACTGGGATCATTGTGACAGAGATTGGATGGTCCTTAAGGCTTAAAATAGTCACTCTCTGGGGCAGGAGTGATAGAACAGGAGAAGATGCTGGCCTTGCACGTGGCTGACCCTGGCTTGTTGCCCATCCCTGCATATGCTCTCCTGAGCACCACCAGAAGTGATGCCTGGGCAGAGCCAGGAATGAGCTCTGAGCACTGCAGGGCATGACCCAAACACCCCCCTTCCTCCCCCGAAAAGTTACCATCTGTTCTTTAATAGGGAGTTTTTGACCCGTGTTCTGTCCAAAATTGGGGGAACACCGAGACTAGCTGGCCAAGCTCGGGCTCTCTCCCTCACCAGCTCCACCAGGAGATGTTCCTGGGTCGGGCTCACACTTTGGGCCCCGTGCCAGTAGACCTTTTGGCTGTAGCAACACTGACCCACTTCTGCTACTTATGACTCCCATTCCAATTCTCAGGAACAATGAGTTCATTTGCTACTATGATAGAAGGGCAGGCTGAGGGCAGAAGAAAACTGAAGGGGCTTTTTATAACTCAGCCCCCCTAAGTTCGACAGCCTACTAAAAATATACACAGGCATTCAATGGGATTAGAACATCTCAGGAGCCACTGGAAGCTCAGGGGTGGAGCATTCAAGCACTTGCCTCGTAGGTGAGGCCTCGGGTTTCATCCCTGATGTCACCCAACATAACATAAAAGAAAAGAACCACTCCTAGCATTCTACCCCTCTTCATTCTCGTTTCAGAGTCATTCCCTCCCACATCAGTTGAGGGTTCGTTGGGGTGACCAGTAGACTGTGGCCAATGTCCATGGCTCTGAAGCTTTGTCCTGAGACCATTGCAGCTTCTCCCTCAGCTTCCTGGCTGCTGGCTGGCAAGAGACTTAGGTGAGGCACCCAGGGACGGCAGCGAGGCCTCCAGTGGCAGCAAACTCATAGAGGGGACGCCTCCAAGGGTGCCAATTGTGGGTTGCAACAGTGGCCACACGAGGCTCCGTCCGTATTCTCTCCCTGCACCGCCTCCGACTGAAAGCTGGGCTCCAGCCTCACCCCCTTCCAGAGGCAGGGACCAGGACTGCCCTGACCCACCGCACACGGCCACACACGGGTGATGGGCCTATTCCTTGGAGGCCACCCCTTCGCCCCCCCCCCCGCTCCCTCTCCTTCCCCCTCTGCCTCCCCACCCTCTTTCCTCTTTGCTTGACTTGGAGCCCGGCCACCATGTTTGAAGGCGCTCAGGCCACATGTGGAGGCCACACGCAGGCATTCCACAAAGGTCTCAGCTGGCAACCAGCACCAACCATCAAACGTGGGAGAGAATGAGCTTTCAGATGATTCCAACCCCAAACCCTCAAATTTTCCAGCTGAGGGCCAGAAGTCATGGAGCAGAAAGGAGCCCCCCCCCCCACCTCCCCCTTACTGGCCCTGTCTGCATTCCTGACCCACAGAAACTTGTGAGAATTCATCAGTGATTGTTATTCTAAGTTACTGAATTTGAGAGTAATTTATTACACTCCTAGGGATCACTAATACACCAGGAATCTCTTCCCTCGTTTGCTTTCTCCCTCGGCGATTTGGTTCCCATTGCTAACGTCCAGCTTCCCTCCCTTCCCCACTCTCCTGGCCGCAAGTGTCTCCCCTGCAGCTGCGTCCAGTTCTGACCTCGGGGCCGTGGCCAGCAGCTCAGGCCAGTTCTTTCCTGGTGATGCCTCCGGGGTATTCCTCAGACTCCATCCCTCGGCCTCTCCCCTGGCCCTTTCTCTCGCTTCTCTCCCTCTCTCTGTTCCTTGGCTGCCTCTGCTTTCCAGTCCCTGAGCTTGAATCCCCAGACGCCTTCCCTGCTGTCCTTTCCCACTCATTGCTCTGCGTGCTTAGGTCAGCTACTGTGCTTTCTTGCTTTTTTGGGGGTGGGGTGGGGGTGGGAGAAGGGTGCAGGAAATACAAAAGTCAATGGAACAAGAGGATCCCAGCTGGTTCCAACTCGATGTGAAAATGGGAGATGTTTACTATGGTTTTGGGGTTTGGGGCCACTCCCAACAGTGCTCAGGGGATTGATCGCAGGGCTCCCACGGGCAAAGCATGTGCTCCAGTCCTTGGAGTGATCTCTGCTGCTGACAGGGCATGTTTAATATCAAGAATTAGTAGAGCCCGGGAGTGGCTCCGTGACTAAAACACCTCCTGTATGAGTGTGGTGCCATGGGTTTGACTCCTACTGTCTGCCACGGGGCTGAGTATGGTCCCCACAGCTCTGCCTGATGTGATCTTCTGGTCACAATCAGGTGTGGATGGGCACTGCGGCCAGGAATGGGACTTCTGGCCAGCAAAGGTGTGGGCAGGGGCCAGAAAACAGGACAAGGGTAAGGCACTTGCCTTGCACGCCTTCCACACCACCGGTAGTTCCCTGGACACCAGGAACAGGAGTGACAGAACCAGGAGAAGCTCTCAGCACCACCAGGTGTGGCCCAACAACCTCCCTGGGAAAAGAACAAACACATCCAAACAGGGCCGGAGTGATAGTACAGTGCAGAGGACATTTGCCTTGCATGAGGCCAACCAGGATTCGATCCTCGGCATCCCTTATTGTCCCCTGAGCACCACTAGGAGTGATCCCTGAGCACAGAGTCAGGAGTAACTCTTGAGCTTCACTGGGTGTGCCCCAAACGAACAATCAAACAAAACAAAACAAAACAAAACAACAGAAAAACTCAACCCACAGCTATGGGTAATGCAGTGCCTGCCCTTCACTGAGGGTGCATGACCACAGGCCACAGGTGCAAGAACAGCAACCGGGGGGGGGGGGGGAAG
>JAOXYA010000022.1:6533879-6550884 GCA_028565675.1 Sorex palustris | reverse complement strand
CCATTGGAGACTTTGTTGTTACTGTGTTTGGCATATCGAATACGTCACGAGGAGCTTGCCAGGCTCTGCCGTGCGGGAGAGATACTCTCGTTAGCTTGCCGGGCTCTCCGAGAGGGGCGGAGGAATCAAACTCGGGTCGGCCGCCCCGACCCGAGCGGGTTGACACTCGGGCACCCGCGCGCCGGGCGCCTGCCCTGGCGCAGCGCGGCGCCTGCCAAAGTTGCCGGCGCAGGCACCGCCGCTCGGCTTTGTTCCCACCCCACGTTTTCCTGCGAGTTCTGCGGGGCCGGCTGCGCTTCGGGGCGGCCCCTCGGCGGGGAACGACTCCTCCGCGCCAGTGGCCTTGAAGTTGGAGGAGGGTCGGGCGGTTGGTTTCATTTGCGGATCGATTTCCTGCAAGTGGATTTTTCATTTTATCTTTCAAGTAGTTTGGTGTTTTTTTCTTCCCCCCTGCAGAAGGTGACTTCCCCCCCCCGCCCTCCCCTTTTCATTTTTGATCTGGCGGAGTGGGGTTCGGGCGGGGTGGGGGTTGCACATTCTGAATGGGCTTTCGCGACTTTACCCTTCACTCCTCCGAGCCCAGTTTCCTGTCTGGTAGCTCACATGATGTCATTGTCTCCGGGTGGATTATTCTCGTGGACACTCGGCGCGGGAAGCGTGGTTGTATAATCGTTAGCCCGGTCGAGGACCGCGAAATCCCAGCCGTGGCTCGAGCTCCCGGGGCTGGGGAGCGGCCAATCCCGAGAAATTTCTCACCGGCGGCCTCGCCGACGCTTTCGGCTGGTGGGAAATCCAGCTTTTATTGAGTGTTTGGAAGCTTCAGTCGAAAGGAGGAATGGAAAGTTCTGGGACTCAACGGCCGAGGCCACTAGTGCCCCCTCCCCCACCTTTTTTTTCTGACCCAAGCGAGTTACAACTCCGAGTAAAGTTGAAGACCCTTTAACTTTTTTTTGGGGGGGGGTTGCGCTGAGGTGGGGTGGGCATTGCTAAGTTTCTTGGGGGCCCCTGGTATCAGAGACGGTCTTACTAGCATCCCTGAGCTCAGACCTGGCGGAATTAATTTTTCCCCGGGGAGCCAGGCTAAGTCCACAATGGACTGGACCCGCGCAGGGGCACACTTTTAATTTTCTCCTGCCTGGTGTTTGGAAGGGAGGAAGAGTGGACTTTTGTTTCCAAGCAGAGGCCCAGTTAGCTGCCCTCAGATACTTAGTTACTCAAGGGAGGCCGCGTGATAGGCAGAAAAGGGAGCAAGGTCAGGCGGAGACTGACACTGGACCAGCAGGAACGTGGGATAATGGCTGCGTGTCCCCACCACATCCTTAAAAAAAAGTTGGCGACTGAAAAATGATTTCTTTGTCGCCACACTTAAATTTGGCCTTGGGGGCAGCGTCCCAGCCCTTGGCCCATGCCCGGGGGCCTTCATTTTTGCAGTGCCTTGAACTGGCTGTTCATTAACGTCATCTGCAGCTGGAAGCAGGCGTCTAGGGCCCAGCAGGAAATGGCGATCCTATATTATGGCCAGTGTTGCCCTGCCGTGATAGGCATTGTCAGGGAACCAGAGGTTCTCTGCAGCCCGTTGGGGTTTACTCCTGCGGCCAGGTAGTTTTTGGCCAGCAAACTGGCAGTCAAGGGCGCTGGGCGTGGGCGCCTTTGTGCCCACCTGTTAACTGCCCTGTGGTTTCGCATTGAGACTTCTCCAGAGCCACGTGTCATCTCTGCTTGAAACCCAATACCTACCAAGTGAAGGTTTTTTTTTTTAAATGTTTTTTATTTGTTCCCGTTTTAAGTGGGTGCCTTGGCTTAAGTCTCTCTCTCTTTTTTTTTGCTAAGATTGTTTTTTTTATGGGGGTGGTAGGGTGGTAGGTGGGCAGAAAGAGGTGTGAAAAAAAATTGCGTACGTTTATGAGGTAACAGTGGCTAAAAGTCCCTCAACTTGAGCACATATTTGAGAAGCAGGGGCCTTTCGAGGCCTTCGGCCCAAGCCCAGCTTTGAAAAGCCCCTCCGAGGATGGCCAGAGCAGACTGTGCTAAGTGGCCTTTTTTTATTCCCTGCCTTGGCGTCTGTTGGGCTGAAATGTAAATAGCCCACCCGGTTCTCTGCCCTCGAGTCCGTCCGTAATAGCTGCCCTTTTTTTTTTTTTTTTGCAAGTGGTACTGTTTGTTTTTAGCCCCTGGGTCGCCCAGCCGCCGCCCCTACCCCCCAGCCCCGACTCTCACCACCTCCCCCGCCCCACCCAGACGCAGGGTTCACAGAACCGAAGCTCTTAAATCGATCATGTGCCCCCAACCCCCGTTTTCCCGTGGAAAACCGTCGTGGTCATTGGCCTTGCTGCCTGGGCCCCAGGAATCCGCCCGCCAGACCACGAGGCAGCGGGTGGGGGTGGGGCAGACAATGTGCCGCTGGGCGCCGAGCCCCGGCTGCGTGGCCTCCCCGTTTCCAAAAGGGGGATTCGCCTTGCGGGGAGGGCCCCACCCCCCCGTCCCGAGAAGACCCCCAGCCCGGCCCGCTCTCGAGAACCGGGGGGCCAGTATTGTTTCTCCGCGGCCTCCTCGGGGCCGCCTGCGGGGTGCCCGTCGGCCGGGCTTGGGCGCCCCCGCATGCATTCCTGGGGTGCAGTTTCTTCTTGGGGGTCGCTCGAACCCCGGTGCGCGCCGCCGGGAGACGGCGCGGCCCTGCCCGTCGTCGAAGGCCGCGGCGGGGACAAAGGCGGCTTCGCCGAGGGCCGGGCGGGAGTCGAGGCCGCCATCGTGGCAGCTGGGGGCTTTGCTGGACCCGATGGCCCCGGCCGGGCAGTGCCCCCCGCCCCCACCCCCTCGCCCCGCGCCTTCTGGCGGCGGCGGGGAGCCAGGCCGGGGCGCGCGGGGCTGCGGGGGACAGCGGAGGACAGCGGCCGAAGGTCGCCGGGCTGGGACCCGCGAGGGGCCCCAGGGCGGGGGTCGGGGGCAGAGGCCGCGCGGACTCCCAGAGTGCCGCCCCCCCCCCCCCACCGAGGTGTTAACATCCTTAAGGAGCCGCCTGTGCGTCCAGAGATGCTTGCGGGCCGGCCCCAGGGACCGGCCGAGGCGCTGCAGATTGTTCTCCAAAACTTTTCCCTTTCCCCTCCAAACTGTTAGGGTACAAATGCTGCAAAGTTTTTCTTTTCCTTTCCTTTTTTTTTTAAGTATGTCGAGGACAAGAGAATAAAGAATCCAGCTGGGAGGTGAGGCTGTTAGTTGCTCTCTCCATGGATTTTTTTCCCCCTTCCCTGAGATTTTTTTTTTCCGAGGGAACATTGCTCAGATGCCTAATTTGGGCCACATGTGAAGCCTGGCCCTCATCCATTTGTGTGTATACATTTCTTGCAACAATAAATGTGTAGAAACGCCGAGATGGCTAATTACGGGCCCTTGGATGGCCTGCCTCCTGCTCACAGCAGCATTCTGACCCATTCCCAGGAAATGAATTCCTGCTTGCACTTTGTCTTTTATCAGGGTTTCAAGAGGGAAATTTTAAGAAAGAAAGAAAAAAAGAGGGGCTTGAGAAAAAGAATTTGCTTGGTCGTGGTATAGGAAATAGTCTGGGCCCCACGAGCTGGGCCGGGGCAGAAATGAGCTCATTTCTTTGCAGGAATCGTCCCTCCCTCACCCCCCCAACACCTTTTTATTGGAAAAAGATCTTCCTTATCTCCCAGCTCTCCCTTCTCTGGATCGACCCCCCGCTGGGCTTGGGGAGTTTTCTGGAGAGGTGGAAGTAGCTGAGACCGGGGTGGGGGGGAGAGTGGGATTCTTCCCTCCTAGTGCTGGGAAGGTCCCCCCCACACCCCCATGTGTGAATTACGAGGATGTGTCCCAATATTCCCTCAGAGGAGGGAGAGGCACCCCCTCACTTAGTGGCCTGGGCACCACCCTCCCCCCTCCCCAGGAAGACCCCCACCGGGTGGTGGGTGAATCCCTCGTGCTGGGATTTTTCTCTTTGCTCCAAGAGTAGCTCCGAAGTGCCTGCTCAGAGTTTTGAGGAATAAAGGCAGCGTGTCCAGGGCTCTGTCGGGTGTGTTTATCCCTATCCTCACAGCCGACCCCTCCCCAGGGCTGATTTACACCGTGGTGAAAGAGGGTGTGTATGGAACACCCCTGATTCCAATTGCTGGGGGTCCCCGTCCTTGACTTTGTGGAGCTGTCGCAGAGCCACTTTGATTTTTTTTTGGGGGGTGGGGGCACATACACCCAGCAACACTTGGGGCTGCTCCTGGCTCTGCCCTGAGGAATCACTCCTGGTGATGCTTGGGGGACCATGTGGGGTGCCAGGATGGAACCTGGGGCGGCTGCATGTGAGGCCAGTGCTTTGCCTTGCCACTGTGGTCTCTCCCCGGCCCATCCACTTTGTTGCCCAGGGCCCTTGGCCATCTTTTGGGGCCATCTTTTGTTTGGTATCTTTTTCTGACTTAGAAGCATTCTTGTCTTCTGTGCCTTAAATACTTGGGAGCAGGGGCATCTCACTGAGCTCTTCAAGGGTTTCAAGAAGAATACGTCCTCTGCAAGTCCATCCTTAGCTACGTGTGATGTGTATTGGGAACATATCCCGAGTTCTTGTTTTGCCATCTCATTGGGGCAGCTTTGAAAGAGTCAGCTCTGAAGCACCTTTCTGTGAACATTTCAGTTTACCCAGTTTCTTCTTTAAGGTTTACCCTCTTTGTCGGCTAAGAATTCATTGCTCCTTTGGGGTTTTCTAGCCTCAGCATACTGGGCATTTAGGTTGACTTGTTCTTTGTTGGGGTGGGGGGGTGCAGAGACACACGTTGGCTGGGCACATACTCAGTAGCACGCCTGGTTTCCACCCACCATATCCAGGAAACACCAATTAGGGCAAAAAAGTCTCCCAGTAGTTCTTTTTTATCTTTCTTCTCCCAATATTTCTTATGGTTAATTTTTGGGCAGCCACACCCAGTAGGTTCTGAACTCACGGATCACTCCTGGTGGGCTCAGAGGACCATGTGGGGTGCCGGGGATCAAACCTCAGTTGGCTGTGTGCAACGCAAGCCCCCTCCTCACTGTACTGTTGCCCTGGCTCCTTGTTGTCAGTTTAAATGGTTCTTCAGTTCCCTCAGCTGAGAACCACAGCTGAGGGCCACTCCAGAGTCGAAACAGTTTTCCCTGATGTTC
The DNA here is from genome assembly GCA_028565675.1 of Sorex palustris. Lineage (NCBI taxonomy): Eukaryota > Metazoa > Chordata > Mammalia > Eulipotyphla > Soricidae > Sorex > Sorex palustris. Next base: position 6,545,745 of record JAOXYA010000022.1, on the reverse strand, counting down.
TATAGCTTATATTCAGTAATCATCGGATCCATTTTTTTCATACCTATTTTTGTGATTCTCTGCTGAGAGGTTATCTTTTTGCCATGAATGTATCTACTCTTCTAGCTAACATTTTATATGGGGTGTGTAGGGTGTTTGCAGTTGTGAGAAGGCCACGCTTGATTGGTACTGAGGATTGTTTGCTTTGTGCGGGTTTTTGCATACGAGGAACATTTTCCTTCTTTCCTTTTAGGCAGGATGCACCAGTAAAACTGCCTGGCCTGGTGCCTTTGAGGAGGTAGGGTACAGCAGGAATTTTGATGCCAGTTTTAGTTTTATCTTCTTTACTCAGATACCGTACTTTTTCTTAAGCCAGTTTTCAAAATCTGTTCGGTAGTAGAAAGTTGTCCCTTGTACTATACACTTACATATAAACATGTAGCATGCCACGTGGGTACTTTTAGACCTATTCTGTATAGCAGTATGTAGGAAAGAAAAATTTCTGAGGTTTTGGGGTGTATTTCCCCTGTAGTCCCATTTCTTAAAGGGCCGTTTGCCTCCTTGAGTCTTTTCAAAAGAACTGCCCTTGTGATCTGGACAGCCCGTCCATCTCTGTCACCACTTACATGTGATTAATTTTGTGATTATTAGTGCTTACTCTTCTCTTTCTAGCTTTGAGTGGAAAGCTCAGATTTTTGAAAAATAGTTTTTGCACAGTTACGGGATGGATTTGAAGCCGCGGGTTTCTTTCTCCTGAGTCGACGCCACTCTTGGCTTTGGCGCGTTCTTTTCAGGGGGCGCAGCATTGGTCTCAAACACCGGCTTCCGGCATCCTGGCCTGTGGGGCACGTTTGTGCGCTGGTTCCCCGCGCCTGGCTTCCCGCCCTCTCCATGTGTTTGGCCCCTCAGCCTCGCAATCTAAATATTTGCCTTCTTAGGCCCTTCACGTTCTTTCAGCTCCTGACCCCTTGGTTTCTGTTTCTTGGGGCTGGGGGTGGGACCGGCAACCCCTGTCTCAGAGCTTCCCCAGTGAGTGGATGTCTCCTCGCTGCGGGGCATGGGGGACGGGCCAGGCCCCCCACCCGCCACAGGGCCTGGCACCCAGGGAGCGGTTCTGCGTCGTGTCTTTGTCTGTGAGCGGCAGCTGTTCTTGGTGGAAATGTGCTCTTGACGCCGCCTGCATTGTCTCGGCTGCTGCCGTGGAGGGGGCGCTGGGAGAATGCGGTGCCCCCCCGCCCCCCAGTTGTGCAATTCCATCGTTCCCAAGCCCGTCCACGTCTCTGTTGCGTTCCCCCAGCTCTTGCCTGGTGCCTCCGCACAGCTGTCTGTTCTGGGTGGACCCCAGCTGTCGGGGGGCCTCGGAAGACGGGGAGCAACACCCTGCTCCCACGGTCTCTTCCTCCTTTGGCCCAGGGCCCCTCTTGGCTGGGGCCCATCTCGTTTTCACGGGGCGGGTGCCCCTTGGTGCCTGACTGCCCAGCACGGGGCAGGGCCTCCTGGGCGTTTGCTGCAGTTGTGCATCTGTGCTGGGCTGCTACACAGTTGTTGGCGCTTGGCAGGAATTTCCCCCCCCTTTTTGGGGGGTGGGGGTGGGCTGGAGGTGGGCTGGCTGGCCTCTGAGTCTTAGGTGCCTTCCTGTCTCCCAACTGTCCTCCTCTCCCCCTTCCTCCTGCTGGGGGCAGCTGCTGACCCCTGGGACGGGCGGCCGCTCAGGCTGCAGCTGGAGGCATGGGGCGCCTTCTCCAGCGGGCTCTGGGCGGATTCCCGCCTTTCCTGGGGATCTCACATTCCTCCTCAGGAGAGCGTTGGAATCCTGTCCAGCTTGGAGTCTGTCCGAGTGGTGGGGGCGCAGGCACGTTGCTGACCCCCGGGTCCTGGTTCCTGTGTGCTCAGCATGTGCTCGGGGAGAGGCGGCCACACGTAGGCACCCGCCTCTGCCTGCGAGCAGCCCCAGGGCCTCGAACCTGCCCCTCTTCACCCTGGGTGCCGCCGTGAGCCCCTTGGGAGCCAGCCCTCCTCCCTGGCGCATTTCTCCTTCGCCCGGCTCCTGCCCCCCGCCCCGCCCCCTCCACCCAAGAACCCTTTGGAGAAAAGCAACGTTTGCGATCGTTAACAAAAAAAAAAAAGTTTGAAAACCGCTGGACTCTTGGTTCTTGGGTCCATTTTTCATCCAGAAGCCTGTGGTTCTGAGGTATGAATCCTTCAGGATTCCTTCAGTTGTGAGCAGCAGAAAAGCCCAACTGAAACCCCCTGAAACAACGAGGAGCTTGATGACAGGAGGTGTGGGATTTGGGCAGGCGCCAGGTGCCATATGTCAGGGCGGGCCTGGGCCCTGCGCCCTTTCCTGCGATTTTCTTGGCTTCGCCCTCCTCCCTGCGGTGGCTGCGGCGGCCCCGCCGTCCCGAGGAGCAGAGAACCTCCTTGTGTCTTCCTGTGGGAGCTCAGCAGGCTTCGGCAGGGGTGTGGGCGCCAGCAGGGGCCCCCCCGGCCCTGCTCAGACCTCACAGGCTTCCTGGAAGGGGGGCCTGGGGCTGGCTCTGGGGCCGGGGCCAGGCCCGCAGCCCGGGGAGGGACGTGCCTCTTCTTCCCTCGGTCTCCTGTGCTGGGCCTTGAAGGCGCAGCTGTGGCTGGGTTTGGAGGTGCCCTGAGCAGTGCGTCAGAGACCTATTTTTGTCTTTGTGTGAGCCAGGGTGGGGTGGGGGTCTCCGGGTGGGAACCCTCCTCCCAGTCTTCCTGCAGTTCCTGAGAACACTGTCCCCATCCCCAGCGGCCCTGCCCTGGGTCTTCCCAGAGGCACCCCGTCTCCGGAGGGTGCTGTGGCGCCCCTCTCAGCCGCGCTTCAGGGGTGGGGTGCGGGGGGCTGAGAGTGGCAGCGCGGACCGTGGCCCTGGGAATCTGTGGTCCGCCGGCAGATGGGGAGGAAGGTTAAAGAGCTGTCCCCTCCCTTTGAGTCTTCGTGCCTCGGGGCATGGAAGTAGACACACATGTAGCTGCAACAGTAACACACAGAACAGACACATGAGCTGGGAGAGGCAAGAGTAACAGCAGCAGAAACAGGCTGTTTCAAACCTCTGCGAGCTGCAAAGGTAGCCCACAAATGAGCTGTGTCGAATGTGTGTGAGCTGCACACCCGCGCACACACATTTCACACACACACACGCACACACACACACACACACACACACACACACACACGTGAGCCAGTGGGTGCCCACTCCACCCCTGAAAGTCCTCCCCTCCCCCGGCTCTGGAGGTGTGACGCTGATGGCTGCCCTCTCTCTAGAAGCCTTCCTGTCAGCCACTTAGCCGTTTGGAAGCCCCGTGCAGTACTGAAAGCAAGAGCTCTTCCACACGCCCCCGGCAGGCAGCCGGGGAAAGCCACACGGTGGAGTGGAGGTGCTGAAGGAGTGGGTTCCTTGAAGCGACATGGGCGTGTCCCTCTGAGTCACCCCACCTGCCTGCCTCTCTGAGGTGTTACTCAGCCCCTGGGGAGGCGGGACAGGCCCTTCTGGGCGGGGCGGGGCGGCACCGGGCCCAGGGCTGGCTAGAGGTTGGGGCACCGGGTTTGTCAGTGGCGCAGGTAAGTGTGGGGGTTCCTGGCACGGCCCCGTGGTGGCACCACAACCTTCTCCCGACACCCATATCTTCCCAGACCTCAAAAGAAAGACCCTCCAGGGGCGCCACAGCCTGCAAGTGGGATCTCGGTGTGTGTGTGTGGGGGGGTGGTTGTCTGACCCTGACTTGAAGATGGTGAGAAGAAGCCTGGTTTGGAAAGAGAGCAACAGAACAGGGGCGGCGAGGGGGGCGGAAGGGAGAGGGGCTCGCCCCTGGGTGCAGCCGCCCAGCCCAGGCAGAAGCTGGGTGGTGCGCAAGCCACGTGCCCTGGGGCTCTGTGTCCCCTCCTGAGGCGGTGGCCTTCCCTTCCTGCCCCTGCCCGCAGCTTCTGGCTGTCAGACTTCAGTCCTGGAGGCAGGGGTGTGTTTGTGTTGTGTGTGCGTGTGTGGCACAGATAGGTGATTTCTTACTTATCTAAAAACTTATTGCTAAGAACCAGGTTTCCAAAATTTAGTAACCAACTGCTCTAACTATATTTTTATATAATAGAGTAATTGAAATACTTTGTTAAAGAATAGGGAACAAAAAGTAAAATGACTATTGTACAGTAATTGAGCACCTGTGGAAGGAAACAAAGTGTGTATTTATTTTAGAACGGGGTTATCTATTAACCAGATAAGCCAAAGATGTTGCAATGAAAAGCTTCCAGTGGGGATCTAAGGCAATCATGAGTGGCTGTTGATAACTTAAGAGGAATAAAAAATGACTATTCTTTGTTTTTAGGTAGTCATGTAGAAATAAACAATATTAGTTTATAGTTTCAATAATTGGTGATATAAGGAAGCTACATACTAGTTGAATAAACAGCAAATTATTTGACTCATGCAATAAAGCTTAATAAATCTCTGCTATTGTAGAGAAAATAAAAGGCTTCCCCAATGGCAACAATAACAATAGCAGGAACAGATAATATGACTACCAGTAGAACTTTGGTTTGAGACTCTATTTGAAGTGACTTTTGTCTTTTTTATCTTTGAGTTTCATTATTCTATTTATCTAAAGCACTGATTGAGTAACTTGGGTCATTGTAGTTATAAATCTTGAAAGAAAGTAGGAAAAATTGCAATTTAAATAATGTTTTCTGTGAAACTCCTTCCTTTTTCTTGGAGTTTTGTCATAGTATGCTTTGTCTTTGAATAACCGAACTTAACTAAAGTTTAAGCAATTAAAAAAAATGTAAACTCAAGTTATAGAAAGTTTAGAAGTAGAACCATCTTCTGAGTTGTTCAATTAATATATGTTAGTTTAAAAAAGCACCGTATTTATCTCTTTGTCTTTGCAGCCACAGTTAAGTTGCTTCTTTGATTGATTCACCCTTAATCGTGAATCATTTCACTTCTAGTGGAAATTGTCATCCTTATTCCTGCATCTTTATTTGTGCTCAGTTAGGTAATGGAGTCTGGCGCTTTGTCACAATATCTGGAGAAATGTGAATACCACATAATATGGAAATAAATTACTATTGAGCACAAAATAATGAACTTTTGGAGATGAGTGGTAGGGGAATGCCCAGCAATACTCAAAATTTACCCCTACTTCTGTACTTGGGGATTACTCTTGGCAGTGCAAAAAGAGCATATGACAAGGACTAAGCCCGGGTTGGCTGCATGCAAAGTGAACACTTAAGCCCTGTTCTATCTCTCCTGCCCCCAAATCCTTTATTTTGAATGGATAGAATTATAGTAAAAATTATATAACATTAGTTACAAAATCTAACTAAAAGTTATTGTGGAAAAGCTGGTGTCACAATTTGCTGTATTTTAGAAAATGTGAAAAACTGGATTAGAGGGGCTGGAGCACAGCGGATAGGGATTTTGTCTTGCAAGTGACCAACCCAGGTTCGATTCCGAGGATCCCATATGGTCCCCCGAGCACCGCCCAGAGTGATTCCTGAGTGCAGAGCCAGGAGTAACCCCTGAGCATCCCTGGGTGTGACCCGAAAGCCAAAATAAAATAAAATAAAAAAACACTGGATTAGAATTTGTCTTTTTTTGTTGTGATGGAAGAAGTGGGGAGAAGAGATCATGAAATAAATCTGCATAAAGTTTGTCATAAAATTCAGTTAGTATTTTAAAATTAAACTGTTTATTATCATAAAAAGAGGTGCAGTATAATCTAAGTGAAAAAAGATGTCTTCCTGTTAATTTTTTGAGATTATTCTAGCTATTACAGTGAAAAATCATTAAGATTTGTAGAATAGAATGTTATTTTGTTGTAGAGAATTGTATTTGCTCCTTTGACATTGCAATCACTTTTGTTTTGAAAATTCATGTTACTCACCAACCATGTGACACATTTCATTCTTAATGACAACAGGTAAGAAACAGATGAACAGGTTGAGCATTTTCTGTTAGAACAAGTGTATGTACTACTAAAATTGAGTGACAAATAGAGTCATTAAAAATGTAAGACCTTATTTTTCTATACCTTTAGTTCTGACATATTTTAAGAAATACAAACAATTTTATGGGTAGATGGTAAAAATGTTCACTGGTATTGATAGCAAAATCCTTATTAATATTCCGGATTTGTTTTCTGGAATATTTTGGACTATATGAGATTGCATTTGTCCCTCAGAGACCTATAAAATATTATGGATCATAAAGAAGTTACAGTTTTTACATTCAGGGACCTTACGATCTATTTCAGAAAGCAACATCCATCATGAACAATAGATAAAACTCTGAGTAATCAATTCAAAATTTTGTGCTGAAGATTTATAATGCCACTGGCCGTAAGTGCTTCAATTACCCAGTTAGGCTCGATGCAATTTAGTAGAGCGTTGTCTTTGAAAATAGTTTGGTTGTTTCAATAAAGACCCCAAATAGAGATGTATGACTGTAAGGTTTGCTCAGGACAGAATGGTGCATGAAATAGTGACCTTCCCAGAATCAAAGATAGCTCTGCCCCCAGCAAGGAAGATTTATGGCCCACCTGGCAACAGGAAGCCACCAGGCTGCATCCCATGATTCCTCACATCCATCCCCTACAGAAAACAGGCCAGACCAAGCACACGGTTCCACTGGTCTTCATTGCCTTCTCCCCTTTCTCCGCCCAAGACAATTTAAAAAGCCCCTTAGTCCCTCCAAGGACAGAGGCTCTACCCCTGACTGATCAGAGGTTTGTAGAGTTCCATCACGCAGTGCACCTCAACACACTTCTCCTAGTTCCTTCATTTTATTCCTCTCTGTCCCTCTGTCTGGGCTGTCTCAAATCTATTAGTAACCATATACACTTGGCATTTACTCAGATTAACTAACAAGTTTGACAAAAGTTAATGCTAGTTAACAATAATTAGAATAGAATAGAATAATAGCAATAATTAGAATTATCAATAATTAGAACAAAGTATAAAATGTAAGATTCTGCAACCCAATGACACTAATCAATAATATGTATTACTAATTTCATAACAATTTCATAAAATAAATGTTATAAAAGCTACAGGCTCTAATTTGGGGAATGGGGCAATTTTGAACTTCACAGGCAGTGCCCAGAGGCAATTTCTAACTTAGTATTCAGGATAACCCCTGAAGGTGCTTATAGCAGAAGCTCAGGTACTTGTCCTCAGGCAGTCAAGACTGAAAGATGAGTTAGCTGAATTCAGGAGAATCTTTGAAAAGAGAAAGGGAAGGATAGGAAAGATGGGGAATGTGTTGCCTTTGAGTGGGAAACTGGAAAAACAAACATAGAAAACTTTCTTCTTACATTCTATTATTATGGTGATGAATTAACACTCTTCATTGAACCCAAGGCATGAAAGATGGGAAGATGGAGCTGAAGAAGAGAATGAAAGGCATAACTTTTGCATATCCTGGGTGCTTCTCCTGGTTTATCATGGGCCATTCTCAGGAATTTTTCTCTCTGGGGCCATTTTTTCAAACTTGACCTGCCTGTTTTCCTCCTGTTCCTATCTGGTGATACCAATATGAATTGCCAGGGATTGAACCCAGGTCAGCCACAAACAAGGAAAATGACTTAACCCTTGTGATGTTAGTGGGCCCCACCAATGGCTGATGTGAAGCAGGGAGGAGAAAGAGGGTCACTTTCTCCTCGTCCATCCTGCCACCTGGGACCCAGGGTTACTGGGTTCTTGTCTCACCTCGCAGAAAAGAATTTCAGGAGTAGATGTGCAGTGAAGCCAAACAGATACTATTTGGAGGTTTTTGAAGGGAAGGAGGAAGAGAAAAGGAGAGAGAGTGGAGAGTCTTGAGCTCAAGAGAGAACCTAGATTCCTCCAAGGGCAGAGAGAGCCCCTACGCACATCCCAGCATTAGGCATGAAAGTACACATCTCAAGAGGGGAGATGCAGGTGCCACATGTGTTTGGCCAAGTGGGCACAAGCAGCACTTGGGCTCGTGCACCATATGAGCACCTTTCCTTTGTTAAGGTTCTTGCTAGTGTTGTTGCTAAGTGGGTAGAATTGGGTGCGGCCTTTGAAACTCCTTTTCTTGACCTTTGGTCTGCTGGGTCTTCTCCTGGAGGATGTCCAGCCTTCTCAGCTTGTTGGGCTCCCCGAGAGGACCAGAGGAGTCTGGTTGGCCGCATGCAAGGCAAACGCCCTACCTGTTGTGCTATCGCTTCAGCCCATAAATAAATAATGAATAATAAGTAAAGCTATCTGATGTTTTAATTTTTATAATCCTGCTTCTGCATCAGTTTTACATGATATCAATTATTATTTTTTATTAAAAAATTTGTTAATAGTGAGACATCATGAGGTACGATTGCAAACTTACACATTTTTGTGCTCGGGTTTCACTTATTTTTAAATAAAAAGAAATTTTATTATATAAAAGGAAAAGATCCTTTAGCTTAGGCAATTCAATAATTTGGACTGTTAATCAATGGTGTCAGCTGATAAAAGACAAATAGACCATTATCTCCAAAGCGTATTATCTAAAAACGTAGAAAATTATGAGGTGTTTAAACTCACAAAAAAGGGCAGAAAAGTCATATTTTCTTGCAAAAATGGTTACTAATTTAAACATATTTGCAAAAATTCTAAAATAATTCTTCCATGACTTATTTTATTTGTTTAGCTTAGACATGGGTTCCGCTATGAGATCTTGAGCTTGGGGAGAATTTAACTTAACATCTACTTTCTAATGTATTTTCTCTCTCTTGAGTGTATGAATTAATTCTATATCTAGAAACTACGACAACCTAAGAAGCCTTTCAATTGAGACTTTGGAGGAAATTCTTTCGAATATCCTTTATGTACTGAATGCTCAGAATTCCATTTTCTTAACTTTTATTTTTATTCTGAGAAAAGGTGAGCTCCAACTATTTTTAACCCCTTTATGTTTTTTTTTAAGTTAAGATTCATACTGTCTTCAACATTTTCATTTACCTGTTTTTGTGAACTGGTTTTAGAAGATTTGCAAAGGAAATCCATCTTTCCACTTCCTTCCACAGACCCTCACAGAATTTGAGTTAGTTTACAAGTCAAAAGAAAGCAGAAAATAGGGGCTGGGTGGTAAGAAAAGCAAGCACACTAACTTAATCACTAAGTGCTTAAAACAAGGGTCCAAAAAGCCTAACTTTGCTTCTGTTTTATTTTGCTTTTCAAATGAGGAACTGAGGAGAAAAATAATTTGCTCCTCTGCCCTGATCATATATCTTGAATTTGTGCTAGTGAAAATAAACTAAATTACTCCTGGCTCTCCATCCGGTGCTCTAACCACTAGATTGTCATTTCCTGCTAAGTTTCTAGAAATATATTTTATCAATCCAAAACTTATTTGATACATAAAATGTATTTAATAAGTTTCAGTCATATAAAAATAAAATATGATTTATCAGTCAAAAGAATTTCCTGACCATGGACACACTGCATTACCTTCAGAACATACCCCAAACCACATCATTTCTCTAAGGCTGCCTTTTAAAAATTCCTGACCTCCCACTACTTGTGCTCATAGTTTTCCTGTTGTAGTAGCATCTACTTACTCTGTCAAATGGCTTTCAGTGGCATTGTTTATGAGGGTATAAACAAGAGGAGTAGAGAAGGGAGTCTATGAATTCCACTGTAGACAGAAAAGTGACTAAAATTATCTGGTTCTGGACTTCCTTTTTTTCACATCATCAAACATCCCAAACTTCATCACCCATCATCTTTCTGACTGCATTTCAACGTGACCACTGTGTCTGTCAGTTCAAATATCTTTTACAGCCTTGGGTCTTGATACGATGCCCATGTGGGTACCTTAATTTCTCTCCCTGTTTTTTTTCTTTTCTTTTCAAAAAAGAAACAAGGTTTCACTGCAGGTTATGACAGCCCCCCTTTTCTGCTACATTTCCCTCTCCTTCTGTTCGAGTACAATGAGAAAAATAGCTCTGAAGGTCTGGGCTCCAAGTGCTTAATTGTGTTTTTTAGAGAGTTGGAAATAAGTCTTCAGACTTGCACTTCAGCTGCTGGTGGAGGGGAGGGGTAGGGGCTGAGTGGAAACCTGAACTAGACAGATGACAAGACGGCATAGCAGAAAGTACTGCTCTCAGCCTGACCTCAGAGATCTGTCTCTGGACTGTCAACCCTCAACCTTGTGTGCTGGTCTGAAACAGTAACAACACAATGAACAATAAAAATGCTTACCCTTTCACGCTCACTGATAATATACGTTCACAGTGTATGGCAAAGTATTTTATTTTGTTGTTTTTTTTTAGTTTGTGGCCACAGTCAAGACTGCTTAGGCTTACTCCTAGCTCTGTGCTCCGGAATTATTTCTGGCTGGGCTTCGAATCCAGGTCAACTGTGCACAAGGCAGGCTCTCTACCTGCTATTCTATCTCTCCAGCTCCTGGCAAACTCTTAGCAATTCATAAATGATTAGCTTCTAAGGCCTAGGCTCCCTGAGCACTATTAGGTACTGCACTCCGTGGTATGTCTATGATGTTAACTGCCTGGAGTCCAGTTCCAGCACACAACATATTACCCCCTATTTTACCCTACACCAATTACTGACCAAAATGCCCAAGATAACCATGGATTTCTATAAAAGGGCTGTTAACTGCCATCCACACCACTCTTCCTGATTAACATAAGAGCTCATTTATTAACATTTCCCTCTTTCTTTAATCTTCGGTTGGTGACAGCTTTAGTTTGCGCTAACTTGGATCCTCGTGGTGCAAAAGAACTTGTCCTAAGATGTTTCTCTTGTAAGAGAAGAATCAGGACATGTGAGGACTAGGGTCTAAGGTAGCCATTGACAATCTATCTTCTTTTCGGGTTGGCTTATTGTTTACTTAATTGCTAGTAATAATATTTCATTGTGCAAAGAATGTTGGCACCAGGGCCCCAGGTTCCAGTTTATTGGTGGCTCAGAGTTTATGAATTGATGCCCTCAGCAGATTGCTGCCCTGATGAATAGCAATTACTGAGTCTCCCACAGAGGCAATTGTAGCCAGAGTGTTTACTCCTTTCAAATAATTGCCCCTAAGAAGCTGAACAGGTAATTGCAACATCTGAAAGCCATGTTTTTGGCCCAGAATCAAAGAGTCTTAATCTCTGTAATAGAGGTGTTTTGGACTGATCCAAAGTTGTTAAAGAATTCTCCCAAGTGAGCGTTTAATTTTAAGATGAATTGGAGAAAACTTAGCAAGTTCCTCTTCCTGAAGAAAATGAAAATGTAGTAAAGGTACTCCAGGTAAAATTTAGGGATGCCCATCTTTTTGAAATTGCAATATCTTTTAGCAATTGGTTTAGTTTAGATTTCATATTACCCCCCCTTAAGCCTGGACCATCCAGGCTATAATCTGTCCAATAAACTCTAATAAGTCGTATGCTCATTTTTAACTCAGAATCTGTGTTCTTAACATTTTAATACCTGCCATTCTATCACTTCATGCAATTAAGAAGATGAAAAAATAAAATTATTTGAAGTAAAATTAAATTTAGCAAAGATTTAAGTGAGTTTAGATAATTACTAAAGATCCATTGATATGCTGGTCTTCAGTATATAAAAATCTTGAAGGCATGCATGTTTTCCACATTATTTCCATTTGAATTTTTCACTTGATATTTATGTCAAAGAAGAAATAATAATATCAAAGCATTGTAAAGCTTTTCTGCTTATCTTTAATGTAGGGGAAAATATTGCACAAAACAAGGGGGAAAGTCTAAAACTAATCCATAGTTTGGAAGAAAGTATTAAAAGTATCAAAAATATATAATTGCAGAGTCAAACATACAAGCTTAAAAAGAAAACCCAAAAAGCTATTTTGTGGATTCCCAAGCTGCTCCCAGCATTCCCCACAGTGGACCTCAGTCAACT